>CM038707.1:47320738-47415738 GCA_021613375.1 Megaleporinus macrocephalus | reverse complement strand
TGGGATGCGAGATATGTTGAAGGCAATGTGTGGTCAATATCTTTGATGAACGAGTAACGAGTAATAAATATATATATGGGCAGCGCGAGACAAATACACGTGCCATTGGGTCAAAAATTGGTGGGAAGGTAGCAAAATGGGAAATCTACACGTCTGCATCGAGCAGGCTCTCATGGAAAGCTCGCAATCTCCCCAGCGCTCAACACTCCGTCGCCGCTGTCATTCATAGAGATCAGCCGCAAATCGCCATAGAGCTGGAAAAACCCCACCGTGACAAAAAAGCAATCAACGGAGGAAAAAATGAATGACTGGCTGCGGCTGGATGTCTCAATGCCGTCCGTCCTGCCTCGGCTCTGCCTCTACGGCTCCGGGTTGACAAGCCGATACGGAGAAATGAATAATTCAACACGGCAAACTGTGTCTTCCCGAGGAGGAGAAGGAGACGCAGAGCGTCAGGAGGAGGGAGAAATCACCGTGCACGCGCATCCAGCACCAAAAGAGACGCTCTTCTTCAGTCGGGCTGCTTTGTGCGGGGATGGCTGCTGCGTGGAAGTGTCAGCTGTTACGCGGAGAAATTAATGCTCTTTAAACGAGCGTGGGCTTTCAAGGCGCTGACCAGCAGAGAGAGAGAGAGAGAGAGAGAGAGAGAGAGAGAGAGATGAAGAGAGAAAGCGCCGTCACGCAGAAATGAGCCAAAGCCCGGCTCTGAGGAGGGGGACACCGCTGCAAACCCCACGAACACGCACACTCACGCGCACCTTGCACACACGCGCGGATGGCGCCGCGCGGACGCCGCGTTTGGCGCTTACCTGTGAGCACGCCGACCCGTATCTGGTGGTCATGGTTGGTGAGGATCATGCCGTCCGTCGCCATCGTCTCCAGCAGCGCCGCACTGAGCTCCAGCGCAGCCGCGAGCCGAGCGCATCGAGCGGGGGGGAGGGAGGGAGGAGATGGAGAGGGGCGGGGCCAGACCAGAGCAGCTGAGCACAGACACAGACAGAACACACTGCACGTTTATTACACATATTATACATACTGCATATTACACATTTATTACATACACTACATTCTTAATATACATTCTGATTATTACACACTTTTAAACTACAGACTCGTTATACATACTGCATATTACACATTTATTACATATACTACATTCTTATTATACATTCTGATTATTACACACTTATAAACTACAGACTCGTTGGACATACTGCTTATTACACATTCATTACACATACTACATTCTTAATATACATTCTGATTATTACACACTTATAAACTACAGACTCGTTATACATACTGCATATTACACATTTATTACATATACTACATTCTTAATATACATTCTGATTATTACAAACTTATAAACTACAGACTCGTTATACATACTGCATATTACACATTTATTACATACACTACATTCTTATTATACATTCTGATTATTACAAACTTATAAACTACAGACTCGTTAGACATACTGCATATTACACATTTATTACATATACTACATTCTTAATATACATTCTGATTATTACACACTTATAAACTACAGACTCGTTATACATACTGCATATTACACATTCATTACATACACTACATTCTTAATATACATTCTGATTATTACACACTTATAAACTACAGACTCGTTATACATACTGCATATTACACATTTATTACATATACTACATTCTTAATATACATTCTGATTATTACACACTTTTAAACTACAGACTCGTTATACATACTGCATATTACACATTTATTACATGTACTACATTCTTAATATACATTCTGATTATTACACACTTATAAACTACAGACTCGTTATACATACTGCTTATTACATATTTATTACATATACTACATTCTTAATATACATTCTGATTATTACACACTTATAAACTACAGACTCGTTATACATACTGCATATTACACATTTATTACATATACTACATTCTTAATATACATTCTGATTATTACACACTTATAAACTACAGACTCGTTATACATACTGCTTATTACACATTCATTATATATACTACATTCTTAATATACATTCTGATTATTACACACTTATAAACTACAGACTCGTTATACATACTGCATATTACACATTCATTACATGTACTACGTTCTTAATATACATTCTGATTATTACACACTTAGAAACTACAGACTCGTTATACATACTGCATATTACACATTCATTACATGTACTACGTTCTTAATATACATTCTGATTATTACACACTTAGAAACTACAGACTCGTTATAAAATACTGCATATTACACATTTATTACATGTACTACATTCTTAATATACATTCTGATTACAGACTTATAAACTACAGACTCGTTATACATACTGCACATTACACATTTATTACATATACTACATTCTTAATATACATTCTGATTATTACACACTTATAAACTACAGACTCGTTATACATACTGCATATTACACATTTATTACATATACTACATTCTTATTATACATTCTGATTATTACAAACTTATAAACTACAGACTCGTTAGACATACTGCATATTACACATTTATTACATATACTACATTCTTAATATACATTCTGATTATTACACACTTATAAACTACAGACTCGTTATACATACTGCATATTACACATTTATTACATATACTACATTCTTATTATACATTCTGATTATTACAAACTTATAAACTACAGACTCGTTATACATACTGCATATTACACATTTATTACATACACTACATTCTTATTATACATTCTGATTATTACAAACTTATAAACTACAGACTCGTTAGACATACTGCATATTACACATTTATTACATATACTACATTCTTAATATACATTCTGATTATTACACACTTATAAACTACAGACTCGTTATACATACTGCATATTACACATTTATTACATATACTACATTCTTAATATACATTCTGATTATTACACACTTATAAACTACAGACTCGTTATACATACTGCATATTACACATTTATTAAATATACTACATTCTTAATATACATTCTGATTATTACACACTTTTAAACTACAGACTCGTTATACATACTGCATATTACACATTTATTACATGTACTACATTCTTAATATACATTCTGATTATTACACACTTATAAACTACAGACTCGTTATACATACTGCTTATTACATATTTATTACATATACTACATTCTTAATATACATTCTGATTATTACACACTTATAAACTACAGACTCGTTATACATACTGCATATTACACATTTATTACATACACTACATTCTTATTATACATTCTGATTATTACAAACTTATAAACTACAGACTCGTTAGACATACTGCATATTACACATTTATTACATATACTACATTCTTAATATACATTCTGATTATTACACACTTATAAACTACAGACTCGTTATACATACTGCATATTACACATTTATTACATATACTACATTCTTAATATACATTCTGATTATTACACACTTTTAAACTACAGACTCGTTATACATACTGCATATTACACATTTATTACATGTACTACATTCTTAATATACATTCTGATTATTACACACTTATAAACTACAGACTCGTTATACATACTGCTTATTACATATTTATTACATATACTACATTCTTAATATACATTCTGATTATTACACACTTATAAACTACAGACTCGTTATACATACTGCATATTACACATTTATTACATATACTACATTCTTAATATACATTCTGATTATTACACACTTATAAACTACAGACTCGTTAGACATACTGCTTATTACACATTCATTACATATACTACGTTCTTAATATACATTCTGATTATTACACACTTATAAACTACAGACTCGTTATAAATACTGCATATTACACATTTATTACATATACTACGTTCTTATTATACATTCTGATTATTACACACTTATAAACTACAGACTCTTTATACATACTGCATATTACACATTCATTACATATACTACATTCTTAATATACATTCTGATTATTACACACTTATAAACTACAGACTCGTTATACATACTGCATATTACACATTTATTACATATACTACATTCTTAATATACATTCTGATTATTACAAACTTATAAACTACAGACTCGTTATACATACTGCATATTACACATTTATTACATACACTACATTCTTATTATACATTCTGATTATTACAAACTTATAAACTACAGACTCGTTAGACATACTGCATATTATACATTCTGATTATTACACACTTATAAACTACAGACTCTTTATACATACTGCATATTACACATTCATTACATATACTACATTCTTAATATACATTCTGATTATTACACACTTAGAAACTACAGACTCGTTATACATACTGCATATTACACATTCATTACATATACTACATTCTTAATATACATTCTGATTATTACAAACTTATAAACTACAGACTCGTTATACATACTGCATATTACACATTCATTACATACACTACATTCTTAATATACATTCTGATTACTACACACTTATAAACTACAGACTCGTTATACATACTGCATATTACACATTTATTACACATACTACATTCTTAATATACATTCTGATTATTACACACTTTTAAACTACAGACTCGTTATACATACTGCATATTACACATTTATTATATGTACTACATTCTTAATATACATTCTGATTATTACACACTTATAAACTACAGACTCGTTATACATACTGCTTATTACACATTTATTACATATACTACATTCTTAATATACATTCTGATTATTACACACTTATAAACTACAGACTCGTTATACATACTGCATATTACACATTCATTACATGTACTACGTTCTTAATATACATTCTGATTATTACACACTTATAAACTACAGACTCGTTATACTTACTGCATATTACACATTCATTACATGTACTACGTTCTTAATATACATTCTGATTATTACACACTTAGAAACTACAGACTCGTTATACATACTGCATATTACACATTCATTACATGTACTACATCCTTTATATACATTCTGATTATTACACACATAAACTACAGACTCGTTATACATACTGCATATTACACATTCATTACATATACTACATTCTTAATATACATTCTGATTATTACACACTTTTAAACTACAGACTCGTTATACATACTGCATATTACACATTTATTACATATACTACATTCTTAATATACATTCTGATTATTACACACTTATAAACTACAGACTCGTTATACATACTGCTTATTACACATTCATTACATATACTACGTTCTTAATATACATTCTGATTATTACACACTTATAAACTACAGACTCGTTATACATACTGCATATTACACATTTATTACATATACTATGTTCTTAGTATACATTCTGATTATTACACACTTAGAAACTACAGACTCGTTATACATACTGCATATTACACATTCATTACATATACTACATTCTTATTATACATTCTGATTACAGACTTATAAACTACAGACTCGTTATACATACTGCATATTACACATTTATTACATATACTACATTCTTAATATACATTCTGATTATTACTTATAAACTACAGACTCGTTATAAATACTGCATATTACACATTTATTACATATACTACATTCTTAATATACATTCTGATTATTACACACTTATAAACTACAGACTCGTTATACATACTGCTTATTACACATTCATTACATATACTACGTTCTTAATATACATTCTGATTATTACACACTTATAAACTACAGACTCGTTATACATACTGCATATTACACATTTATTACATATACTATGTTCTTAGTATACATTCTGATTATTACACACTTAGAAACTACAGACTCTTTATACATACTGCATATTACACATTCATTACATATACTACATTCTTAATATACATTCTGATTATTACACACTTATAAACTACAGACTCGTTCTACATACTGCATATTACACATTCATTACACATACTACATTCTTAATATACATTCTGATTATTACAGACTTATAAACTACAGACTCGTTATACATACTGCATATTACACATTCATTACATACACTACATTCTTAATATACATTCTGATTACTACACACTTATAAACTACAGACTCGTTATACATACTGCATATTACACATTCATTACACATACTACATTCTTAATATACATTCTGATTATTACACACTTATAAACTACAGACTCGTTCTACATACTGCATATTACACATTCATTACACATACTACATTCTTAATATACATTCTGATTATTACAGACTTATAAACTACAGACTCGTTATACATACTGCATATTACACATTCATTACATATACTACATTCTTAATATACATTCTAATTATTACAGACTTATAAACTACAGACTCGTTATACATACTGCATATTACACATTTATTACACATACTACATCCTTTATATACATTCTGATTATTACACACTTACAAACTACAGACTCGTTATAAAATACTGCATATTACACATTTATTACACATACTACATTCTTTATATACAATCTGATTATTACACACTTATAAACTACAGACTCTTTATAAATACTGCATATTACACATTCATTACACATACTACATTCTTAATATACATTCTGATTATTACACACTTATAAACTACAGACTCGTTCTACATACTGCATATTACACATTCATTACACATACTACATTCTTAATATACATTCTGATTATTACACACTTATAAACCACAGACTCGTTATACATACTGCACATTACACATTTATTAGACATACTACGTTCTTTATATACAATCTGATTATTACACACTTACAAACTACAGACTCGTTATAAAATACTGCATATTACACATTTATTACACATACTACATTCTTAATATACATTCTGATTACTACACACTTATAAACTACAGACTCGTTATACATACTGCATATTACACATTCATTACACATACTACATTCTTAATATACATTCTGATTATTACACACTTATAAACTACAGACTCGTTCTACATACTGCATATTACACATTCATTACACATACTACATTCTTAATATACATTCTGATTATTACAGACTTATAAACTACAGACTCGTTATACATACTGCATATTACACATTTATTACATATACTACATTCTTAATATACATTCTGATTATTACAAACTTATAAACTACAGACTCGTTATACATACTGCATATTACACATTTATTACATACACTACATTCTTATTATACATTCTGATTATTACAAACTTATAAACTACAGACTCGTTAGACATACTGCATATTACACATTTATTACATATACTACATTCTTAATATACATTCTGATTATTACACACTTATAAACTACAGACTCGTTATACATACTGCATATTACACATTCATTACATACACTACATTCTTAATATACATTCTGATTATTACACACTTATAAACTACAGACTCGTTATACATACTGCATATTACACATTTATTACATATACTACATTCTTAATATACATTCTGATTATTACACACTTTTAAACTACAGACTCGTTATACATACTGCATATTACACATTTATTACATGTACTACATTCTTAATATACATTCTGATTATTACACACTTATAAACTACAGACTCGTTATACATACTGCTTATTACATATTTATTACATATACTACATTCTTAATATACATTCTGATTATTACACACTTATAAACTACAGACTCGTTATACATACTGCATATTACACATTTATTACATATACTACATTCTTAATATACATTCTGATTATTACACACTTATAAACTACAGACTCGTTATACATACTGCTTATTACACATTCATTATATATACTACATTCTTAATATACATTCTGATTATTACACACTTATAAACTACAGACTCGTTATACATACTGCATATTACACATTCATTACATGTACTACGTTCTTAATATACATTCTGATTATTACACACTTAGAAACTACAGACTCGTTATACATACTGCATATTACACATTCATTACATGTACTACGTTCTTAATATACATTCTGATTATTACACACTTAGAAACTACAGACTCGTTATAAAATACTGCATATTACACATTTATTACGTGTACTACATTCTTAATATACATTCTGATTACAGACTTATAAACTACAGACTCGTTATACATACTGCACATTACACATTTATTACATATACTACATTCTTAATATACATTCTGATTATTACACACTTATAAACTACAGACTCGTTATACATACTGCATATTACACATTTATTACATATACTACATTCTTATTATACATTCTGATTATTACAAACTTATAAACTACAGACTCGTTAGACATACTGCATATTACACATTTATTACATATACTACATTCTTAATATACATTCTGATTATTACACACTTATAAACTACAGACTCGTTATACATACTGCATATTACACATTTATTACATATACTACATTCTTATTATACATTCTGATTATTACAAACTTATAAACTACAGACTCGTTATACATACTGCATATTACACATTTATTACATACACTACATTCTTATTATACATTCTGATTATTACAAACTTATAAACTACAGACTCGTTAGACATACTGCATATTACACATTTATTACATATACTACATTCTTAATATACATTCTGATTATTACACACTTATAAACTACAGACTCGTTATACATACTGCATATTACACATTTATTACATATACTACATTCTTAATATACATTCTGATTATTACACACTTATAAACTACAGACTCGTTATACATACTGCATATTACACATTTATTAAATATACTACATTCTTAATATACATTCTGATTATTACACACTTTTAAACTACAGACTCGTTATACATACTGCATATTACACATTTATTACATGTACTACATTCTTAATATACATTCTGATTATTACACACTTATAAACTACAGACTCGTTATACATACTGCTTATTACATATTTATTACATATACTACATTCTTAATATACATTCTGATTATTACACACTTATAAACTACAGACTCGTTATACATACTGCATATTACACATTTATTACATACACTACATTCTTATTATACATTCTGATTATTACAAACTTATAAACTACAGACTCGTTAGACATACTGCATATTACACATTTATTACATATACTACATTCTTAATATACATTCTGATTATTACACACTTATAAACTACAGACTCGTTATACATACTGCATATTACACATTTATTACATATACTACATTCTTAATATACATTCTGATTATTACACACTTTTAAACTACAGACTCGTTATACATACTGCATATTACACATTTATTACATGTACTACATTATTAATATACATTCTGATTATTACACACTTATAAACTACAGACTCGTTATACATACTGCTTATTACATATTTATTACATATACTACATTCTTAATATACATTCTGATTATTACACACTTATAAACTACAGACTCGTTATACATACTGCATATTACACATTTATTACATATACTACATTCTTAATATACATTCTGATTATTACACACTTATAAACTACAGACTCGTTAGACATACTGCTTATTACACATTCATTACATATACTACGTTCTTAATATACATTCTGATTATTACACACTTATAAACTACAGACTCGTTATAAATACTGCATATTACACATTTATTACATATACTACGTTCTTATTATACATTCTGATTATTACACACTTATAAACTACAGACTCTTTATACATACTGCATATTACACATTCATTACATATACTACATTCTTAATATACATTCTGATTATTACACACTTATAAACTACAGACTCGTTATACATACTGCATATTACACATTTATTACATATACTACATTCTTAATATACATTCTGATTATTACAAACTTATAAACTACAGACTCGTTATACATACTGCATATTACACATTTATTACATACACTACATTCTTATTATACATTCTGATTATTACAAACTTATAAACTACAGACTCGTTAGACATACTGCATATTATACATTCTGATTATTACACACTTATAAACTACAGACTCTTTATACATACTGCATATTACACATTCATTACATATACTACATTCTTAATATACATTCTGATTATTACACACTTAGAAACTACAGACTCGTTATACATACTGCATATTACACATTCATTACATATACTACATTCTTAATATACATTCTGATTATTACAAACTTATAAACTACAGACTCGTTATACATACTGCATATTACACATTCATTACATACACTACATTCTTAATATACATTCTGATTACTACACACTTATAAACTACAGACTCGTTATACATACTGCATATTACACATTTATTACACATACTACATTCTTAATATACATTCTGATTATTACACACTTTTAAACTACAGACTCGTTCTACATACTGCATATTACACATTTATTATATGTACTACATTCTTAATATACATTCTGATTATTACACACTTATAAACTACAGACTCGTTATACATACTGCTTATTACACATTTATTACATATACTACATTCTTAATATACATTCTGATTATTACACACTTATAAACTACAGACTCGTTATACATACTGCATATTACACATTCATTACATGTACTACGTTCTTAATATACATTCTGATTATTACACACTTATAAACTACAGACTCGTTATACTTACTGCATATTACACATTCATTACATGTACTACGTTCTTAATATACATTCTGATTATTACACACTTAGAAACTACAGACTCGTTATACATACTGCATATTACACATTCATTACATGTACTACATCCTTTATATACATTCTGATTATTACACACATAAACTACAGACTCGTTATACATACTGCATATTACACATTCATTACATATACTACATTCTTAATATACATTCTGATTATTACACACTTTTAAACTACAGACTCGTTATACATACTGCATATTACACATTTATTACATATACTACATTCTTAATATACATTCTGATTATTACACACTTATAAACTACAGACTCGTTATACATACTGCTTATTACACATTCATTACATATACTACGTTCTTAATATACATTCTGATTATTACACACTTATAAACTACAGACTCGTTATACATACTGCATATTACACATTTATTACATATACTATGTTCTTAGTATACATTCTGATTATTACACACTTAGAAACTACAGACTCGTTATACATACTGCATATTACACATTCATTACATATACTACATTCTTATTATACATTCTGATTACAGACTTATAAACTACAGACTCGTTATACATACTGCATATTACACATTTATTACATATACTACATTCTTAATATACATTCTGATTATTACTTATAAACTACAGACTCGTTATAAATACTGCATATTACACATTTATTACATATACTACATTCTTAATATACATTCTGATTATTACACACTTATAAACTACAGACTCGTTATACATACTGCTTATTACACATTCATTACATATACTACGTTCTTAATATACATTCTGATTATTACACACTTATAAACTACAGACTCGTTATACATACTGCATATTACACATTTATTACATATACTATGTTCTTAGTATACATTCTGATTATTACACACTTAGAAACTACAGACTCTTTATACATACTGCATATTACACATTCATTACATATACTACATTCTTAATATACATTCTGATTATTACACACTTATAAACTACAGACTCGTTCTACATACTGCATATTACACATTCATTACACATACTACATTCTTAATATACATTCTGATTATTACAGACTTATAAACTACAGACTCGTTATACATACTGCATATTACACATTCATTACATACACTACATTCTTAATATACATTCTGATTACTACACACTTATAAACTACAGACTCGTTATACATACTGCATATTACACATTCATTACACATACTACATTCTTAATATACATTCTGATTATTACACACTTATAAACTACAGACTCGTTCTACATACTGCATATTACACATTCATTACACATACTACATTCTTAATATACATTCTGATTATTACAGACTTATAAACTACAGACTCGTTATACATACTGCATATTACACATTCATTACATATACTACATTCTTAATATACATTCTAATTATTACAGACTTATAAACTACAGACTCGTTATACATACTGCATATTACACATTTATTACACATACTACATCCTTTATATACATTCTGATTATTACACACTTACAAACTACAGACTCGTTATAAAATACTGCATATTACACATTTATTACACATACTACATTCTTTATATACAATCTGATTATTACACACTTATAAACTACAGACTCTTTATAAATACTGCATATTACACATTCATTACACATACTACATTCTTAATATACATTCTGATTATTACACACTTATAAACTACAGACTCGTTCTACATACTGCATATTACACATTCATTACACATACTACATTCTTAATATACATTCTGATTATTACAGACTTATAAACTACAGACTCGTTATACATACTGCATATTACACATTCATTACATGTACTACATTCTTAATATACATTCTAATTATTACAGACTTCTAAACTACAGACTCGTTATACATACTGCATATTACACATTCATTACATCTACTACATTCTTAATAAACATTCTGATTACAGACTTATAAACTACAGACTCGTTATACATACTGCATATTACACATTCATTACATATACTACATTCTTAATATACATTCTGATTATTACACACTTATAAACTACAGACTTGTTATACATACTGCATATTACACATTCATTACACATACTACATTCTTAATATACATTCTGATTATTACACACTTATAAACCACAGACTCGTTATACATACTGCACATTACACATTTATTAGACATACTACGTTCTTTATATACAATCTGATTATTACACACTTACAAACTACAGACTCGTTTTAAAATACTGCATATTACACATTTATTACACATACTACATTCTTTATATACAATCTGATTATTACACACTTATAAACTACAGACCCGTTATAAATACTGCATATTACACATTCATTACATATACTACATTCTTAATATACATTCTGATTATTACACACTTACAAACTACAGACTCGTTATAAAATACTGCATATTATACATTTATTACACATACTACATTCTTTATATACAATCTGATTATTACACACTTACAAACTACAGACTCGTTATAAAATACTGCATATTACACATACTACATTCTTTATATACAATCTGATTATTACACACTTATAAACTACAGACTCGTTATACATAAACGCATATTACACATTTATTACATAGACTACATTCTTAATATACATTCTAATTATTACTCACTCATAAACTGCAGACTCGTTATACATACTGCATATTACACATTTAATACATATACTACATCCTTTATATACATTCTGATTATTACACACTTATAAACTACAGACTCGTAAACATACTACATATTGATTACACATACTACATTCTTAATATACATTCTGATTATTACACATTCATTATAAACAATAGACTTGTTATACATACTGCATATTACATATTTATTACAAATACTACATTCTTAAAAACATTCTGATTACTATACATTTATTAACATACAGCCTTGTTATACATACTGCATATTACACACTTATTACAAATACATTCTTAACATACATTCTGATTACTACACCTTTATCATAAACTACAAACTCATTATACATACTGCATATTACACATTTATTACAAATACTACATTCTTAATATAGATTCTGATTATTACACATTTATTACACGTACTACATTCTTAATATACATTCTGATAACTACACTTTTTTTACACGTACAACATTCTTAATATTCATTCGGATTTCATTACATTTAAAATTAAACATTTAGTAAACATACTACACAGTGCAAACTAATTACATATATTACAGGTATACTACATTCTTCTATATTAAACATTTTACAACTAAACATTACATTTATACACATATTACACACTAACTTGGCTGCCAAACACCAACACACACACACATGTGGAGACAGACAGATGGACAGACAGATGGACAGACAGATGGACAGACAGATAGATGGAGATCCACACTTAACGTACACACTAAACACTTAATGTACATACATAATACCATTACACATTCTATACACTTACTGCACATATTAAACACACCATACCTCTTACACATACTCAACACTTATGACTAAATACTACACACCTATTACACATACTACAGGTGTATAACCTGTAAATACTACCCAATTATTTCACACACTACAAAAGAAATGTGTTAATAGTTAATAGCCACCTATTATACATACTATAGGCTTAACATGTGCTTAAGTACCATCAATCTATTACACATACTACAGGCGTATAACGTTAATACTACCCACTTATTTCACATACTAGCTATCTATTAGACAAACTATAGGCTTAGCACATGCTTAAGTACTACCAACCTATTACACATACTACATGCTAAACACTACCCATCTATTACAAATACTACAGGTTTATAGCACATGGTTAAATACTACCAACCTTGTATGCATACTATACTCCTCTGTGTCTAATCCACAGTACGACTGTGGATTAGACACATAGAGGAGTGAGGGTCAGAATGACTGTGGATTAGACACATAGAGGAGTGAGGGTCAGTATGACTGTGAATTAGACACATAGAGGAATGAGGGTCAGAATGACTGTGGATTAGACACATAGAGGAGTGAGGGTCAGTATGACTGTGGATTAGACACAGAGAGGAGTGAGGGTCAGTATGACTGTGGATTAGACACAGAGGAGTGCGGGTCAGTATAACTGTAGATGAGACACAGAGGAGTGAGGGTCAGTATGACTGTGGATTAGATACATAGAGGAGTGAGGGTCAGTATGACTGTGGATTAGATACATAGAGGAGTGAGGGTCAGTATGACTGTGGATTAGATACATAGAGGAGTGAGGGTCAGTATGACTGTGGATTAGACACACAGAGGAGTGAGGGTCAGTATGACTGTGGATTAGACACAGAGGAGTGAGGGTCAGTATGACTGTGGATTAGACACAGAGGAGTGAGGGTCAGTATGACTGTGGATTAGACACAGAGGAGTGAGGTTCAGTATGACTGTGGATTAGACACATAGAGGAGTTAGGGTCAGTATGACTGTGGATTAAACACATAGAGGAGTGAGGGCCAGTATGACTGTAGATTAGACACATACAGGAGTGCAGGTCAGGTCCTGCATTGGATCAAGCTGTACATCATACCCAATCAGACCTAAGATCAGCACCTCAGAGCACCGTGGAACTTCAGCACCATGAACAAACCACAGAACCTCAACGCCACAGAGAGCACCACGGAACCTCAGCACCAAGGACAGCGCTCTCTCCATCGATTTAGCTCTCCAAACATGAAGGAGGGATGGGTCTGCTGAAGAATGGTTAGTGGAGGGATGACAGGAGAAGTATTTATTTACAAGAACACATGGTGGTTCCATTGCAGCGCTGATCAAATACCTCCTCCCAACGTCTCCAGTGATATCGATCCCTAAAGCACTCCGCTCAGGCTGATCAAGTAAACAGGCCTTAAGAAGGAGGTGGGCTTTCCCCCCTAGGGGAAGGGTAGAGGGCAAGTGGATGAGGGAGTGTTAAACAGAGAAATGAAGCGGTGCAGTAGACGCGGGGGCTGCTGAACACTGCACATCAGACGCCTGGCTGTCTGCCACGCTGCCAGTGCGGAGCCGGTCCAGATTAAAGGAGCAGTCCAGCTTTTTTTTCAACCTAATTTAAAATCTTCTGGATCCAGAACGTAGTCATTCACCACAGACAAGCTCAGCTGCACTCGGTGGGAAAAAGAGACAATGTATTAACACTGGTCCAACGTTAAGTCTGATTAGGAATGATGTGCTTGTATACGACTTGAACTGATGCACAAGTTCTAAAAGAAATTGACCGCAAATCTTCTGCTTGACCAAAAGACATGATTTCACAAACACGGTCTCAGAACAGACCCCCGGGTCCGATCTGAGGTCCAATTTCCTTCACCAGACAGCCACCACACTGCAGAGCACATCCCTAAAGTCCAATCTACAGCCATTCTGACTTTTGCTCCTCTATGCCTCTAATCCATAGCTATACTGACCTTCACTCCTCTGCACGTCTAATCCGCACCCATACTAAGCTTCACTGCACTGCGTGTCTAATGACTGTAGATTAGACACATAGAGGAGTGAGGGTCAGTATGACCTTTGCTCCTTTATGCACATAATCCACACCCATGCTGACCTTCGCTCCTCTGTGCGTCTAATCTATAGCCATACTGACCCTCGCTCCGTGTGTCTAATCCACACCCATACTGACCTTCACTCCTCTGTGCGTCTAATCCACACCCATACTGATACTCGCTCCTCTGTGCATCTAATCTGCAGCCGCACTGAACCTTACTCCTCTGTGCATCTAATCTATAGCCATACTGACCCTCGCTCCTCTGTGTGTCTAATCCACAGGCATACTTATCCTCGCTCCTCTGTGTGTCTAATCCACAGGCATACTTATCCTCGCTCCTCTGTGCGTCCAAGCCACAGCCACACTGACCCTCACTCCCCTATGTGTCTATTTCACATTCAAAGTGACCCTCATTCCTCTATGTCCAATCCACAGTCGTACTGATCCTCACTCCTCCATGCGTCCAATCCACAGTCGTACTGAACCTCACTCCTCCATGCGTCTAATCCATAGTCATACTGTACCTCACTCCCCTATGTGTCTATTTCACATTCAAAGTGACCCTCATTCCTCTATGTCCAATCCACAGTCGTACTGATCCTCACTCCTCCATGCATCTAATCCATAGTCATACTGTACCTCACTCCCCTATGTGTCTATTTCACATTCAAAGTGACCCTCATTCCTCTATGTCCAATCCACAGTCGTACTGATCCTTACCCCTCCATGCGTCTAATCCACAGTCATACTGAACCTCACTCCCCTATGTGTCTATTTCACATTCAAAGTGACCCTCATTCCTCTATGTCCAATCCACAGTCGTACTGATCCTCACTCCTCCATGCGTCCAATCCACAGTCGTACTGAACCTCACTCCTCCATGCGTCTAATCCATAGTCATACTGAACCTCACTCCTCCATGCGTCTAATCCACAATCAAAATGACCCTCATTCCTCTGTGTGTCTAATCCACAGTCATACTGAACGCTATGCCATAGTAACCGCCTAGCAACCACCTGGAATAGCCAGCAGCTACCTAGCAACCATGTAAAATATCAGAAGTGAATCAGAATGGTTGCTAGGATGTTGCCATGAGGTTAAGCTTCAGAGTCACACTGCATTTTCTTTGAGAAATAAATTTCTTCTCTTTCTCCCCTTCCCTTTTTATCTCTCCCTTCGTCCTCTTCTTTCTTTTCTTCCTTCCTCTTAATCATCATCTTTTTCTTCATTTTCCTTTCTTTCCTTCTGCTCCCTCTCTGTTCTCTCCCTTCATCCTCTCCCCGCTTTATATTTTCTGCTTTCTTCTTCATCAACTTCTCTTCTCTTTTCTTTCTTTGTCCTCTTCTTTTTTAAATCATAAGTGCACCCAATGTGATTCAAACACTCTTTGGACAAAAGTTTGTGGACACTGTTCAGCCTAGCAACAACTATACTGTACCTACTAACACCTAAGCGGGCCACATACCATAGTAACTGCCTGGCAACACCATGGCAACTGTGTAAAATACCATCATAACTGCCTGACAACAATCACTCTCGAGTTGCTTAAGCTGCCCAATAAACAATTTTGTGATGTCACAAAGAAGATTACAGACACCTGCAGTTTAGCTCATTTACACTGAAGCGATTCAGCAAGGCCTGCTCTTTGACGGAGGCACAGGTCAGCCAATCACAGCAGAGCAGCTCATTTACATATGAGGCTAGTATGTCCAAATACTCAGTAGCCATCAAGCAGCACTTGACTGTTACCCGGATGATCTGGACGCATCCATAGTAACAGAAACAGGCAAATAAAGTAATACAGGTAAAAGGAAGCATATGGGCCCTTTAATCCGGGAGGGCCCCAAGCCGTTTTCTGATGCCGTGGTTTTTTTTTTTTTTTTGTGTTTCCACTCGTTTTTGGAAGCCGTGACGTCCCGCGTGCTTTCACAGGCGCGTGTGTGGACAATCACAGTCTGACCTGTTTAAATGCAACTACATCCCGAAGGCAAAAGGCATGATTCTATTTATAGACGGCCGTAGCGTATAATTCCTCTTGTTTATTCTCACGGAATAAAGAGAGAGAGAGAGAGAGAGAGAGAGAGAGAGAGAGAGAGAGAGAAAGAACGCTATCAGAATTCATTATTTATGGAAGCACATGTGTAAGTGGGACAGTGCAGTGACCTCTCCATCACTACTGCCCACATGGAGCCATTCAGCCTGAATCTGAGGCCTAGCAGAGAGAGACAGAGACAGAGAGACAGAGACAGAGAGAGAGAACGAGAGAGAGAGACAGAGAGACAGAGACAGTGAGAGAGAGAGAGAGAGAGAGACAGAGAGACAGAGAACGAGTGAGAGAGAGAGAGAGAGAGACAGAGAGAACGGGTGAGAGAGAGAGAGACAGAATGAATGAATGAATGAATGAGAGAGAGAGAGAGAGAGAGAGAGAGAGAGAGAGAGAGAGAGAGAGACAGAATGAATGAGAGAGACAGAATGAATGAGAGAGACAGAATGAATGAGAGAGACAGAGAGAGAGAGAGAGAGAGAGAGAGAGAGACAGAGAGAGAGGGAGAGTAAAAAATGAAAGAATGAAGAGAGGGAGAGAGAAAGGGAAGAGGAAAATTGAGTAACAGAACAAAATATACAGAGAGGAAGAATGAAGCAAAGAATGAACAAAATGAAGTATAAAGAGAGAAAAAGAGTGAAAGAGAGACAGAATGAATAATTGAGAGTGAGAGACAGAATGAACGAATGAGTGAATGAATGAATGAATGAATGAATGAATAAGAGAGTGAAAGAGAGAATTAATTAATGAATGAATGAATGAGAAAGAAAGACTGAATGAATGAATGAGAGACAGAAAGAGTGAAAGAAAGAGAGGGAAAGACAGGCAGAATGAATGACAGACAGACAGAATGAATGAATGAATGATTGAGAGGGCAGAGAGAGAGAGAGAGAGAACAAGAGGCAGACAGAGACACCCCAGAGAGGGAGGGAGAGTGAAAAAATGAAAGAATGAAAAGAGGGAGAGAGAAAGGGAAGAGGAAAAAAAGTTTAACAGAACAAATTATACAGAGAGGAAGAATGAAGCAAAGAATGAACAAAGAGAGAGAGAGATAGAGAGAAAGAGAGACAGAATGAGTAAGTGGAAATGAATAAGCGAGTGAAAGAGAAACAGAATGAATAAAAGAGTGAAAGAGAAAGGGAGAGAATGAGACAGAATGAATAAGAGAAAGAGTGAGAGAAAGTCAGTGAATAACAGAATAAGTGAAATAGAGACAAAATAAGTGAATGAGAGAGAGACAATAAATAAGAGAAAGAGCGAGAGACAGAATGAAAGAGAGACAGAATGAATGAATAAATTAATGAATTAATGACAGTAAAAAAGACTAAATGAATGAATGAATGAGAGAGAGAGAGAGAGAATGAATGAATGAGAGAGAGAGAGAGACAGAATGAATGAGAGAGAGAGAGAGCGAGAGAGAGAGAGAGAGAGGGAGAGATAGAGAGAGAGAGAGAGAGGGAGAGAGAGAGAGAGAGAGAGAGAGAGAGGTTTGTATTGTAATAGGATTCTGTATTCAGTAGAGACGCTGTGCTGGACAGCTCCTGGTGCTGAACGTAGCGGATTACTGACAGCAGCGTTATTACACTTTCAGAAATCTCTTAACACGCGCCCTGTATCTGAAACACAGCCGTATCAGAGGAGACCGACCCACCACCACACACACAGCAGGAGAAGTCCATTCCAGGTTTTAATGATAAAGAATATTACATTACTTCACTTTAATCTATAAAATAAAGAGTTTAGAAGACTTCTATACACACAGACTATATATATATATATATACACACACACAGACTACATACACACAGTGTAGGAAAAGTGTATTTCAGGTTTTAATGATGAAGAATATTACATTACTTTAATCTATTAAATTAAAGAGTTTAGAAGACTTCTGTCCCAATCAGAGACACTGTCCGTCACTGCACCGCAGATTTAGCATAACGACTATATACACACAGACCACATACACACACAGACTATATATACACACACACAGACTAATATATATATATATATATATATATATATATACATACATACATACATACACACACACACACACACACACACACACACACACACAAACACTGCAGTCAAAAAGTGAGGATACTTAATAACGCTCACGTCATTAAAGAGCCTATATCACATAAAACAACACTCCAGCCTCCACTCAGACCTTATTTACAAACAAAGCTCCAAAAACTGACTGCCTTTGTGAGGTTACGATCATCAGGTTAAGCCCCGCCCACTCACAGAAAAGGAGCGTTTCAGCCCAGACATGTTATCAGGTATTTATCTGTAAGTTACAAATGTGCATATGTGCTGATGCATTTTTTTCATGTACAAAATGATGTCATCTTGTAACAAAATCATTAGAATACCCACACACAATGTATAAAGGGCTAAATAGTAAAAACTGACCACTCGGAGGCGTCCTGCTCCAGTCTGGCTCGCAAAAGTGGATCAACCAGCTTTTTATGCTGGACTTTCAGGATCGGACTCTGACTCAAACTGATACAGCAGAGCTGATATTATTATAAGAACTGTCACACCGGCGAGGGCAGAGCTCATAGCAGGACACCAGTTGACCTGTCACAATGGAGTGGGCAAGCTGACCAATCTGAGCACACTTAACCACCAGGAGGCGGGACTTAAAGACACAGCTATTAGAAAGAAGCAGATGTTTCTGAAAAGCAGGAATGAGAAGAACGTTCTCGACAAGTTGCCTTTTAGACTGAGCCTATGAGAGAGAGAGAGAGAGAGAGAGAGAGAGAGAGAGAGAGACACCCCAAACCCCAAAAATGAAAAAAGAGGGAGAGAGAAAGGGAAGAGGGAAAAAATAACAGAACAAAATATACAGAGAGGAAGAATGAAGCAAAGAATGAACAAAGTGAGATGTAGAAAGAGAACAAGTGAGAGACAGAATGAATGAAAGACAGAATGAATGAATGAGAGTTAAAGAAACAGAATGAATAAATAAGAGACAGAATGAATGTATGAGAGAGTGAAAGAGAGATGGGATTATTAGAGTGAGAGACAGAATGAATGAATGAGAAAGAGAGACAGAATGAATGAAAGAATGAATGAAAGAGAAGGAGAGACAAAAAAGTATTTTTTCTTTTACAAGATGATGTAATCTCGTAACAAAATCATTGAAGGAGGCTAAATAGTAAAAACTGAGATGAGGGCGGAGCTTGTAGAAGGATGCCAATTGACCAGTCACAATAGAGTGGGCAAGCTGACCAATCAGAGCACACTGAACTCACCAGGAGGCGGGGCTTAAAGACACAGCTATTAGAAAGAAGCAGATGTTTCTCGAAAGCAGGAATGAGAAGAACGTTCTCGACAAGTCGTCTTACAAGACTGAGCCTGTGAGAACACAAGACTGCGTGAGAGTCTGAGACGTGACGCTCTGAGAGCAGCTGATTCCACCAGCACTAACACCAACAGCTTCACAGCTCAGAAGATAACACAATCCAAAATAACCAGCTTTCTGATGTGACTCTATTTACAAATGTTTTTTAACTGCCTCAGAAAAGACTGCGTTTTCCCCACAAGGTCCGGCACACGTACGGGTCAGCACCGGTATTTTTCCTGCCCGGTTTGACATCAGTAAACAGGAAAGAGTCCAGAAATAGCCGGGAACGCGTCTTACCATGTCCATGGAAGAATGAGACAGAATAAATAGAAAGGAAAGCCCATCACTCTCTAAGCCCTGGCTCTATTAAACCAATCCACTTTAGAGTCTCATCTGAGTCCACATCCCTAATCTGGTGCACACACACACACACACACACACACACACACACACACACAGTTTCTGAACACACACGTCTGTACAACAAGAAAATGAAAACATGGAGAGTAGTAATAATATAGAGAAAATGACAGACAGACACACACACACACACACACACACACACAGTTTCTGAGAATCAATCATTTTTTGGAGCCATTTTCTGAAGACCTATGCAACCCAACCCTAAACTTACATAAACACACACACACACACACATATACATACATACATAATATATATATATATATATATATATATATATATATATATATATATATATATATATATATATATATATATATATATATATATACACACACACACACACACACACACACACACACACACACACAGTCCACTGTATCAGCTCCACTGACCATACAGGAGCTCCACTTACAGACTGTAGTTCATCTGATTCCCTGTATACTTTATTACTCTGTTCTTTAATGATCAGGACCCCACAGGACCACCACAGAGCAGATACTATTAGGGAGGTGGATCATTCTCAGCACTGCAGTGACACTGACCAGGTGGTGGTGTGTGTTGCGCTGGTGTGAGTGGATCAGACACAGCAGTGCTGCTGCTGGAGTGTTTAAACACCTCAGTGTCACTGCTGGACTGAGAATCGTCCACCAACCAAAACTATCCAGACAGCAGTGTCCTGTCTGAGAGAAAGGAAATAGAGAAAGAGAGAGAGAAAGGAAAGAGAGAAAGAGAGAGAGAGGAAAGAAAGAGAGACAGAAAGACACAAAGACAGAGAGAGAGAGAGAGAGGGGAAGAAATAGTAAGTGAGTGAGAGACAGAGAGAGGGAGGAATTGAGAGAAAGTGTGGAAGACAGAAAGAGAAAGATAGAAGGAAGAGGAGAGAGAGTGTGGGATATATATATATATATATATATATATATATATATATATATATATATATATATATATATATATATATATAGTAAGTATAGAAAGGGTTAAATAACCCCCAGGCTACCTCTATGCTGATGGTCATAGGTTTAGTCTTCATCTGAATCTGGGAAACTGGCCCAGTGCTTTCTTTTTTTCCATGTAGTACCGCTGTTCACCACCAGAGGGCCTATACAATGTGCCTTCAGGTCTGAACCTCTAAAACAAAAACTTTTTCACTGCAGGAGTTTCAGGCCCTCGTGCTACAGCCAGTCATTTACAACATCACATTTAAATACTCAGAGTGTTGCAGCGCTGCTCTGACTCTCTGACTCTCTGACTCTCTGACTCTCTGACTCTCTGACTCTCTGACTCTCTGACTCTCTGACTCTCTGACTCTCTGACTCTCTGACTCTCTGACTGGCCCCAGGGCCTTCCACTCGTCTGGGAAAGCTTCCATGAGAATTTGTGGCCCTTCAGGCAAGAGAGCATTGGAGAGGTCAGGCAGAGATGTTGGAGCAGAACAGCAGTAAGTGATACAACAGAGGATGGGCAATGTTTACACACCTGGTGGTCCTGCTCTGAGAGTTTGTGTGGTCTAGTGCTTAGTGAATGAGCTGTTGCTGCTATGAGAGGCTTCCATTACATAATCATAGCACTTACAGTTGGCTGAGGCAGATTTAGCAGACAGGGGGCAGTGAAACACCCCCATACACACACACACACTAGTGAACATACACACTAGGGGCAGTGAAACACCCCCATATACACACACACACACACACTCTAGTGAACATACACACTAGGGGGCATTGAAACACACACATATATATACACACACACACACACACACACACACTAGTGAACATACGCACTAGGGGCAGTGAAACACCCCCATATACACACACACACACACACACACACTAGTGAACATACACACTAGGGGGCAGTGAAACACCCCCATATACACACACACACACACACACACACTAGTGAACATACACACTAGGGGGCTGTGAAACACCCCCATATACACACACACTAGTTTCTTTAAAGCTTAGAACTGCTGGTTAGATCTGTAAACTGTGTGGGTGTGGCTTATGAGAAGCTTGACTAACAGCTCTCTGTCTCACACTACCAAGAAATGAAGGGATGAAGGAAGAATACTGTAGAAAGTTGGTGACCTCTGTGCACTATACTCCTCAGCATCCGCTGTCGTTCTCAATCACTTCCACTTTGTTAGAACACCACTGACAGTCCACTGTGGAATATTTAGTAGTGAGGAAACTTCACCACTGGACTTGTTGCACAGGTGGCGTCCTATCACGGTACCACGTTGGAGTTCACTGAGCTCCTGAGAGAGACCCATTCTTTACTAATGTGTGTAGAAGCAGTCTGCAGGACTAGGTGGAGGGATAAGAAGAAAGAAAGCATATTAATTCTGTGTGCGGTGAATAATTAGCAGTAGCACCGTATCATAGCACCATCAGTGTCACAGCTCCTTCCTCAGAAAGCCTCCTGCCTTTCCACCGTGCCTCACACTGTGGGTTTATTTGTCCTGATGCGATGATGTCATCCTGACTTTAGTTATGCTCCAGTGCACCACTACCACCGTCTCTGTATCCACACTGCAAGAGCTTCTACCTCTGCTGTCCTCAACAGAGGACCAGACATCTGTGGACGCACCTGTTAAACTATTTCCATGATTAATATAAAACTGGTGAAAGAAAAATAACTGCACAGCATTCATTTCTGATAAAAGCCTGTGAATGAAATTCAGAGATTTGTATCTGAACAAATGATATAGCTTAAGCCCTCTTGTGACCCCGACTAGCAGTAGTGTTGGTGATGATTAAGGAATGAAGGGATGAAGGAACAGTGTTGGTGATGATAAAGGAATTAAGGGATGAAGGAACAGTGTTGGTGATGATAAAGGAATGAAGGGATGAAGGAACAGTGTTGGTAATGATAAAGGAATGAAGGGATGAAGGAACAGGGTTGGTGGTGATAAAGGAATGAAGGGATGAAGGAACAGTGTTGGTGGTGATAAAGGAATGAAGGGATGAAGGAACAGTGTTGGTGATGATAAAGGAATGAATGGATGAAGGAACAGGGTTGGTGGTGATAAAGGAATGAGGGGATGAAGGAAGAGGGTTGGTGGTGATAAAGGAATGAAGGGATGAAGGAACAGTGTTGGTGATAATAAAGGGATGAAGGAACAGTGTTGGTGGTGATAAAGGGATGAAGGAACAGTGTTGGTGATGATAAAGGAATGAAGGGATGAAAGAACAGTGTTGGCGGTGATATAGGAATGAAGGGATGAAGAAACAGTGTTGGTGATGATAAAGGAATGAAGGGATGAAGGAACAGTGTTGGTGGTGATATAGGAATGAAGGGATGAAGAAACAGTGTTGGTGATGATAAAGGAATGAAGGGATAAAGGAACAGTGTTGGTGATAATAAAGGGATGAAGGAACAGTGTTGGTGGTGATAAAGGAATAAAGGGATAAAGGAACAGTTTTGGTGATAATAAAGGGATGAAGGAACAGTGTTGGTGATGATAAAGGAATGAAGGGATGAAGGAACAGTGTTGGTGGTGATAAAGGAATGAAGGGATGAAGGAACAGTGTTGGTGGTGATAAAGGGATGAAGGAATAGTGTTGGTGATGATAAAGGAATGAAGGGATGAAAGAACAGTGTTGGCGGTGATATAGGAATGAAGGGATGAAGAAACAGTATTGGTGGTAATAAAGGGATGAAGGAACAGTGTTGGTGATGATAAAGGAATGAAGGGATGAAGGAACAGTGTTGGTGGTGATAAAGGAATGAAGGGATAAAGAAACAGTGTTGGTGGTAATAAAGGGATGAAGGAACAGTGTTGGTGATGATAAAGGAATGAGGGGATGAAGGAAGAGGGTTGGTGGTGATAAAGGAATGAAGGGATGAAGGAACAGTGTTGGTGATAATAAAGGGATGAAGGAACAGTGTTGGTGGTGATAAAGGGATGAAGGAACAGTGTTGGTGATGATAAAGGAATGAAGGGATGAAGAAACAGTGTTGGTGGTAATAAAGGGATGAAGGAACAGTGTTGGTGATGATAAAGGAATGAAGGGATGAAGGAACAGTGTTGGTGGTGATAAAGGAATGAAGGGATAAAGGAACAGTGTTGGTGATAATAAAGGGATGAAGGAACAGTGTTGGTGGTGATAAAGGGATGAAGGAACAGTGTTGGGGATGATAAAGGAATGAAGGGATGAAAGAACAGTGTTGGTGGTAATAAAGGGATGAAGGAACAGGGTTGGTGATGATAAAGTAATGAGGGGATGAAGGAAGAGGGTTGGTGGTGATAAAGGAATGAAGGGATGAAGGAACAGTGTTGGTGATAATAAAGGGGTGAAGGAACAGTGTTGGTGGTGATAAAGGGATGAAGGAACAGTGTTGGTGATGATAAAGGAATGAAGGGATGAAAGAACAGTGTTGGCGGTGATATAGGAATGAAGGGATAAAGGAACAGTGTTGGTGATGATAAAGGAATGAAGGGATGAAGGAACAGTGTTGGTGATGATAAAGGAATGAAGGGATGAAGGAACAGTGTTGGTGATGATAAAGGAATGAAGGGATGAAGGAACAGTGTTGGTGATGATAAAGGAATGAAGGGATGAAGAAACAGTGTTGGTGGTGATAAAGGGATGAAGGAACAGTGTTGGTGATGATAAAGGAATGAAGGGATGAAGGAACAGTGTTGGTGATGATAAAGAAATGAAGGAACAGTGTTGGTGGTGATAAAGGAATGAAGGGGTGAAAGGAACAGTGTTGGTGGTGATAAAGGGATGAGGGAACAGTGTTGGTGATGATAAAGGAATGAAGGGATGAAGGAAAAGTGTTGGTGATGATGAGGGAATGAAGGGATGAAGGAACAGTGTTGGTGATGATAAAGGAATGAAGGGATGAAGGAACAGTGTTGGTGATGATAAAGGATTGAAGGGATGAAGGAACAATGTTGGCGATGATAAAGGGATGAAAGGATGAAGGAACAGTGTTGGTGATGATAAAGGAATGAAGGGATGAAGGAACAGTGTTGGTGGTGATAAAGGGATGAAGGAACAGTGTTGGTGATGATAAAGGATTGAAGGGATGAAGGAACAGTGTTGGTGATAAAGGGATGAAAGGATGAAGGAACAGTGTTTGTGATGATAAAGGAATGAAGGGATGAAGGAACAGTGTTTGTGATGATAAAGGAATGAAGGGATGAAGGAACAGTGTTGGTGCTGATAAAGGGATGAAGGAACAGTGTTGGTGATGATAAAGGAATGAAGGGATGAAGGAACAGTGTTGGTGGTGATAAAGGGATGAAGGAACAGTGTTGGTGATGATAAAGGGATGAAGGAACAGTGTTGGTGGTGATAAAGGAATGAAGGGATGAAGGAACAGTGTTGGTGATGATAAAGGAATGAAGGGATGAAGGAACAGTGTTGGTGATGATAAAGGAATGAAGGGATGAAGGAACAGTGTTGGTGGTGATAAAGGAATGAAGGGATGAAGGAACAGTGTTGGTGATAAAGGGATGAAGGAACAGTGTTGGTGGTGATGAAGGAACAGTGTTGGTGGTGATAAAGGGATGAAGGAACAGTGTTTGTGATGATAAAGGAATGAAGGGATGAAGAAACAGTGTTGGTGGTGATAAAGGGATGAAGGAACAGTGTTGGTGGTGATAAAGGAATGAAGGGATAAAGGAACAGTGTTGGTGGTGATAAAGGAATGAAGGGATAAAGGAACAGTGTTGGTGATGATAAAGGAATGAAGGGATAAAGGAACAGTGTTGGTGGTGATAAAGGGATGAGGGAACAGTGTTGGTGATGATAAAGGAATGAAGGGATGAAGGAACAGTGTTGGTGATGATAAAGGAATGAAGGGATGAAGGAACAGTGTTGGTGATGATAAAGGAATGAAGGGATGAAGGAACAGTGTTGGTGGTGATAAAGGAATGAAGGGATGAAGGAACAGTGTTGGTGGTGATAAAGGAATGAAGGGATGAAGGAACAGTGTTGGTGGTGATAAAGGAATGAAGGAACAGTGTTGGTGGTGATAAAGGGATGAAGGAACAGTGTTGGTGGTGATAAAGGGATAAAGGGATGAAGGAACAGTGTTGGTGATGATAAAGGAATGAAGGGATGAAGGAACAGTTTTGGTGATGATAAAGGAATGAAGGGATGAAGGAACAGTGTTGGTGATGATAAAGGAATGAAGGGATGAAGGAACAGTGTTGGTGGTGATAAAGGAATAAAGGGATGAAGGAACAGTGTTGGTGGTGATAAAGGAATGAAGGGATGAAGGAACAGTGTTGGTGCCATACTTGACATAACCCCTTCTCGAACACTATATACAACTATATAACTGTATAATTCTATAACTGTATATCTCTATAACTATAACTGAATAACTGTATAACTATAACTGTATAACTGCATAACTATAACTATAACTGCATAACGGCGTAACTAACTTTATAACTATAACTGCATAACTATAACTGTATAACTATAACTGTATAACTGTATATCTCTAACTATAACTGCATAACTGTATAACTATAACTGTATAACTATAACTGTATAACTGTATATCTCTAACTATAACTGCATAACTGTATAACTATAACTGTATAACTGCATAACTATAACTGTATATCTCTATAACTGTATAACTGCATAACTATAACTGTATATCTCTATAACTATAACTGCATAACAGCGTAACTATAACTTTATAACTATAACTGCATAACTGTATATCTCTATAACTATAACTGCATAACTATATATCTCTATAACTATAACTGCATAACTGTATATCTCTATAACTATAACTGTATATCTTTATAACTATAACTGCATAACTGTATATCTCTATAACTATAACTGCATAACTGTATATCTCTATAACTATAACTGTATATCTTTATAACTATAACTGCATAACTGTATATCTCTATAACTATAACTGTATATCTTTATAACTATAACTGCATAACTGTATATCTCTATAACTATAACTGCATAACTGTATATCTCTATAACTATAACTGCATAACGGCGTAACTATAACTCTATAACTACAACTGTATAACTGCATAATTCCATAACTGTATATCTCTATAACTATAACTGCATGACTGTATATCTCTATAACTATAACTGCATAATTGAGTAACTATAACTGTTTAACTCTATAACTGTATAACTGTATAACTATAACTAAAACTGTATAACTGTATAACTCCATAACTAACTGCATAACTGCATAACAGCGTAACTATAACTCTATAACTATAACTGCATAACTGTATAACTGCATAATTCTATAACTGTATATCTCTATAACTATAACTGCATGACTGTATATCTCTATAACTATAACTGCATAACTGCGTAACTATAACTGTTTAACTCTAACTGTATAACTGTATAACTATAACTAAAACTGTATAACTGTATAACTAACTGCATAACTGTATAACTAACTATAACTGTACAACTCTAACTGTATAACTCTAACTGTATAACTCTTTAACTATATAACTGTATAACTCCATAGCTGTATAACTAAAACTGTATAACTCTTTAACTGTATAACTACAGCGTATAAGCTTCAGTGGTCCTGTCCAAGAGATGTTCTGGAATTGAAAGGTGGGGGAACATCTGTGAAGGGTAGTGACTCCCAGCTGGTGACCCCATGGCTGGCCTGTTGGCAACAAACACCTGTGTTTCCACATGAGCTTATTTGGCGCACCAGTGACTACTGTGAATGGGGCAGTTGACGTCCAGGAAAGACTGGAGGGCAGCCAGGGAAGACTGAATAACTGCACCAGGGGTGGACGGGCAAGTTACCCTTCCCACATGCCCATGAAGTGACTTACACACTTCACAGACGCCCTAAAACTAAAAGAGATGATCTGAATAGGACAGCCCTGCGGTGCGCTGAGAGGTGGGGTGGAAGATGGACCAATTAGGATGGATAACAGCTACAACCAATGACCCCAAGATTGTGGATAGTCCAAAGTGACTACTGGGGCCTGAGCTTTGGTCAATGCTAGGCCAAGTTTGGGAGAAGTATCTGAACCTTCTTGTGTTCTCATGCGTACAAGTGTATTTATTAACTCAGAGTTAACGTCCCAATCCACCATCAGCCCACCGGAAACTCTGGAACTAATGAAACCAGGTGTGGATGTGGCAGTGTGTTGGTACACTTCACCGAAAAGGCAGTTGAAGTAACTGGAGGCGAGAAAGCAGGCCGTATTTTCTACTTTCACAGTGAACGATTCTTCCAACCAAACCGAGTGAAGCTTTCATCCATTAAAATGCGACTCTGTGAATATTCCAGCACAAATCGTTAAGTCATTACGAAACCTGAACATTAGGCAGACTCTTCATTTCTCTCTCGGCTTTTGTTCTTCTCCAGACTTTAACGCATTATAAATAGCTTCAGCGAGGAAGCCCCTGCTAAAAGGTACTGACACTTTCAGGGGACGCTGCTGCTGATGCAGTGCAATGTTTTCCATTTCCTTCAACCTTTGTGCTAAAATTAGTCACCGGCTGACTCATTAGTCTGATTCTCGCACAAAAACAACCTGTATGAATGCAGAATTAGAGAATTTAGTTCTTCTGCTGTAAATCTGCAGAATCTCTACTCAGTTGTACTGAATGTTCAGAAACGGTTTAGTCTAAAACTCCATAACAGAGCTTTCATAAGGTCTCAAAGCATTTCCATCACCACCACTGTGAACAACATTTCACTAAGTTTATTAGGATGCCATACATTGTACTTTTATTAACTGGCCACTTTATTAGAAACACCTACCCTAACACTAGCTAGTTATTGCAAACGGTGTATGATATCTGATGATGGGATCAGGATAAGAATTTGGCCTGTAACATGTTTTAATCCATTCATGGTGGAGGATACATACATTTATAAACATATTTTCCGATTTTTCATTATTTTACCATCTCAAACGTCCACCGACCAGCCACTTTGTTGGAAACGGCCACCTTGACTGCCCATCGACTAGCCACTTTGTTGGCAACGGCCACCTTGCATGTCCACCGACCGGCCACTTTGTTGGAAACGGCCACCTTGACTGGCCATCGACTGGCCACTTTGTTGGAAACGGCCACCTTGTGCATCCACCGACTGGCCACTTTGTTGGAAACGGCCACCTTGTGCGTCCACCGACTGGCCACTTTGTTGTAAACGGCCACCTTGTGCATCCACCGACTGGCCACTTTGTTGGAAACGGCCACCTTGTGCGTCCACCGACCGGCCACTTTGTTGGAAGCTGTCACCTTGCATGTCCACCAACCGGCCACTTTGTTGGAAACGGCCATTTGCATGTCTACTAACTGGCCACTTTGTTGGAAACTGCCATCTTGCATGTCTACTAACTGGCCACTTTGTTGGAAACTGCCATCTTGCATGTCTACTAACTGGCCACTTTGTTGGAAACTGCCATCTTGCATGTCTACTAACTGGCCACTTTGTTGGAAACGGCCATCTTGCATGTCTACTAACTGGCCACTTTGTTGGAAATGGCCATCTTGCATGTCTACTAACTAGCCACTTTGTTGAAAATGGCCACCTTGCCCGCCCATCATCTGACCACCTTGTTGGAAACGGCCACCTTGCCCGTCCAGCGACTGGCCACTTTTTTGGAAACGGCCATCTTGTGCGTCCACCGACTGGCCACTTTGTTGGAAACGGCCACCTTGTGTGTCCACCGACCGGCCACTTTGTTGGAAATGGCCGCCTTGTGCGTCCACCGACTGGCCACTTTGTTGGAAACGGCCATCTTGCATGTCTACTAACTGGCCACTTTGTTGGAAACTGCCATCTTGCATGTCTACTAACTGGCCACTTTGTTGGAAATGGCCATCTTGCATGTCTACTAACTGGCCACTTTATTGGAAACAAATAGCTTGGAATTGCACTAGCTAGTTATTGCAACTGTCTATGATATCTGAAACACTGTTTTATGAGAGTTTCAGGAAAAGAATTTGGCTGGAAACATATTAATCCATTCATGGTGGAGGATACATGAACCCTGAAGAAAACATATTTTCAGATTTTCCACTATTTTACCATCACAAGCGCTGTACTTCCACCAACTGGCCACTTTATTAGAAACACCCACCTTGTACTTCCACCAACTGGCCACTTTATTAGAAACACCCACCTTGTACTTCCACTAACTGGCCTCTTTACTAGAAATGCCCTCTGTGGGGGTGCGTGGTGCTGGTATGAGCATATCAGCTGTGGAGAATAAACCACTACCCAAAAATATCCAGACAGGAGCGGTACACATGAGTAAGAGAGAAAAAAGAAACAGAAGAAAAGAAAATGTTATTTCTGAGATTATTAGTCATTCCCCCTCGCGCTGTGAGGCCTGACTGGGGGAGAGGTAGAGCAGTGGAAGAGAGAGAGAGAGAGAGCGAGAGAGAAAGCACGCTAGGACAAATATACACACTCATTCAGATCAGAATAAAGTCCTGAGTCCTCCAGCACCTCGGGGCAAAGTGTTCATCTCTGTGCAACCAAAACAGAAACAGCAGCAGATTCTGGAGCAGAAAAGGAGCCAGAAATACCAGCATTTAATCTGCAGCAGGAGAGAAGACCGACATATATGTATTTATATATTCAGAACAAAACCGTACAGAACCGCCCAAAACCACTTATCTGGGCAGCAAGTATAGCTTCACCTATAAAAAACCCAGAAATCATTAAAACAGGAAACAGAGATGCACTGACTTACAAAATAGAAGTTGCCGTCTTCTAAACTAGTTCAAAGCACAAGGTTCGCTTCCAGAATGTTACCAGCCTTTACATGGACGTATTTCACTTACTAAATAAAAACTGTATTTACAGAACCATTGTATAATATTGAGAGTTCAGTACATTGCTATATAGTATAATACTAGAGTTCAGTATATTGCTTATATATATATATATATATATATATATATATATATATATATATATAGTAATAATGAGAGCTCAGTATATTTCTATATATATTGTAATATACATTGTTATATAGATTGTAATGACAGCTCAGTACATTGCTATATATATTGTAATAATGACAGTTCAGTACATTGATATATAGTATAATACTAGAGTTCAGTACATTGCTATATATGTATATAGTAATATGAGAGCTCAGTATATTTTTATATATATTGTAATAAGAACTCAGTACATTGTTATATATATTGTAATAATGAGAGTTCAGTACTTTGCTATATAGTATAATAACGGGAGTTCAGTACATCTTAAATAATGCTTCTGTTTTGTTCTACCTTAAATTCTACAGCCTGTATAGCCACAGGAATGTAACTGCAGCAGCGTTTAGGGTGGAATGGAAAATTCTAGAACGAGTCACATACAGGTTGCTGTGGACTGTAGCTGGACGTTGCCACCGTATCCACTCAGGTGCATACAAAGAGGCGTAGCTGTGAAGCCGGGGGCAGAATCCTATGTTGTCTGATCTAATCAGTCCACAAACAACTGACTGGGCTGTTTTATTTCACAGTTTGTGGGTCGGCTGTAACTCCAGATGCGAACACACAAACTGAGAGAGCCTACAAGACAAAACAGCCTCACACAGACATGCAGAGGTTCACTGGTAGGCTCACTAGTAGGCTTGTGGTCTGGAACACAGCATCAGATCAGCTCCAGTTTGTTAGCTGATCACTAAACGTCTCAACAAGATGTTTCCAGATTTATAATCATACATACACAAACACACAAGCAATAATATTAAACCTACCTCCTCATATCTACACCCACTGTCCACTGTATCAGCTCCACTGACCATACAGGACCTCCACTCACTGTCCACTGTATCAGCTCCACTGACCATACAGGACCTCCACTCACTGTCCACTGTATCAGCTCCATTGACCATACAGGACCTCCACTCACTGTCCACTGTATCAGCTCCACTGACCATACAGGACCTCCACTCACTGTCCACTGTATCAGCTCTATTGACCATACAGGACCTCCACTCACTGTACACTGTATCAGCTCCACTGACCATACAGGACCTCCACATACAGACTGTAATTCATCTGATTCTCTGTATACTTTATTACTCTGTTCTTTAATGATCAGGACCCCCACAGGACCACCACAGGGCAGATATTTGGGTGGTGGGTCATTCTCAGCACTGCAGTGACACTGATGTTGGGTTGGTGTGAGTGGATCAGACATAGTGTTTACACACTCCAGTAGCAGCACTGCTGTGTCCACTCATATATATATTATTTATTATATACAAGGAGGTGGTTTTAAATGTTACAGCTCCCCTTGTGGTGCTTTCTGGAGCCTGCATTTACAGAGGCCATGCATCTTCATGTCCTCTGTGGTCATCCTGGTCTATGCTACCTGCTCCTTATCCACCTGCAGGGCTGCAGCCGCGGCAACGGTGATGAGGAGTATCACAGCACAGAGTTTCTGCTCGCCATCCAAACGGGGCTCGTCTTAATGATGCAATCAAATACTGTGAATATATAAAACAGCAGCAGCAATACAGTCAATGAGAAGCAGCTTCTGAACCTGAAGGATGCACTGAGACGTGAAGAGATTCCCGATCTGACCTCTCCCTCACACACAGACCCACACACACACACACACACACACACACACACACACACACAGACCCCAGATTAACATCGGCTAATTCTCATTTGCTCTTTCACATTCACAAACAGTACACAGAGCTCAAGTCGAATTAGCATCACAGAGTGATCTTTCCACACAGCACTCTCTCTCTCTCCCTCTCTCACCCTTTCGCACACTCGCCCCTGTCCCTCAGGACGCTGGCTAAGAGTGAGCACTGCACGCCATTCTAATGCAGAAGCGTATGTATGTATGTATGTATATAAGGTAAATGCTCTGAGGACCTCACACAGAGACAAGAAGCTTCACAGCCGGGGTCCCTGAACGCTTTGTCCTGGCAAGCCAAAGTACAAACAGACTAAAAATAAACAAATAAAACAGATACAGTACTGTCCAGTATTCAGAGACCACCCACCATTTATTTAACATGCATTCAATTACACAGAAGCCAGAAGCCCCAGCAACTAGATATATTATTGAATGTGTTGTGTCTCTCAGCTTCCATTCTGTTCAGGAGACTCACTCTCAGTTCCTCAAGGAGCCACAACCTCCAACGTTGAGTCTCAAGCCCTATTCGGGTTGGATTAGTATTGTCTGGGGATGTGATGTCATTTCAGTGGTTACCAAAACATCTGGTTGTCTAGATAGTAGCTCATCTTTAATGACATCAGGATCATGTCTAACATTCATCCATCCATCCGCTTGGCTGGAGCCGAATCCAGTGTCATTGGGCGAAGGCGGGGTACACCATGGACAGGTCACCAGTCCATTGCATCGCTTCACTAACACAGTGCTGACCACTACATCACCGTGCCGCCTACATCTGGAGTTCCAATGTAGTTGGAAGCACGTTGGCGTGGAAACAACCTAACAAGACATAAACCAGATATTTTTATTTTCTTTGTAAGTTGAGTGAACCCACGTTGGTGCTCTATGAGCCAGTTAGCCACACAATGGGTGTGTCTTAAATCCTACTGAGCTCCCTACATAGGCAGCATTGTACTTCAGAGTATGCGCTCCCGACATGTAGACTGTCCCAATTCTTACATACCTTAAACATGCTGTCTACTGAGGAACCTTATTTAGACCTGATTTTAAAGAAGCATCGAACGCTTCCTCAGCCGCTAAGACAATCCCATGATGCACCGCAGGCTGATCTAGGAGCAGAGAAGGTGGTTTTAAAATGTGAGTTATTTTGATTCTCTCTGGAGTTTTAATGTGTTTCTGGTCATATAATCACACAAAACAGTATTTTATTATCAACTCTGTAACGAGTCCTTCACCATTTACACTTTATACTCCAGACATTAGCATTATGCTAGCCGATTTTTAAGCCTCGGGTTATTGTTTTGGATGTTGGCTGGTATCTTAGCAACCAGCTAAACCACCGGTGGCGTGCTGCAGTGGGGGGAACAAGCCATGACGCAGTCTCTCTCTAACTAGAGCGTCTCAGTAATCTGTTTTATGAGGAGAGATGAGGAGAGAACGCTGATACTTACACAGCTGCCACCTAGGCAGCCTACTTAGACACTCACTAGGGATTGAGACAGACCCAGTGTGGTGGTGGTGGGAGTGTTGTGATGTGGAGCTCCTGTCGCTTAATGCAGTTTATTTATGCTGCTTCTTTGCTGGATGTGTCTGTAGCTCCTTTTCTTAGTGAGGAGCTTCTTGTACAGCTATACATCCTTTCAGACCTCCGGCAGTGTTAAGGTGTCTTCTCTCAGTGGAAGCATGGACAGAAACACCTGTGGATGTTCTCAGATCTGAAGCAGGAGTGGAGCTTAATCTTCTCAACCTCAAAGCTGAAAAGTGATGGAAACAGCTTCGGTGGGTCTTGCATGTGGTTGTTAAGATTCCTGTTGCTTCCTGGAGGTTTTCATCACGTGTGGAACTCCGGGACTTTCTCTGAACTTCACCAGGTGGATGGTCGCGTATCTACGCTCCTCAGAAACATCTGTAAAGCCAAATAAAAGTCCAGACAGGCCACACGTTAGGCAGCACCTCTGTGGAGACCAGGAGATGTTAGTCTGCTCTACAGGAAAATATCAATACTTCAACCACTGCAGAGTAAAGGAGGACAAAACTGGTCTTTGGGTTGGGTTGAGAGAGAGAGAGAGAAAAGAAAGAGAGGCGAGAGAGAAAGAAAGAGAAAAAGAGAGAGAGAAAGAAAAAAGAAAGAAAGAAAGAGAGAGAAGTGAGATGTAGAGAGAGAGAGAGAGAGAGACAGAGAAAGAAAGAAAGAGAGCGAAAGAAAGAGAGAGAAAACAGAGAAAGCAAGAAAGAAAAAAGAGAGAGAAAGGGAAAGAGAGAAAAAGAAAGAAAGAGAGAGTGTGTGGGGGAAATGAGAGAGGAGGGGGAGGATGAGCAAGCAAGAGAGAGAGAGAGACAGAGAGAAAAAAAAGAGAGAGAGAGAGAGAGAGAAAGAGAGAATTAATGTTGACCAGCACAGTAAAGGCTCCTCTGCATTTCAGAAATATGCATCATGCATGCTAAAAGCTGCCCCAGCTCAGACTCCCCACTGATACTGACTGCTTCATCTCTCTCTCTCTCTCTCTCTCTCCCTCCTTTCTCTCTCCCTACCTTTCTTTCCTCTCTCAAGCTCTCCCTTTCATCCATACATCCATCCATCCACACATGAATTCATTCTACCCTTCTTTCCTCCTCCCCACCTCTTTCCTTTGCCGCTTTCTTATTTTCTCACCTCTCCTCTCCTCTCCTCTCCTCTCCTCTCCTCTCCTCCCTTCTTTCCCCACCTGACTGCAAGTAAGACGTGCCTTGCATACGACAGTGTGATAGTACGAGCTTTCTGAACACCATCTTTACACCAGTATATAACACGTATCAGGCCGCATCCTCCACCGGCATATCCTGTGTTGATGTTAATAGAAGAGCGTGTCCTGTGTCGGTGTTGAGGGAGGAGTCCGCCCTGTGTTGGTTTTGAAGGAGGAGCGCGTCCTGTGTCGGTGTTGAGGGAGGAGAGCGTCCTGTGTCGGTGTTGAGGGAGGAGAGCGTCCTGTGTCGGTGTTGAGGGAGGAGCGCGTCCTGTGTCGGTGTTGAGGGAGGAGCGCGTCCTGTGTCGGTGTTGAGGGAGGAGCGCGTCCTGTGTCGGTGTTGAGGGAGGAGCGCGTCCTGTGTCGGTGTTGAGGGAGGAGCGCGTCCTGTGTCGGTGTTGAGGGAGTAGCGCGTCCTGTGTCGGTGTTGAGGAAGGAGCGCGTCCTGTGTCGGTGTTGAGGGAGGAGCGCGTCCTGTGTCGGTGTTGAGGGAGGAGCGCGTCCTGTGTCGGTGTTGAGGGAGGAGTGCGTCCTGTGTCGGTGTTGAGGGAGGAGCGCGTCCTGTGTCGGTGTTGAGGGAGGAGTCCGCCCTGTGTCGGTGTTGAGGGAGGAGCGCGTCCTGTGTTGATGTTAATAGAAGCGCGTCCTGTGCTGGTGTTAAGGGAGAAGCGTGTCCTGTGTCGGTGTTGAGGGAGGAGTCCGTCCTGTGTCGGTGTTGAGGGAGGAGCGCGTCCTGTGTCAGTGTTGAGGGAGGAGAGCGTCCTGTGTTGATGTTAATAGAAGCGCGTCCTGTGCTGGTGTTAAGGGGAGAAGCGTGTCCTGTGTCGGTGTTGAGGGAGGAGTCCACCCTGTGTCGGTGTTGAGGGAGGAGTCCGCCCTGTGTCGGTGTTGAGGGAGGAGTCCGCCCTGTGTCGGTGTTGAGGGAGGAGTGCATCCTGTGTCGGTGTTGAGGGAGCAGTGCGTCCCGTGCCTGTGGTGAGGGAGGAGCACGTCCTGTGTTGGTGTTGAGGGAGGAGCGCGTCCTGTGTCGGTGTTGAGGGAGGAGTCTGCCCTGTGTTGGTTTTGAAGGAGGAGCGCGTCCTGTGTCGGTGTTGAGGGAGGAGCGCGTCCTGTGTCGGTGTTGAGGGAGGAGCGCGTCCTGTGTCGGTGTTAACAGAATAGCATATCCTATGTCGGTGTTGAGGGAAGGGTGCGTCCCATGACGGTGTTGAGGGAAGGGCACGTCCTGTGTCAGTGTTGATGGAGGAGCGCATCCTGTGTCAGTGTTGAGGGAGGAGCGCGTCCTGCATTGGTGTTGAGGGAGTAGTGTGTCCTGCATTGGTGTTGAGGGAGTAGTGTGTCCTGTGTTGATGTTAATAGAAGCGCGTCCTGTGCTGGTGTTGAGGAAGAAGCGTGTCCTGTGTCGGTGTTGAGGGAGGAGTCCGCCCTGTGTCGGTGTTGAGGGAGGAGTCCATCCTGTGTCTGTGTTGAGGGAGGAGCGCATCCCGTGTCGGCGCATCCAGTCAGATGGATACAAATCTAATACAGTCATATTCTGGAATCATTACCTGAACACATCCAGAAGATCTGATCATTATCTGATCATATCCATAAACTCTAATCACTAACTCGGCCTGTACAGAACTCAATCACTATCTGGATACATCAGGTAATCAGATTTACTCATAAATCAGAACCTCTACAGTCAGACAGCAGAGATATCATCAAATTACCTGAGACCATTCTGAAGTGCTAGAAGAAATAATGTGTGTTATGTGTATAGAATTCACAATAATTAGCTCCATAAGTGGTGTAGTGGTTAGTATGGTGGTGTAGTGGTTAGTATGGTGGTGTAGTGGTTAGTATGGTGGTGTAGTGGTTAGTACGGTGGTGTAGTGGTCAGTACGGTGGTGTAGTGGTTAGTATGGTGGTGTAGTGGTTAGTATGGTGGTGTAGTGGTCAGTATGGTGGTGTAGTGGTTAGTACGGTGGTGTAGTGGTTAGTACGGTGGTGTAGTGGTTAGTACGGTGGTGTAGTGGTTAGTACGGTGGTGTAGTGGTTAGTATGGTGGTGTAGTGGTTAGTACGGTGGTGTAGTGGTTAGTACGGTGGTGTAGTGGTTAGTACGGTGATGTAGTGGTTAGTACGGTGGTGTAGTGGTTAGTACGGTGGTGTAGTGGTCAGTATGGTGGTATAGTGGTCAGTATGGTGGTGTAGTGGTTAGTACGGTGGTGTAGTGGTTAGTACGGTGGTGTAGTGGTCAGTACGGTGGTGTAGTGGTCAGTACGGTGGTGTAGTGGTTAGTGCGGTGGTGTAGTGGTTAGTACGGTGGTGTAGTGGTCAGTACGGTGGTGTAGTGGTCAGTACGGTGGTGTAGTGGTCAGTACGGTGGTGTAGTGGTTAGTGCGGTGGTGTAGTGGTTAGTACGGTGGTGTAGTGGTTGGTACGGTGGTGTAGTGGTTGGTATGGTGGTGTAGTGGTTAGTATGGTGGTGTAGTGGTTAGTATGGTGGTGTAGTGGTTAGTATGGTGGTGTAGTGGTTAGTATGGTGGTGTAGTGGTTAGTACGGTGATGTAGTGGTTAGTACGGTGGTGTAGTGGTTAGTACGGTGGTGTAGTGGTTGGTACGGTGGTGTAGTGGTTAGTATGGTGGTGTAGTGGTTAGTACGGTGGTGTAGTGGTTAGTACGGTGGTGTAGTGGTTAGTACGGTGGTGTAGTGGTCAGTACGGTGGTGTAGTGGTCAGTACGGTGGTGTAGTGGTTAGTACGGTGATGTAGTGGTTAGTACGGTGGTGTAGTGGTTAGTACGGTGGTGTAGTGGTCAGTATGGTGGTGTAGTGGTCAGTATGGTGGTGTAGTGGTTAGTATGGTGGTGTAGTGGTTAGTATGGTGGTGTAGTAGTTAGTACGGTGGTGTAGTGGTTAGTACGGTGATGTAGTGGTTAGTACGGTGGTGTAGTGGTTAGTACGGTGGTGTAGTGGTCAGTATGGTGGTGTAGTGGTTAGTATGGTGGTGTAGTGGTTAGTATGGTGGTGTAGTGGTTAGTATGGTGGTGTAGTGGTCAGTATGGTGGTGTAGTGGTCAGTATGGTGGTGTAGTGGTTAGTACGGTGGTGTAGTGGTTAGTGCGGTGGTGTAGTGGTTAGTATGGTGGTGTAGTGGTTAGTATGGTGGTGTAGTGGTTAGTACGGTGGTGTAGTGGTCCATACACCACCACACTGTTTCCATACAGTAAGATGATCTGGGACCACCTTCTCCTCCAGATGTCCTTCCTCTTGAGAACCACATTCTCCTCCAGATGTCCTTCCTCTTGAGAACCACCTTGTCTTCCAGACGTCCTTCTGCTTGACAACCATCTTGTCCTCCAGATGTCCTTCCTTTTGAGAACCACCTTCTCCTTCAGACGACCTTCCTCTTGAGAACCACCTTGTCCTCCAGATGTCCTTCTGCTTGACAACCACCTTCTCCTCCAGATGCTCCTCAGCTCGAGAACTCCTTCTCCTCCAGATGTCCTTCCTCTTGAGAACCACCTTGTCCTCCAGATGTCCTTCTGCTTTACAACCACCTTCTCCTCCAGATGTCCCTCAGCTCAAGAACCACCTTCTCCTCCAGCTGCCCTTCCGCTCGAGGACCACCTTGCCCTCCAGACGTCCTTCAGCTCAGGAACGACTTTTTCCTCCAGACATCCTTCCACTCAGGAACGACCTTTTCCTCCAGATGCCCCTCCACTTGAGAACCACCTTCTCCTCCAGATGTCCTTCCTTCTGAGAACCACCTTCTCCCTCAGACGTCCTTCTGCTTGACAACCACCTTCTCCTCTAGATGTCCCTCCGCTTGAGAACCACCTTCTCCTCCAGATGTCCCTCCGCTTGAGAACCACCTTCTCCTCCAGATGTCCCTCCGCTTGAGAACCACCTTCTCCTCCAGATGTCCCTCCGCTTGAGAACCACCTTCTCCTCCAGATGTCCTTTCTCTTGAGAACCACCTTGTCCTCCAGACATCCTTCTGCTTGACAACCACCTTCTCCTCTAGATGTCCCTCAGCTTGAGAACCACCTTCTCCTCCAGACATCCTTCTGCTTGGCAACCACCTTCTCCTCCAGATGTCCCTCCGCTTGAGAACCACCTTCTCCTCCAGATGTCCTTTCTCTTGAGAACCACCTTGTCCTCCAGACATCCTTCTGCTAAAGAACCACCTTCTCCCCCAGACATTCTTCTGCTAGAGAATAATATATAAGCTGTATTGCTGTAATCCAGCTGTAACCATGGCGACATCACTACTAATTATACTGTTGCTGCATGTGTTGTTCAGGTGTAACTACACAGTTATTGTAGACATTAGTAGCGTCCTTGTGTGTGTGTGTGTGTGTGTGTGTGTGTTAACTTCTCTCACTAGGTTTAGATTTATTAGTAGTTTATAAGTAGCTCTGCCTTAAAGTGCCATACAAATATAGTTCACTTACAACAATTGTGGAGCATAACTATTGGTCCAGTCAATAGAAAGAAAAAATAAAGAAAAGAAACAAAAAGAACTGGAGATTTATGTTTGGGCAGCGATGATGGGCAGCTGGGGTCAACACAGTCTTCACTGGGAGCAACAGGAAACCAAAGGAAGGAGGAATTACTAAACTCAGAGGAAGAAGAAGAAGAAAGAAAAGAAATGGAGAACCAGGAATCCGCGAGCTAAGAAAACAGGAAACCAGGAACACGGCCCGGGGGACAGACACGAGCAAGCAAAGAAACAAACAAACGATACCAGGATTATATACACACACGGGGCTGAAGAGACGCAGGTAGGGATGAGGAGCGTGTTCCAAATACAAGAAAGTCATTTTCTTTCTAGTGGAGCGGCTCAGACGGGTGGGATTTCCTGCCTTCAGCGTTCCCGTCTGGTTCAGATCCACAGCCCAAACGGAATCTCGGCATCAGCTTGAATTTTAGAATTTTATTTGAATGGTTGATGCAAAGATCAACATAATCCCACATGCCCAGAAGTCTAAAGCTGTCTTGAACTGTAAGTTATTTTGATCTATCTATCTATCTATCTATCTATACATACATACATACACATACATACAAAGGTGTCAAAAGTATTTGCATTCATTACTCAGGTAGAAGTTTAGATACTAAGGTTTAAAAATACTTCAGTAATAGTTGAAGTATCAACTCAAGCTTTTTACTCCAGTAAAAGTGTAAAAGTACTGCTTTCAGAACTACATCCATCCATCCCCATCATTCATTCATCCATCCATCCCCATCATTCATTCATCCATCCATCCCTAACATCCATCCCAATCATTCATTCATCCATCCATCCCTAACATCCATCCCCATCATTCATTCATCCATCCATCCCTATCATTCATCCATCATCCCTATCATTCATTCATCCATCCCTATCATTCATCCATCATCCCTATCATTCATTCATCCATCCCTATCATCCATCCCAATCATTCATTCATCCACCCACCCATTCCTATCATCCATCCATCCATCCATCCATCCATTCATCCATCCATCCATCCATCCCTATCATTCATTCATCCCTATCATTCATTCATCCATTTCATCATCCATCCATCCCTATCATTCATTCATCCATCCATCCCTATCATTCATCCATCCATCCCTATCATTCATTCATCCATTTCATCATCCATCCATCCCTATCATTCATTCATCCATCCATCCATCCCCATCATTCATTCATCCATCCATCCCCATCATTCCTTCATCCACCCATCCATCCATCTATCCATCCAAACAGTTTGGGCCTGATTTGGGTGGTGGACCACTAGCAGTGATCAGAAGCAGAAGGCTGTAATGGAGGGTTTCTGAGCTCATGATGTTCAGTAATGACTTCATGTGGAAGGTTTTTCAGGACGGGCGTCATCAAACGCTGACCTCATCATTAACCTCCTTATTTATTTTTATATGGGCTTTCTAGTGCACAGAGAACGTTAATGATTTAACCCTTTCAACAGCAAGCTTAGAATTCACATATTAATCTCGGGGCTTATTATTCAGCGCCTGTCCGCTATGAATTATTCAGCTTCCACTATAAAGCTAACATGATAATTCAGTAGTTATGAGAGTGAGAAACTGAAGTGTGGACCCTCATAATGGGCATTATGGTATGATACAGCATAGTACAGTTACAGGCCGGAATCCTGGTCAGGTGTATGGGTCAATGACTGGCTGCAGAGGTGTCAAGTAATGAAGTACAAATACTTTGTTACCTTACTTAAGTAGAAATGTTGGTTATTTATACTTTACTGGAGTGTTTATTTATCTGCTGACTTTTTACTTCTACTCCTTCCATTTACACTCCATTATCAGTACTTTCTACTCCTTCCATTTACACTCCATTATCAGTACTTTCTACTCCTTCCATTTACACTCCATTATCAGTACTTTCTACTCCTTCCATTTACACTCCCATTATCAGTACTTTCTACTCCTTCCATTTACACTCCATTATCAGTACTTTCTACTCCTTACATTTACACTCCATTATCAGTACTTTCTACTCCTTACATTTACACTCCATTATCAGTACTTTCTACTCCTTACATTTACACTTCATTATCAGTACTTTCTACTCCTTACATTTACACTTCATTATCAGTACTTTCTACTCCTTACATTTACACTCCATTATCAGTACTTTCTACTCCTTACATTTACATTCCATTATCAGTACTTTCTACTCCTTACTTTTCTACTCCATTATCAGTACTTTCTACTCCTTATATTTACACTCCATTATCAGTACTTTCTACTCCTTACATTTACACTCCATTATCAGTACTTTCTACTCCTTATATTTACACTCCATTATCAGTACTTTCTACTCCTTCCATTTACACTCCATTATCAGTACTTTCTACTCCTTCCATTTACACTCCATTATCAGTACTTTCTACTCCTTCCTTTTACACTCCATTATCAGTACTTTCTACTCCTTCCATTTACACTCCATTATCAGTACTTTCTACTCCTTCCATTTACACTCCATTATCAGTACTTTCTACTCCTTCCATTTACACTCCATTATCAGTACTTTCTACTCCTTCCATTTACACTCCATTATCAGTACTTTCTACTCCTTCCATTTACACTCCATTATCAGTACTTTCTACTCCTTACATTTACACTTCATTATCAGTACTTTCTACTCCTTACATTTACACTTCATTATCAGTACTTCTACTCCTTACATTTACACTCCATTATCAGTACTTTCTACTCCTTACATTTACACTCCATTATCAGTACTTTCTACTCCTTACTTTTCTACTCCATTATCAGTACTTTCTACTCCTTACTTTTCTACTCCATTATCAGTACTTTCTACTCCTTATATTTACACTCCATTATCAGTACTTTCTACTCCTTACATTTACACTCCATTATCAGTACTTTCTACTCCTTACTTTTCTACTCCATTATCAGTACTTTCTACTCCTTATATTTACACTCCATTATCAGTACTTTCTACTCCTTCCATTTACACTCCATTATCAGTACTTTCTACTCCTTCCATTTACACTCCATTATCAGTACTTTCTACTCCTTCCATTTACACTCCATTATCAGTACTTTCTACTCCTTCCATTTACACTCCATTATCAGTACTTTCTACTCCTTCCATTTACACTCCATTATCAGTACTTTCTACTCCTTCCATTTACACTCCATTATCAGTACTTTCTACTCCTTACATTTACACTCCATTATCAGTACTTTCTACTCCTTCCATTTACACTCCATTATCAGTACTTTCTACTCCTTACATTTACACTTCATTATCAGTACTTTCTACTCCTTACATTTACACTTCATTATCAGTACTTTCTACTCCTTACATTTACACTCCATTATCAGTACTTTCTACTCCTTACATTTACACTCCATTATCAGTACTTTCTACTCCTTACTTTTCTACTCCATTATCAGTACTTTCTACTCCTTATATTTACACTCCATTATCAGTACTTTCTACTCCTTACATTTACACTCCATTATCAGTACTTTCTACTCCTTACTTTTCTACTCCATTATCAGTACTTTCTACTCCTTACATTTACACTCCATTATCAGTACTTTCTACTCCTTCCATTTACACTCCATTATCAGTACTTTCTACTCCTTACATTTACACTCCATTATCAGTACTTTCTACTCCTTACATTTACACTCCATTATCAGTACTTTCTACTCCTTACATTTACACTTCATTATCAGTACTTTCAACTCCTTACATTTACACTCCATTATCAGTACTTTCTACTCCTTACATTTACACTCCATTATCAGTACTTTCTACTCCTTACATTTACACTCCATTATCAGTACTTTATACTCCTTACATTTAAACATAGTCTCGTTACTCCTATTTCATTTCAGTTTGTTTTCATTCATGTACATTTACATTCCAGTAAAGATTATTAATAACATAACGTCTTTGAAGTTTGACTTTATTACAATACTTATAGACAACTAGTCATCATATATTCTGCTCCATGAAACACATGTTAATGTTCAGTAGTAACAGATATGCTTCTTTAATATATTTACATTGTACTAAACTACATTCATGTTTAATGGGTGTATATGAGCTGAAACAGGAAGCCTAGCGCATCCCAAATTATCAATATTAACATTTTTAATAAAACATTATAGTCATTATGGCTTTTAGAAGAATGGGTTTTTTGGGGAGGTGGGCTAGTGCACTATAGACTTCATAAGGACTTTAGTCCTTAATGGTATTTTCTCCTTACATTACTTTTACTTTTATACATTAAGTACTTCTGAAAGATATACTTAATACTTAATTTGGTTTATTTTGTCCACTATTTAATTTTAATTTATTATTATTATTATTTTGTTTTTATTCTTGTTTTATTAATTAACTTGTATCATCTTAATTATTCACCTTTTATGTTTATATTAAATGATTACATTTATTATTATTATTATTATTATTTGTATTCTTTCTTTTTATTTTATATTTTCTTCAATCACCTGTGAAGCACCTTGAATTTCAATCTTAATTTTCTGAAAGGTGCTATATTAATAATGTTTGATTGATTGATTGATACAGAACAAGAGATATTAGTCCACAGTCTGCCTCAAAAAGACTATAAGCTACATCATATTAGTCCACATACTGCCTGAAATAAACCCCTACATTGGAGAATATTACTCCATAAATGACCTCAAGATTCTGCTATACACTCCAACAGGAGATATTAGTCCACACACGGTCTCAAAAGACACTACAAGATTTTAGTCCAGAAATTATTAAGCTGCTTCATTTCAATTTCACAATTTCCACCCAAACACTCAGGAGAGGTTTTCAGATGTACAAACATTCTGCAGCATGTTTGAAAGTTCATCCAGAGCATAGTTACAGACAACTGGGCCCACCAATTTTCTTGATCTTCAACGGTCAGGACCCCCACAGGACCACCACAGAGCAGCTACTATTTGGTGGTGGATCATTCTCAGCAGTGCTGCTGCTGGAGTGTTTAAACACTGTGTCCACTCACTGTCCACTCTATTAGACACTCCTACTACTTGCTGGTCCACTTTGTAGATGTAAAGTCAGAGACAGTAGCTCATCTGCTGCTGCACAGTTTGTGTTCCTCTAGTCCTTCATCAGTGGACACAGGACGCCGCCCACAGGACACTGCTGTCTGGATAGTTTTGGTTGGTGGACGATTCTCAGTCCAGGAGTGACACTGAGGCACGCCACCACATCAGTGTCACGGCATTTCTGAGAATGATACACCTCCCTAATAATACCAGCTCTGTGGGGGTCCTGACTATTGAAGAACAGGGTAATGGATGTCCTCTGGCAGCCAGGCGTGTTGGGTCTGAACTGTCCAGGATGAGGACCCCCTTGTTTTACAGCTTCCAACCTCAGGCTGACCAGCAACGCTGAACATTTACTATAAACATATAGTAACTAGAAAATCTCCAGATCAATGCTAGATAGTGTCTGTACTTCACCCCACACTTCACTCTACTCCTCTGCACTCCTCCGCCCCTTTCACGGCCTACTTTCTGTACCTCCACTAGCGCTCTCTCTCTCCCTCTCTCTCCAGAGATCCCTCTCTCCAAGCAGGACAGGGCACTATAGAGGCTATAACAGATCAATAGTTAATGAATGGCAGTGTTCCTGATAATGGACTGGAGAGAGAGAAGGAATGAGAGAGAAGCAGAGAGAAAGAAAGAGCACAAGGATGAGAGTGTATTGGGGGGGCGGAGGGTGGTCACATTTGGCACACAGCCAGCAAACCTAATGCAGATTAACATATTTTTTTTAAATATCCCAATAAAGCATGTTTATTGATGTTGCCTCTACTTTATGAAAATCTTCAACCGAATACTTATTGAGTGCTTTAGAGACACTGGACCAGAGAAAAGGACGAGCGGGACAGGACATCATCCACTCTCCTGCCTGGTCTACTGTACTAAACCTTTCACATGCTTATGGCATGTTATCCCTCTAATACTCGCAGTACAGTACAGTATATCGATTCTAAGATTCAGTAAATCCTCAGCTAATGGACTATGGCCTTCAAATCTGCAATAAGAATTATTAGTCCATAAATAACCTCAATAAATATTAGACACATTAGTCCACAGACAGTCTCAACACACCTACACAAGGATTTGTCCATAATTGATGATGTTCTTGTTCTCTGGAATAGGGGATATTAGTCCAGAGACTGTCTCAACAAACACTTCTATATGCTAGAACATTTTGTCCATTGACTGCCTAAAACACTACTACACTAGGAGTTCTCTAGAACAGGAAATGTTAGTCCAGAGACCACCTCCATAGACACTGGCACACTAGTCGTTCTCTAGAACAGGAGATATTAGTCCAGAGACTACCCTCAAAAGGCACTGCCACACTAGTTGTTCTCTAGAATAGATGTTAGTCCAGAGACTGCGTCCATAGACACTGCCACACTAGTAGCTCTCTAGAATATGAGATGTTAGTCCAGAGACTGCGTCCATAGATACTGCCACACTAATAGTTATCTAGAACAGGATATGTTAGTCCAGAGACTGTGTCCATAGACACTGCCACACTAGTAGCTCTCTAGAATATGAGATGTTAGTCCAGAGACTGCGTCCATAGATACTGCCACACTAATAGTTATCTAGAACAGGATATGTTAGTCCAGAGACTGTGTCCATAGACACTGCCACACTAGTAGTTCTCTAGAATGGGAGATGTGAGTCCAGAGACTGCGTCCATAGACACTGCCACACTAATAGCCTCAATTCGCTAGAGTAGGAGATATGAGTTCACAGACCAGGAGATATTATTCCATAAAAGGACTTCAAGATGCTGGAACAGTACATTTAGGAATTTGGGTGTTTCGAGACTGCCTTCATAGATGCTCCTAGACTAGGAGATATTAGTTCACAATTGGCCTGAAGATGCTTCTGTTCCTGAGAACAGAGATATCAGTCAGTTTCCTGTTTCCAAAAACACTCCAATTTGTTAGAACAGGAGATATTTATCCACAATAGATGCTCTTACGCTGGAGGATATTAGCTCAAGACGCTTACTCCATAAACCACACCTGTCTTCTATAACAGAACGCTGGAACCCATAAACAGCCTAAACAAAACACTCCATAGACTAGAGCAGGCCAGATTGGCCCATCCATACGGTGGACTACAACATGGACATTGTTTTCCAATGATCAGGGCACTGCAGTGTCAGCAAACATGGGAGGAAGGAGATCAAAACCAAGCGTGATGGATTTTTTTTTTCCCAAAGCAGGAGGCTTGTTAAGGAGGAATTTATAAAACTCACGGCTGACAGACCACCCTCGTTTTCCCCTCATCTGGTCTTTAATCTGAAAGACAAGCGAGGCAGACGAGAACGCATGCATATATCCTGGTGCTCGCTTCCAAAACGTTGACCACCTCTGATGTACCTATTGACAGATCAATTTCAGGTGACGGATGCATTGCTGAGACTGCAGCCGTGTGTCAAATACAATCAGAGGGTTTTCATTTGGGTTCAGGCAGCGTTCAGCTCTCCTCCGTCAGCCATTTCAGAGGGATGCACACACACACGGGCGACATCAAGCAGCAATGACAAGCATTCGACATTCAAAAGGAGATCGCTGGAGCTCCCCACAAACAATATTCCTTCTATTGTTCCACTGACATCACGCCGCAACATGATTTATCTGACAGATACAGCAAAAGACAAGAGTAATACATAAACCCCTTCACCACACTGGCCTTGAAGTTGAAACTCCTAAACGGCCAGGACCTGCCACAAGATCCGGGATTCCATTCCTCACCAACTCCTCATAACAGTATAGAATCAATAACTCAATAGTTGCTGAATAAGACGTCTAAGGTTTGAATGAATGCATGCATACATACATACATACATAAAAATACATATAAAAAATTAAAAACCTAGATATGTCCATCTTGCCAATTAATCCATACATCAGCTAATCCATTTATCAAACAGTACATCCATCATTCAAACCATTGCTCACCATAGCAGGCAATCAGTCCATCCTTGAGTTAATTCATTTATTTATTTATTCATAGACTGATGCATCCATCAATCAAACCATTAATCCCATCTATCAGGCAATTTATCCATTAATCCATTCATCATCAGTTCCTCCACCAATCTATCAATCCATCAAATCAGCCTTTAAACCCTTAAACACAATTTATCAAGTAATTCATCATCAATTCTTCCATCAACCTATCAGTCAAGCCTTTAAGGCTTCAATCAATCTATTAATCCTGTCATCAATCTATATTTTAATGATTCAGTTCATGTATCTATAGATCAGTCCATAAATACATTGCCAGTCCCTCCACCAATCAAGCTAATAATTCTTTCATCAATCCATCAAATCATCATGCGTTCATCCATCAGTCTATCTTTCAGTCAATCTATTCTTACATCCATCCATCTACAAATCAGTCCATAAATCCATCAATCTGTCCACCAACCATAATCCTTTCATCAATTTATATTTTAATGATTCAGTTCATGTATCTATAGATCAGTCTATAAATACATTGTCACTCCCTCCACCAATCAAATCTTTGCTAATAATTCTTTCATCAGTCCATCAAATCATCATGCGTTCATCCATCAATCTTTCAAGGAATTCCAACCAATCTATCTATCCTTAAATTTATCCATCTACAGATCCAGTTATAAATCTGTCTTCAGTTCATCTACCAAGCAAGCCATTAATCCTTCCACCAAACCATAATCAGTTCATCCATCAGTCCAGCTTTCAAACAATCAATCCATCCATCCATCTACAGATCAGTCCATCAATCTATCCAACAATCATAATCCTTTCATCAATTCCACAAACCATCATCAGTTCATCCTTCAAGAAACATCAATTCATCTATCAGTCCAGCTTTCGAACAATCAATCCATCCATCCACAAATCAGTCCATAAATCCAATGTATCCACCAACCATAATCCTTTCATCAGTTTGTATTTTAATGATTCAGTTCATGTATCTATAGATCAGTCCATAAATACATTGTCACTCCCTCCACCAATCAAATCTTTGCTAATAGAATTCATTATTAGTCATTTAATCTATAGATCTAGTTCATCAATAATCCTTTCATCAATCCATTAATGTATTATCCATCAAGATAAACCACCCGTCCGTCCAGCCATCAGTCTTGATATCATGTCCCTCTAGGACAGTCTAGGTAACATGTCTGTCAGATGTCCATACGTCCAGCTGTCTGTCCAGCCATCAGTCTAGGTAACACATCCTCAGTCCATCAATCTAGGTTTCATCCTCACAGAATCAATCTGTTCATTCATCCATACATGATCCTATGACACTTTATAGCTTTTATCTTCAGACCTGACATCACCTGAGCATGTCTGAGATTCTCTGAATCACGTCACGTTCATGACTTTATTGGCCAAAAAGAGGACAGTATGTCCTTTCCAGGGATTTCAGCCCCGAACAGTCTCAGGTGCGGAGACTTCTGCTAAAGTGAACCCCAGCATTCTTGCACATCTCTGCAGACTTGTGCATTTACAAGCTTTTTCCATTAGCCACCTTCGGCCCTGAGATTCGGCCCATCCCTCCCTCTGGTTCCCCATCTCTCCAGGTCCTCCACGAATTAAACATCAGAGAACCTGAAGGAGAGAGAGAGAGGGAGCGAGCGAGCGAGCAAACTCATAGAATCACATTTGTCTGATGACTGGAAATTCAACTCCAGCACTGGCCCGGCCTGAACCTGTAATGTGGAGCCAGACCACTAGATGGCAGCATGACTCTTACATCTCAACAAAACCAGGCGGTGAAGCACAGCTGAAGACATGGAGCGTCTGAGGAGCCATGCGGCATCCGCGTGCTGGAATAAAAACTTGCTCTCTGCTTTATGAGGCTCAGCAAAAAGAATTTATTTATCGTGTTTTGGTCCAAGTTCCCAAACTGGGAACTCTTTCCTAGCTTGTTTTGAAAGAACACTGATTTTTTTTTTTTTTAATGGTGGGGCTGTTGAGAGTCTTTCAGTATTAGAATCAACCCTGAAATTTTAATCATGGATTAACGCAGAGATCAAGATACAGGCACTCAGGATTAACGTGTCCATGTAAACCAGGAAAGCTCTGGTCCAAACTGAAAGATGCTGGGACCAAAGGGAATTCCACAAAGAGAGGTTTCTCAACAAAGCTGGAGACACAAACTCAGGATAGTAGAATATGAATCCCTATCTGTTTATATTATGTGGTTATTTCAGAATTCCTGCCTCGTGAAATTCGCCCACAGCAACACAGCGGAAAACACGCAAGACTATATATATATACACACATACACACAGGAAACCAACCAGACAAGACAGAGGAACACAGAGGAGTTCCCCAAAGTAAGTGTATGTTCACCAGTAAGGACAGCAGATCTGACTAGAACAGATGTAAATAATCATACATACAATACAAAGTAACATGAATATGTTATTGTGAGAGAAGTAGATCAGATCTTGATCCAGTTTGAAGAACTAAGTAGTTAGTTCCAGATTTTTCCTGGACGCCCCAGACATTGTATGAATGTATTCAGTTCCTTCAGCAGCAAATCTTGATTTAGCTTAATGAAGTACTGAGTAGGCAGCACGGTGGTGTAGTGGTTAGTACGGTGGTGTAGTGGTCAGTACGGTGGTGTAGTGGTCAGTACGGTGGTGTAGTGGTTAGTACGGTGGTGTAGTGGTTAGTACGGTGGTGTAGTGGTTAGTATGGTGGTGTAGTAGTTAGTATGGTGGTGTAGTGGTTAGTATGGTGGTGTAGTGGTTAGTATGGTGGTGTAGTGGTTAGTATGGTGGTTTAGTGGTCAGTATGGTGGTGTAGTGGTTAGTATGGTGGTGTAGTGGTTAGTATGGTGGTGTAGTGGTTAGTACGGTGGTGTAGAGGTTAGTACGGTGGTGTAGTGGTTAGTACGGTGGTTTAGTGGTTAGTACGGTGGTTTAGTGGTTAGTACGGTGGTGTAATGTTAGTACGGTGGTTTAGTGGTTAGTACGGTGGTGTAGTGGTTAGTACGGTGGTGTAGTGGTTAGTACGGTGGTGTAGTGGTTAGTATGGTGGTGTAGTGGTTAGTACGGTGGTGTAGTGGTTAGTACGGTGGTGTAGTGGTTAGTACGGTGGTGTAGTGGTTAGTATGGTGGTGTAGTGGTTAGTACGGTGGTGTAGTGGTTAGTATGGTGGTGTAGTGGTCAGTATGGTGGTGTAGTGGTTAGTACGGTGGTGTAGTGGTTAGTATGGTGGTGTAGTGGTTAGTATGGTGGTGTAGTGGTTAGTACGGTGGTGTAGTGGTTAGTACGGTGGTGTAGTGGTTAGTACGGTGGTGTAGTGGTTAGTACGGTGGTGTAGTGGTTAGTACGGTGGTGTAGTGGTTAGTATGGTGGTGTAGTAGTTAGTATGGTGGTGTAGTGGTCAGTATGGTGGTGTAGTGGTTAGTACGGTGGTGTAGTGGTTAGTATGGTGGTGTAGTGGTCAGTATGGTGGTGTAGTGGTCAGTATGGTGGTGTAGTGGTCAGCACTGTCTCCTCACAGTAAGATGATCTGGGTGGGATTCCCGGTCCGGGTGGTTCTGTGTGGAGTGTGTATGTTCTCTCTGTGTTTGAGTGGGTTCCTCCAGGTACTCCGGTTTCCTCCCACAGTCCAAACACATGCATGTTAGGATCCTCACTCTAAACTGCCCGTAGGTGTGAGTGTGTTTGTGAGTGTGTGTTGGCCATGTGATGAACTGGTGACATGGTGTGCACCCGCCTTCGCCCAATGATGCTGGGATTGGCTCCAGCTCCCCCAGCTGGGTTGGACCACTGGTTTCACGGATGAATGCCTCGCGTTGAGGTGATAAATTTCAGGCTTAAACAGTAAACACTCCACTACGGGGGCAAAGAGGTCTGGTTTTATAATGATGCACTGGGTCACCCAGGAAGGTGATTAATCATTGTCAATTCTATAAACCCGTTATTTTTTCTTTGATTAATTAACACATTCATTTGACAGCCCTAACAGTCTTTATAGTTATAGACCTCTATAGTCAGTCTAGGTGTCTCCAAACTTTCAACCGGCAGCGCAGTTCACAAGACCTCAGCGAGCGTCACCCCCCCCCCCCCCCCCCCCCCCCCCCCGTTGATTCTGTCAACGTTTGAGGACCGTAAACAGTGGTGGCACTTTGAGTTTAGGCCAAGAAGCTAAGCTCGGGGATGATTTCCGTTTTTTATATAGAACATCAGCTTGTTTGTGAATGTGCGTCTCGCAAAAGGAAATAAAAAAGAAAGATGAAAGACGTGCATCTGTTTTTGAAAAAGAGAGAAAGAGAGAGAGAGAGAGAGAGAGAGATGGAGGGGGGTATATTACAGCCGAGCGAGATGAAAGGCTGCGACAACATCCCATTTCTCCAATTAATCCAATTTACAGACGAACTCTCTGCAGGAGAACAGCTATTCTGCTTTTCCTCTGAAAATAAACCTAGTGGGAAAAGAGGAACGAGTGGGCGGCCTGGAAAACAACCGAACAGCCACACACCAGCGCTGATGGCATTAACGAACAGACCTGGATATTAAACACCACGGCGGCAAATCACGAGCCCCAGAAAGGTGGAGGAGTGACGGAGACGTGCTTCGTGATTCACTGGATTGAAGCAGGTTATAAATTCTTATCCAGCATCAAACTCTAATATTAGACTGTTACGGTCACCTTCCCTCCAGCGCAGAGACACTGTCCTGCAGAGTTTAGTTCCAACCCTTACCTGACAGGTCGTCCCACCCCCTCCCACCGTAACCACACAGTTTCACTCAAAATACCAGCTTTACAGGAGAGGACTAAAACTGTCTTCACTTTCAATGCACGTTAATGGAACCAGAATTATTTCCAAGCTATTTTGGAGCATTTCTATTGGTCCTGTCATTGTGAATTTTTCACACAATATAAACGACAGCTGCTGTGTTCAAATGTATAAAAATTAAAGTAGACAAAACAAATGAAATGTGTTTTTTTCATGGACAGTGATGAGGTAAAACTGAATATACGTTATAAAACTCCTCATATGTTGAGATTGTTTACTTATTATTTAGTGATCTTTTGCCATCATGGCTTTTGAAAATACCACATTCAATGGTTCTCTAAATGTTACTCAACCAACAATGAGAAACAAACTAAGAGAAACTAAGCTGTGTTTCAGTTCAATACCAACACTGTTTTATATACGAGTGCAGTTCATTTATTTTATATTACTTTATCTTTCTCATCAGTTACTGTTATATGTGAGCTGCATTGGGACTGCCACCATCCATCCATAAATCCATCCATCCATAAATCCATCAATCCATTTATGAATCCATCCATCCATTCATGAATCCATCCATCTATCTATGAATCCATCCATTTATGAATCCATCCATCCATCCATTTATGAATCCATCCACCCATCCACTTATGAATTCATCCATCCATCCCTTTATGAATCCATCCACCCATCCATTTATGAATCCATCCATCCATTTATGAATCCATCCCTTTATGAATCCATCCATCCATCCATTTATGAATCCATCCATCCATTTATGAATCCATCCCTTTATGAATCCATCCATCCATCGATTTATGAATCCATCCATCCATCCATTTATGAATCCATCCATTTATGAATCCATCCATCCATCCATTTATGAATCCATTCATCCATCCATTTATGAATCCATCCACCCATCCATTTATGAATCCATCCACCCATCCAATTATGAATCCATCCCTTTATGAATCCATCCAGCCATCCATTTATGAATCCATCCACCCATCCATTTATGAATCCATCCCTTTATGAATCCATCCATCCATCCATTTATGAATCCATCCATCCATCCCTTTATGAATCCATCCATCCATTTATGAATCCATCCCTTTATGAATCCATCCATCCATTTATGAATCCATCCACCCATTTATGAATCCATCCATCCATCCATTTATGAATCCATCCATCCATTTATGAATCCATCCATGAATCCAATGTTACCTATACCAGCTACTCATCTCCACATCAAACACCAAGTAGATTAAAGGTGTCTCTGTGAAACTTTCAGTTTAAGATGATCTGCTTCAACCAGCACACAGTGATCCACTCACACAGCATGGCTGCTACTTACAGTCACTGTTTGGGCTGGGATGCTGTGCTCTGTGTCCAGAGTGAAACGTACAGACTGCACAGTTAAAGTTCAGGTTTCTATTCATCAGTTTATTTGGTGAATTGTCCATTCCACCCTAAATGGTGCTGCAGTTACATTCTGGTGTTGGTACAAGCTGCAGGATTTAAGGTGGACCAGAACATTGGATGAAGTAGCTGGCAAATAGGACTTCGTTTGAAGAGGACTGTGATGGACGCCTGCTGACGGTTCATTGGAAAGGGTATGAAACGTGTTGTTTCCGCTGGGCTGGAATGTGAGCTGCTGGTACGTGTAAATGTTGGATTATTATGGGCGGAGTCAGGACAGTCTTATTACTCAACTATAATGAGGTACTGTACTTAAATTCTCTGGTTTGTTCACCAATACTTGACCTTAAATCTTGTTCATGTTTACAGGGTCCTTCTCCTTAATACATCTGATCCAGCCAATCAACTGAATGTGGGAAATTGGAGACCACTGTTGTAGTCCCTCATCCATTGTGGAGTAAAGGTTAAGCTGAACGCACAACCTGCCAATTCAAGAATATAGGATTGCCAAGTCAAGCAATCCTATATTCTATAATAATCCTATAATCCTATATCATCTTATCTTCTCTCAGAAAAGCTGCAGGTCCTAAATATTACTCCAATACACTGAATATAGATTAGAACCTGATCAGACCAGCTCTTCAGCCCGGTCAGCCTCCCTCAGCCTCGTCCTCTCCTTCTCCTCACCCACGTTTAGAACCCACCTCCTTATATCTCCACTCACTGTCCACTGTATCAGCTCCACTGACCATACAGGAGCTCCACTTACAGACTGTAGTTCATCTGATTCTCTTTATACTTTATTACTCTGTTCTTTAATGATCAGGACCCCCACAGGACCACCACAGAGCAGATACTATTAGGGAGGTGGATCATTCTTAGCACTGCAGTGACACTGACATGGTGGTGGTGTGTTAGTGTGTGTTGTGCTGGTGTGAGTGGATCAGACACAGCAGTGCTGCTGCTGGAGTGTTTAAACACCTCAGTGTCACTGCTGGACTGAGAATCGTCCACCAACCAAAACTATCCAGACACCAGTGTCATGTGGGCGGCATCCATTGTCCACTGATGAAGGACTAGAGGAGCACAAACATCTACTCGGTAAACTTGCAAGGTAGGAGAGTCTAATAGAGTGGACCGTGAGTGGACACAGTGTTTAAACACTCCAGCAGCTGAGAGGGAGCCTCCTCCTGAATAGTACCTGCTCTGTGGGGGTCCTGATCATTAAAGAACCAGCCTATATGGTCAGCGGAGCTGATTTTAATGTTATTGCTGATCAGTGTGAGTGTTTGTGTGTATATTATTTTATTATATATATATAATATATATATATAAACACACAGTACTGTGCAAACCTAGTGTATTTATATTTCTTTAGTTTTCCAGAAAGAAAGCTTTTATTTACTCAGTAAACACTTTATTATTTAAATATTAAACAGTATTAATAGAGTAAGTAGTGCTTTTCCATACGTCAGTGTGTTTATTTAACTCTTTCCAAGCTTCTCCTAAACAACCCAGTATTATTATCAGTTCTCATCTAATACCTGCTTTGACTGCTCAGTACTTCATTAAGCTAAATCAAGATTTGCTGCTGAAGGAACTGAACACATTCATACAATGTCTGGGGCGTCCAGGAGAAATCTGGAACCTAACTTTGTTCTTCAAACTGGATCAAGATCTGATCTACTTCTCTCACAATAACATATTCATGTTACTTTGTATTGTATGTATGACTATTTACATCTGTTCTAATCAGATCTGCTGTTCTTACTGGTGAACACACACTTATTGATCAGATGAAGACTTTCAAACTATCAGCTTTTGCACACTAGTGTGTATATTGTATATAAAGCTGATCAGGCTGCTGTTTTAAAGGCATTTCATTAAATTATGGGTGCAGCCACAGTCTGCTGCATAGACAACTTTATACAGGTTTTGCACATCAGCATATTAGAGCTCACTAAACAGGGAGCTGTTCATTCTGAGACATAAAGGACGGGCCCCTTTGGGCACACCAGTGGGGCCAAATGACCTTGGTGCACTGTTGTGTTTACCTACTTGCAATTAAATACATTAAACCCACCAAGAAGCACGTCCTGCTACTTAATAATGAGACGCGGGGCCTCTACTGTTGAGAGCTGTTTAAATGCTCTTGAATCCAGCAATTAGCTTCTTCAGGCGTGTGGACATTCTGGTGCTCGTCACATATGCTCATCATGGCCATCGACTCCTATGGTGTACCACATTTGGGCCAGTGCCCGAGCACGATAGCCCCTCTCCTCACTCTCCCGCTGGCGGGCTCCCACATTGTGCTTAACATTCTGGGTCCAATCACGCTTTCAGCATCGAAGCCAGCCATTACAGCCTTAATCTACCGCAACTCCGAGCATTCCCTGCCCTACTTCCTCCGAGCAACGGAGCGTTTGAATTATCCAAAAGACAGAATTTCTCTTTGGTAGGTATTTTTCCACAACATTGCTCTCAAAGGTACGAGGCAGCTTTGACTAACGAGTGTCCTCGTCTGCATTCTGGCAGTTGCTTTGATCTAACATGAGCTGGTTTGCCAGCTTCTTGGTTGAATTTTCCCGTTTCACCTCAAATAGTGCATCACTTGCATTCTGGTGCCATGAAGCCGAATGAGCACTCAGCCAACACCTGGTTAATGAGGCAGTGGCAGCATTGGTGTCATGCTTGTGCCCTGTGCTCAGTCCACACTATAACCCACTACACTATACACTACAAGCCACGTCACTACACCAACCACACTACACACTATAACCCTCTACACTAAACCAATTACACTATAACCCACTACACTATGCCAACCACACTATAACCCACTACACTATACCAACCACACTATATACTATAACCCACTACACTATACGAACCACACTATAACCCACTACACTATACACTACAACCCATGTCACTACACCAACCACACTACACACTATAACCCTCTACACTAAACCAATTACACTATAACCCACTACACTATACCAACCACACTATAACCCACTACACTATACCAACCACACTATATACTATAACCCACTACACTATACACTATAACCCACTACACTATACCAACCAAACTATACACTATACCCCACTAAACTATACCAATCACACTATACACTATAACTCACTACACTTTACCAATCACACTATAACCCACGACACTACACCAACCACACTATAACCCTCTACACTATACACTATAAGCTACTATACTACACCAACCACACTATAACCCTCTACACTAAACCAATCACACTACACACTATAACCCACGGCACTACACCAACCACACTATACACTGTAACCCAAGACACTACACCAACCACACTATACACTGTAACCCATGACACTACACCAACCACACTCTACACACTATAACCCACTACACTATACCAACCACACTATACACTATAACCCACGACACTACACCAACAACACTATACACTATAACCCACTACACTATAACCTACTATACTACACCAACCACACTGTAACCCACTACACTATACCAACCACACTATACACTATAACCCACTACACTATACCAATCACACTATAACCCACGACACTACACCAACCACACTATACACTATAACCCACTACACTATAACCTACTACATTATAACCCTCTACACTACACCAACCACACTATACACTATAACCGACTACACTATAACTCACTAAACTATACCAATCAAACTATAACCTTCTACAATATACCAACTACACTATACACTATAACCTACTATACTACACCAACCACACTATACACTGTAACCCACGACACTACACCAACCACACTATACACTGTAACCCACGACACTACACCAATCACACTATACACTATAACCCATGACACTACACCAACCACACTATACACTATAACCCACGACACTACACCAACCACACTATAACCCACGACACTACACCAACCACACTGTACACTATAACCCACTACACTATACCAACCACACTGTACACTATAACCCACTACACTATACCAACCACACTATACACTATAACCAACTACACTATACCAACCACACTATACACTATAACCCACTACACTATACGAACCATACTATACACTATAACCCACTGCACTATACCAACCACACTATACACTATAACCCACTACACTATACCAACCACACTATACCTCACTACACTATACCAACCACACTATACACTATAACCCACTACACTGTACCAACCACACTATACACTATAACCCACTACACTATACCAACCACACTATACACTACAACCCACTGCACTATACCAACCACACTATACACTATAACCTACTACACTATACCAACCACACTATACACTATAACCCACTACACTATACCAACCACACTATACACTATAACCCACTACTCTATACCAACCACACTATACACTATAACCCACTACACTATACCAACCACACTATACACTATAACCCACTACACTATACCAACCACACTATACACTATAACCCACTACACTATACCAACCACACTATACACTATAACCCACTACTCTATACCAACCACACTATACACTATAACCCACTACACTATACCAACCACACTATACACTATAACCCACTACACTATACCAACCACACTATACACTATAACCCACTACACTATACACTATACCAACCACACTATACACTACAACCCACTACACTATACCAACCACACTATACACTATAACCTACTACACTATACCAACCACACTATACCTGGAGCAACAACACTTCCAGCCTGGTCAGGAAGGCACATCAGCGGCTCTACTTCCTCAGGCGGTTGAGGCGAGCTGGGCTCGGGAGCTCGGTCCTCACCTCCTTCTACAGATGTGTGGTGGAGAGCGTTCTATGCTCCAGCATCAACGTGTGGCACGGAAGCTGCTCTGCTGCAGACAGGAAAGCTCTGCAGAGGGTGGTGAAGGCTGCACAGAGGTCTGTCGGAGTCAGCCTCCCCACCACCACGGACATATACACCTCCAGATGCAGGAAGAGGGACACCTGCATCATGAAGGACCCCACTCATCCAGCACACTCACTGTTTGTCCCGCTCCCCTCAGGCAGGAGGCTGCGGAGCGTTAAGTGTAGAACGAACAGACTGAGGAACAGCTTCATACCGGAAGCTGTAAGACTTTTAAACGCCACTTAGTGGAACCACTGCACTGACACTTTTACTGCACTGACACTTTTACGACACCAGTCACTTTAATACACTCTGCTGCTACCTTCTCCATTCCTGTTTATTTTATTTTCATATATTTTATATATTTATGTTTATTTTATTTATTTAAGTACTGCTGTCTGGGTAAAACTGGGTCCTTGGGTACCACAATTTCGTTCCACCCCATGTACCACATGTGATGCGAATGACAATAAAGTCTCCTTGAATCCTTGAATACACTACAACCCACTACACTATACCAACCACACTATACACTATAACCTACTACACTATACCAACCACACTATACACTATAACCTACTACACTATACCAACCACACTATACACTATAACCCACTACACTATACCAACCACACTATACACTATAACCCACTACACTACACCAACCACACTGTACACTATAACCTACTACACTATACCAACCACACTATACACTATAACCCACTACACTATACCAACCACACTATACACTATAACCCACTACACTATACCAACCACACTATACACTTTATACTATACACTATAGCAACCACACTATAACCCACTAGACTATACACTATAACCCACTACACTATACCAACCACACTATACACTTTATACTATACACTATAGCAACCACACTATAACCCACTAGACTATACACTATAACCCACTAGACTATAGCAACCACACTATAACCCACTAGACTATAGCAACCACACTATAACCCACTAGACTATACACTATAACCCACTAGACTATAGCAACCACACTATAACCCACTAGACTATACACTATAACCCACTAGACTATACACTATAACCCACTAGACTATAGCAACCACACTATAACCCACTAGACTATAGCAACCACACTATAACCCACTAGACTATAGCAACCACACTATAACCCACTAGACTATACCAACCACACTATAACCCACTAGACTATACCAACCACACTATAACCTTCTACACTATACACTGTAACCCACTACAATATACACATTATACTATACACTCTAGCCCACTATACCCTTAACCTAGACATAGATAAAAATGTGGGCAATTAGCACACAAAACATAAACATTCAAACAAAGTGATGCCATATACATCTAATGAAAAGACAGAATCTATCAAATACATAAACGATTGATAAAAACCATTTTGCCCAGCAGACTAGAATTTTACTTTTCCAGTGTCACACCAATCCAAAGGGCTTCAGGCTAAACCCACTACTATCCACACTCCACCTCAGCATAGTGGGGAACTGAGGGCGAGAGTCCAGCACAGATTGGTGATGTCCCTCTTCTAACACACCAGCCAAACATAGAAATTAGCTGATGAGTTGAATCAGGTGTGTTAGAATAGGAAAATTCACAACCACCCCCCCCACCAAATGTTTTTCTGTCGCCCACCTGCTCTGCCTACTTTTGTATTTTCCTGCACCTGAATCTCATCATTAGCTAAAGATCAAGCCCTCCTGGAGCGAACTCAGGTGCGCTCATGCAGGAAAACACAAAACTGTGCAGCGCAGATGGACTACAGCGGTGGAGCGGACCCAAAGTCTGGCTGGACACAAATGAGCCCATTAAAAGTGAATACAGCACCAGGGATTTAGCGGTCCAGCAGCTATCCACGCCCAGATGAACCAGCCGAACACGTTAAAGAGTAAGGTCATGAGCTGGAAAAGATTATTGCAGAAATTACCACAAAATATCTTTTACCTCAACGATTTCCCAAAGCGCTCCTTCCATTCGTCGCTGAGCCACATGAACGTTTTAGCACCTAATGTATCTGTTGAACCAGCTATAATTGCTACTCAGGCAAGGAGAATGAACAATATCCACATTCTTGGGGCAGTTAAGCTGGTGAGATACAACAGAACTCCACACTGGCAACTTTAACAGAAGCTCCTACCTTGTTCTTCTAATAATTGGGCACTTCTGGAGGTCCACCTACTTTATAAATCCAATGAAGGGTGATGACAACCAAAGGTGGGATAAGGCTGATTCTCCACAAAGTTTGATACCTCAGGAAATGCAAAGGAACATCTGAAAAAAGCTTCAAAACTACAAATTCATGCTTCTGAGAGTTCTTACTAAACAGCCACCTGTCTCGTCAAGGGTTGCACCTGGGTGTAATTGAGGGTCATACCATTGGTCTCTGGTTATTGTAGTTTCCTGTGGCAGTGGCCATCTTGGATTGTAGTCCATGTCCGATGCCAATCTGTAGCATTGTCACAGGCAAAATACGTTTTGTTTGGCCAAATGCAGATAGATACAATTTCCAAACATAACACTAGACTATAGGCTGTTACTCACAGTAATGCAGTCATCTCCCAACACTTGTACATTTCTAACATGTGTCAGAAACCCATCCAGAGTTAAAGGTAGGTAAAGGTAGTGTTAGGAGTTACACCCAAGGACTCTTATTGGTACAGTACAAGGTAGTTACCCAGGTGAGGAATCAAACCCCAGTCTACAGCATGGAGGGCCACAATATAACACCAACCACACTAGACTCTTTACACTGTAGCCCATTACACATTACCAACCACAGTATACACTATGCATTATATCCCACAACAATATACCAAGTGTAATGAGTTATAGCGTGTAGTGCGTTTGGTATAGTGTAGTTAGTTATAGTGCATAGTGTAAAGCGTACAGTGTGGTTGGTATAGTGTAGTAGGTTATAGTGTGGTTGGTATAGTGTAGTGGGTTATAATGTATAGTGTAGTAGGTTATAGTGTATTGTGAGGTTGGTACAGTGTAGTGGGTTATAGTGTATAGTGTGTTTGGTATAGTGTAGTGGGTTATAGTGTATAGTGTGGTTGGTATAGTGTAGTGGGTTATAGTGTATAGTGTGATTGGTATAGTGTAGTGGGTTATAGTGTATAGTGTGGTTTGTAAAGTGTAGTGGGTTATAGTGTATAGTGTGTTTGTTATAGTGTAGTGGGTTATAGTGTATAGTGTGTTTGGTATAGTGTAGTGGGTTATAGTGTATAGTGTGGTTGGTATAGTGTAGTGGGTTATATTGTATAGTGTGGTTGGTATAGTGTAGTGGGTTATAGTGTATAGTGTGGTTGGTATAGTGTAGTGGGTTATAGTGTATAGTGTGGTTGGTATAGTGTAGTGGTTTATAGTGTATAGTGTAGTAGGTTATAGTGTGGTTGGTATAGTGTAGTGGGTTATAATGTATAGTGTAGTAGGTTATAGTGTATTGTGAGGTTGGTACAGTGTAGTGGGTTATAGTGTATAGTGTGGTTGGTATAGTGTAGTGAGCTATAGTGTATAGTGTGGTTGATATAGTGTAGTGGGTTATAGTGTATAGTGGTTGGTATAGTGTAGTGGGTTATAGTGTATAGTGTGGTTGTTATAGTGTAGTGGGTTATAGTGTATAGTGTGGTTGGTATAGTGTAGTGGGTTATAGTGTATAGTGTGGTTTGTAAAGTGTAGTGGGTTATAGTGTATAGTGTGGTTGGTACAGTGTAGTGGGTTATAGTGTATAGTGTGTTTGTTATAGTGTAGTGGGTTATAGTGTATAGTGTGTTTGGTATAGTATAGTGGGTTATAGTGTATAGTGTGGTTGGTATAGTGTAGTGGGTTATATTGTATAGTGTGGTTGGTATAGTGTAGTGGGTTATAGTGTATAGTGTGATTGGTATAGTGTAGTGGGTTATAGTGTATAGTGTGGTTGGTGTAGTGTAGTGGGTTATAGTGTATAGTGTGGTTTGTAAAGTGTAGTGGGTTATAGTGTATAGTGTGGTTTGTAAAGTGTAGTGGGTTATAGTGTATAGTGTGGTTGGTACAGTGTAGAGGGTTATTGTGTATAGTGTGTTTTGTATAGTGTAGTGAGTTATAGTGTATAGTGTGGATGGTACAGTGTAGTGGGTTATAGTGTATAGTGTGGTTGGTACAGTGTAGTGGGTTATAGTGTATAGTGTGTTTGGTATAGTGTAGTGGGTTATAGTGTATAGTGTGGTTGGTACAGTGTAGTGGGTTATAGTGTATAGTGTGGTCGGTATAGTGTAGTGGGTTATAGTGTGTAGTGTGGTTGGTATAGTGTAGTGGGTTATAGTGTATAGTGTGGTTGGTATAGTGTAGTGGGTTATAGTGTATAGTGTGGTTGGTGTAGTGTAGTGAGTTATAGTGTATAGTGTGGTTTGTAAAGTGTAGTGGGTTATAGTGTATAGTGTGGTTTGTAAAGTGTAGTGGGTTATAGTGTATAGTGTGTTTGGTATAGTGTAGTGGGTTATAGTGTATAGTGTGGTTGGTGTAGTGTAGTGAGTTATAGTGTATAGTGTGGTTGGTATAGTGTAGTGGGTTATAGTGTATAGTGTGGTTGGTATAGTGTAGTGGGTTATAGTGTATAGTGTAGTTGGTATAGTGTAGTGGTTTGTAGTGTATAGTGTGGTTGGTATAGTGTAGTGGGTTATAGTGTATAGTGTGGTTGGTACAGTGTAGTGGGTTATAGTGTATAGTGTGTTTGGTATAGTGTAGTGAGTTACATTGTATAATGTGAAGTGTATGTTGTGGTTGGTATGTTCTTTGGGTAAGACTCCTACACTACCTTCACCTACCTGTGTACAGGTAAACTGTAAGTCGTTATGGGTAAGAGTGTGTGTCAAATGCCATAAATCCCTAAGTGTAATCTTTCTGTCATGTTAATTGGAATTTTGAGAAGACTGTGAAATCCTCTACATTCTTGGTCAAGATCTTCCGATTTGCTCCTTGATGCTGAAAAGCTTGAAGACTGCAGTTAGCGTTTAACATTAACAGCCTACATTCTTTACCTCCATTTGTTCTAATCTGTCAGTTACAGTCTGACGCAAGATATTGAGTTTTGAAGAAGAGGTCTTCTATGAGACGATAGAGGTGATTTAACGTGGTTAAGAAGACATTTACAGCAGGCCTGAATGGCGCAGGCCGAGAGTTTAATAGATGATCTAATCCTCAAATGCATCGTAAGCTGCAGACGCTTAGGCTGACAAGCCATTCACCCTTTTCTGTCTGTTCAGCAAAGAAATAAAGACGCTGGATATGACTTGCAAACTAAGTTTGCCTCCTGACAATTAATGCAAAGCCAACAGCCCATGACAGAATGATTAATTAAAGTTCATCACGGATGAGGCAACTGCACTGTGACTGCAAACAGCCTCGTATGGAAAGAGCCGTGGAGCACTTTGCTGTGATAGGCGAGTCAAAGGAAGCTCACATGGCCCACCTGAATGCAGAAATGAAAGAGTTAAGGTGGGGGTCCAGCAGGTCTAGATTGATCTCTGTCCAACACCCCTAGCAGGCTCCGCCCCATACAGAACTAACATCATTATCCAGCTTTTTTGTGACACCAACTGGACCAAATCTGACAGACAGACTGACAAATGAAGCAACAAGTGAAGGAACAGACAAACTACTGAACGGATGGATGAAGCAAAGCACAATGGAATGAATGAGCAGACATTGTGGATGGATGGATGAACAAACTGACGAATACATCAAATTGTTAAGGAACGGATGAACAAATTGTGAAATAGGTTAAGGAAAGCGCAAAGGAATGGTAGACGGGTGAACAGACATTCAAACAGATATGCAGATATACATACAGATATGGAGACGAAAAAATTGGATGGACGTATAGTGTAGTGGGTCATAGTGTATAGTGTGGTTGGTATAGTGTAGTGGGTTATAGTGTATAGTGTGGTTGGTATAGTGTAGTGGGTTATAGTGTATAGTGTGGTTGGTATAGTGTAGTGGGTTATAGTGTATAGTGTGGTTGCTATAGTGTAGTGGGTTATAGTGTATAGTGTGGTTGCTATAGTGTCGTGGGTTATAGTGTATAGTGTGGTTGGTATAGTGTAGTGGGTTATAGTGTATAGTGTGGTTGCTATAGTGTAGTGGGTTATAGTGTATAGTGTGGTTGCTATAGTGTAGTGGGTTATAGTGTATAGTGTGGCTGGTATAGTGTAGTGGGTTATAGTGTATAGTGTAGTGGGTTATAGTGTATAGTGTGGTTGGTATATTGTAGTGGGTTATAGTGTATAGTGTGGTTGGTATAGTGTAGTGGGTTATAGTGTATAGTGTGGTTGGTATAGTGTAGTGGGTTATAGTGTATAGTGTGGTTGGTATAGTGTAGTGGGTTATAGTGTATAGTGTAGTGGGTTATAGTGTATAGTGTGGTTGGTATAGTGTAGTGGGTTATAGTGTGTAGTGTGGTTGGTATAGTGTAGTGGGTTATAGTGTATAGTGTGTTTGGTATAGTGTAGTGGGTTATAGTGTATAGTGTGGTTGGTATAGTGTAGTGGGTTATAGTGTATAGTGTGTTTGGTATAGTGTAGTGGGTTATAGTGTATAGTGTGGTTGGTATAGTGTAGTGGGTTATAGTGTATAGTGTGGTTGGTATAGTGTAGTGGGTTATAGTGTATAGTGTGGTTGGTATAGTGTAGTGGGTTATAGTGTATAGTGTGGTTGGTATAGTGTAGTGGGTTATAGTGTATAGTGTGGTTGGTATAGTGTAGTGGGTTATAGTGTATAGTGTGGTTGGTATAGTGTAGTGGGTTATAGTGTATAGTGTGGTTGGTATAGTGTAGTGGGTTATAGTGTATAGTGTGGTTGGTATAGTGTAGTGGGTTATAGTGTATAGTGTGGTTGGTATAGTGTAGTGGGTTATAGTGTATAGTATGGTTGGTATAGTGTATAGTGTGGTTGGTATAGTGTATTGTGTGGTTGGTATAGTGTAGTGGGTTATAGTGTATAGTGTAGTGGGTTATAGTGTATAGTGTGGTTGGTATAGTGTAGTGGGTTATAGTGTATAGTGTGGTTGGTATAGTGTAGTGGGTTATAGTGTATAGTGTAGTTGGTATAGTGTAGTTGGTTATAGTGTATAGTGTGGTTGGTATAGTGTATTGTGTGGTTGGTATAGTGTAGTGGGTTATAGTGTATAGTGTAGTTGGTATAGTGTAGTGGGTTATAGTGTATAGTGTGGTTGGTATAGTGTAGTGTGTTATAGTGTATAGTGTGGTTGGTATAGTGTAGTGGGTTATAGTGTATAGTGTAGTTGGTATAGTGTAGTTGGTTATAGTGTATAGTGTGGTTGGTATAGTGTAGTGGGTTATAGTGTATAGTGTAGTTGGTATAGTGTAGTGGGTTATAGTGTATGGTGTGGTTGGTATAGTGTAGTGGGTTATAGTGTATAGTGTAGTTGGTATAGTGTAGTTGGTTATAGTGTATAGTGTGGTTGGTATAGTGTAGTGGGTTATAGTGTATGGTGTGGTTGGTATAATGTAGTGTGTTATAGTGTATAGTGTAGTGGGTTATAGTCTATAGTGTGGTTGGTATAGTGTAGTGGGTTATAGTGTGTAGTGTGGATGGACGAACAAATGAATGGATGAACGAAGGAAAACACGAAGAAATGGATGAGCAGAAGGATGGAAGGACGGTATGGATGGATTGACTAAGCAACCCAAAGGATGAATAGGATAGATGATGATATAAGTGGGAGGTGGGGTCCTTGTGTAATTAACAGGGTCTTATATCTCTATAGAGCTGACCGACTGCAGGCCTGGCATGTAGCAACTGTTCTCTCTGCTGACCAATAATAACTACACATAAACTATATTTCCCACCGTCCAGTCTGGAGTTTGTTTGTTTACCTGTGTGGTGGGAATTACAGTCTAACACCAGATATGAGGATCTTATACGGCAGCAGTTCAGTATGAACACAGGACTTGAATGAACTTTTGTTCTGCTCTGTGCTGCTATCTCGCTGTTGGGAGCACCGGGATTCAGTTTCTCTATACGTTCAGCATCTTCTTAATCAGATAAGCTTCAGTGTTGCAGCATCACAGCCAGAAGGCAAACTGTACCACTATATATGTATATTTTTTGGCAGGAACACAACAGATAATCACTTTTACACAAAATGCAGCATGTGTTATTTATATAGAGCTTCTGGCTACGTGTACAAACACTGTCACTGATGAAGCTTTCAGAGGGAAATAATACAGATTATAAAACAGACAATAAACAAGTTGAAACCATATACTCTGTCGTGAATTATCCATAAAGATATTAGTCCATAACTGATTGTTTATGTTGAAGCATCACTGATGCCCAAAGAAAGCCTGGTATATTCAGTCGTCCATTCATCTATCCATTATCACCAGACTAACCACTACACCACCAGACTAACCACTACACCACCATACTAACTACTACACCACCATACTAACCACTACACCACCGTACTAACCACTACACCACCGTACTAACTACTACACCACCATACTAACTACTACACCACCGTACTAACCACTACACCACCGTACTAACTACTACACCACCATACTAACTACTACACCACCGTACTAACCACTACACCTCCGTACTAACCACTACACCACCGTACTAACCACTACACCACCGTACTGACCACTACACCACCGTACTGACCACTACACCACCGTACTAACCACTACACCACCGTACTAACCACTACACCACCGTACTAACCACTACACCACCGTACAAACCACTACACCACTATACTAACCACTACACCACCGTACTAACCACTACACCACCATACTTACCACTACACCACCGTACTAACCACTACACCACTGTACTAACCACTACACCACCGTACTGACCACTACACCACCGTACTGACCACTACACCACCGTACTAACCACTACACCACCGTACAAACCACTACACCACTGTACTAACCACTACACCACCGTACTAACCACTACACCACTGTACTAACCACTACACCACCGTACTAACCACTACACCACAATACTAACCACTACACCACCGTACTAACCACTACACCACCATACTAACCACTACACCACCATACTAACCACTACACCACCATACTGACCACTACACCACCGTACTGACCACTACACCACCGTACTGACCACTACACCACCGTACTAACCACTACACCACCGTACAAACCACTACACCACTGTACTAACCACTACACCACCGTACTAACCACTACACCACTGTACTAACCACTACACCACCGTACTAACCACTACACCACAATACTAACCACTACACCACCGTACTAACCACTACACCACCGTACTGACCACTACACCACCGTACTAACCACTACACCACCGTACAAACCACTACACCACTGTACTAACCACTACACCACCGTACTAACCACTACACCACTGTACTAACCACTACACCACCATACTAACCACTACACCACAATACTAACCACTACACCACCGTACTAACCACTACACCACCATACTAACCACTACACCACCATACTAACCACTACACCACCATACTGACCACTACACCACCGTACTAACCACTACACTACCGTACTAACCACTACACCACCGTACTAACCACTAGGATTCAAGGATTCAAGGAGACTTTATTGTCATTCACATCACATGTGGTACATGGGGTGGAACGAAATTGTGGTACCCAAGGACCCAGTTTTACCCAGACAGCAGTACTTAAATAAATAAAATAAACATAAATATATAAAATATATGAGAATAAATAAACAGGAATGGAGAAGGTAGCAGCAGAGTGTATTAAAGTGACTGGTGTCGTTAAAGTGTCAGTGCAGTAAAAGTGTCAGTGCAGTGGTTCCACTAAGTGGCGTTTAAAAGTCTTACAGCTTCCGGAATGAAGCTGTTCCTCAGTCTGTTCGTTCTACACTTAACGCTCCGCAGCCTCCTGCCTGAGGGGAGCGGGACAAACAGTGAGTGTGCTGGATGAGTGGGGTCCTTCATTATGCAGGTGTCCCTCTTCCTGCATCTGGAGGTGTATATGTCCGTGGTGGTGGGGAGGCTGACTCCGACAGACCTCTGTGCAGCCTTCACCACCCTCTGCAGAGCTTTCCTGTCTGCAGCAGAGCAGCTTCCGTGCCACACGTTGATGCTGGAGCATAGAACGCTCTCCACCACACATCTGTAGAAGGAGGTGAGGACCGAGCTCCCAAGCCCAGCTCGCCTCAACCGCCTGAGGAAGTAGAGCCGCTGATGTGCCTTCCTGACCAGGCTGGAAGTGTTGTTGCTCCAGGTGAGGTTGTTGCTCAGGTGAACACCCAAGTACCTGTAGCTGGAGACCACTTCCACCGCAGACCCTCCGACATGCAGGGGGAGGTGGGCATGTCTGCCCCTTCTGAAGTCCACAATCATCTCCTTCGTCTTCTTTATGTTGATGCAGAGGTTGTTCTTTCTGCACCAACCCTCCAGGTGTTTTACCTCCCGTCTGTAGCCAGACTCATCACTGTTTGTGATGCATCCGACCACTGCCGTGTCGTCCGCAAACTTCACAATATGATGAGGATTGCTGAGGATTGTGGTGGAGGAGGAGAGGTTGTGGATCCTCACAGACTGCGGCCTGTTGGTCAGGAAGTCCAGGACCCAGTTGCAAAGAGAAGAGCGCAGACCAAGTGAGGAGAGCTTATCTGTCAGTGTCTGGGGTATCATGGTGTTGAAGGCGGAAGTAAAGTCCACAAAGAGCATACGGACATAAGAGTCCTTCTGCTCCAGGTGGGTGAGGGCAGTGTGGACCACCGAGGAAATGGCATCGTCTGTGGATCGGTTCCTCCTGTAGGCGTACTGGTGTGGGTCCACAGTGACGTCGATGGTGGCTTTGATGTGGGTCATAACCAGTCTTTCAAAGCATTTAGTGACTATCGGCGTGAGAGCTATCGGCCGGTAGTCATTCAGACCTGTTACTGTGGAGCTCTTGGGGACCGGGATGATGGTGGCGGTCTTCAGGCAGGTGGGAACAGCTGCCTGGGTGAGGGAGACATTGAAAATGTCTGCCAGGACCTCGGAGATCTGATCAGCGCACTCCCGTAGTACTCGTCCGGGTATGTTATCCGGACCAGCACTTTTCCGGGGGTTGATCCTCCTGAGGGTCCTCCTTACCTCTGCTGGTGTCACACTGAGGGGTACTTCTCCAGGTGGAGGGGTGAGTCTTATGCTGGGCGGGGTGTCAGGGTCCTCAAAGCGGGCATAGAATTTGTTGAGAGCCTCGGGCAGGGAGGGGTCTTTGGAACATTGTGCATCTCTGGTTTTATAGTCTGTGATGCACTTAATTCCCCTCCACATGCTCCTAGGATCCTGGGAGGAGAAGTGTCCCTGGATTTTCAGAGCATATGCAGCTTTGGCCCTCTTAACACCTGCGGTCAGCTCTCTTCTAGCCCTCCTGAGTTCCTGTGCGTCGCCAGACCTGAAGGCAGCATCCCTGGCTTTCAGTAGAGAACGCACCTCTCCATTCAGCCAGGGTTTCTGGTTCGGGTAGCAGGTCACTGTCTTTGTGGTGGTGACATCCTCCACACACTTGCTGATGTACCCGAGGACAGCAGATGTGTAATCCTCCAGATCCAGCTCCCCCTCACTCTCAGCAGCCTCCCTAAAGACATGCCAGTCTGTGCAGCCGAAACAGTCCTGCAGCACAGCGTCTGCGTCACCGGGCCACACAGTGATGGTCTTCTGTGTGGGTCTGGAGCGTCGCAGCGGGGGGTGGTATGCAGGGACCAGCATAATGGAGATGTGGTCGGAGAGCCCGAGGTGGGGGTGGGGGACGGCTCTGTACGCGTCTCTGATGTTGGTGTAAACACGGTCGAGTGTGTTGTCTCCCCGTGTTGGAATGTCTATGTGTTGGTAAAACCTCGGCAAAATGTTCGTCAGGTTCACGTGGTTAAAATCCCCCGCCACCACGTAAAACGCCTCCGGATGCTTGTTCTGAAGCGAGCTGATGTTGTCATGTAGCTCCTTCAGTGCGTTGTTAGCATTAGCATCCGGTGCTATGTAAACGGCAATGACGAACACAGCTGTAAACTCCCGAGGCAGATAGTGTGGCCGACACTTCACGGTCAGCTGTTCTGTTGCCTCGGAGCATAGGGCGTTTACCATCACACAGTTTGTGCACCAACCTTTGTTTATGTAGACGCATAAGCCGCCCCCTCGTGCTTTTCCGGACAGCTGGTTGCGGTCCGCGCGGAAGAGCTGCCGGCCGGCGAGCTGGAAGGCTGAGTCCGGCATGCTGTCGTTTAGCCATGTTTCCGTGAGACAGATCACAGCGCAGTTCCTCATCTCATCAGAAACACTCATCCTCAGCCGCAGAAGGTCCAGCTTGTTGTCCAAAGAGCGAACGTTGGACAGGAAGAGAGATGGAATCGGGGGTCTGTCGGCGTTAGCCTTGAGCCTGGCTAGCACGCCGGCCCGCTTCCCTCTCTTCAGTCTTCGCCTGCATCGCTTCCTTTTGCCCTTTGTTCGTACCGCTCTGACCCGCCACGCCGGTGTCCGGAGAAGTTGTAGTCTGCCCAGCTTGGCTCTGAAACTACTGTCCATAGTTGCTACTTTTGTGGCAGAGCTGTCCTTAATCTTAAAAAGTTCGGTTCGGCTGTAACTCACAGGCTTAAGGCGCGTGAAGTCGCTATCAGAACCGACGTAAAAATAACTAAAAGCTGGGTTTTCGCTGGGAGCGTGAGAAGCTGCTGCACCACCGCGCGCGGCCATCTTGTGTCAACTACACCACCGTACTAACCACTACACCACCATACTAACCACTACACCACCATACTAACCAGTACGCCACCGTACTAACCAGTACGCCACCGTACTAACCACTACGCCACCATACTAACCTCTACATCACCATACTAACCACTACACCACCATACTAACCAGTACGCCACCGTACTAACCAGTACGCCACCGTACTAACCAATACACCACCGTACTAACCACTACACCACCATACTAACCACTACACCACCATACTAACCACTACACCACCATACTAACCAGTACGCCACCGTACTAACCAATACACCACCGTACTAACCACTACACCACCGTACTAACCACTACACCACCGTACTAACTACTACACCACCATACTAACCACTACACCACCATACTAACCACTACATCACCATACTAACCACTACACCACCATACTAACCACTACATCACCATACTAACCACTACACCACCGTACTAACCACTACACCACCGTACTAACTACTACACCACCATACTAACCACTACATCACCGTACTAACTACTACACCACCATACTAACCACTACACCACCATACTAACTACTACACCACCGTACTAACCACTGCACCACCGTACTGACCACTACACCACCATACTAACCACTACACCACCATACTAACCACTACACCACCATACTAACCATTACACCACCATACTAACCACTACACCACCATACTAACCACTACACCACCGTACTAACCACTACACCACCATACTAACCACTATAACACTGCCATAACATTAAAACCTTCTCCTTGTATCTACACATTGTGGGTCATTCCCAGCACTGCAGTGACACTGATGTGGTGATGGTGTGTTAGTGTGTGGTGCTAGTATGAGTGGATCAGACAAACCAGTGCTGCTGGAGTGTTTAAACACTGTGTCCACTCACTGTCCACTCTATTAGACACTCCTACTACTTGCTGGTCCACCTTGTAGATGTAAAGTAAGAGACAGGAGCTCATCTGCTGCTGCACAGTTTGTGTTCCTCTAGTTCTTCATCAGTGGACACAGGACGCCGCCCACAGGACACTGCTGTCTGGATAGTTTTGGTTGGTGGACGATTCTCAGTCCAGCAGTGACACTGAGGTGTTTAAACACTCCAGCAGCAGCAGCACTGCTGTGTCTGATCCACTCACACCAGCACAACACACACTACTAACACACCACCACCACGTCTTAGTGTCACTGCAGTGCTGAGAATGACCCACCTCCCTAATAGTATCTGCTCTGTGGTGGTCCTGTGGGGGTCCTGATCATTAAAGAACAGAGTAATAAAGTATACAGAGAATCAGATGAACTACAGTCTGTAAGTGGAGCTCCTGTATGGTCAGTGGAGCTGATACAGTGGACAGTGAGTGGGGCTCCTGTATGGTCAGTGGAGCTGATACAGTGGACAGTGAGTGGAGATATAAGGAGGTGGGGTTAATGCTATGGCTGATGGGATGTTGTTCTGTATACTGGGATTCTGAAGTTTCCTCTCTCTGTAATCAGTTGACAGTGTTTCTGGGTCGAGACTAATAATGCATTGAAAAGTGAGTGTGACAGACGAGTGTGTGCATATGAGTAATGACACAGAGACAGCTCTCGGATTGTTCTCTCTGGCAGAGCATTCGCAAAACTTCTTTTTTTCTTTTTTCATCAAATAATACATGTTCCCAACTGCACACACACAAACACACACACACACACACATGCTCAGTACAACACAATGATGCTGTGGGATCGTTGCTGCTGATGACTTATATAACCGTATTCAATGAGGTTTTAAAGATACTGCAGCATGATAATAAAGCAACAGAACCCCCCCCCCCCCCCCGCCACACACACACACACACACACACACACACACACAAACACACACTCATTTCTCTCTCTCTCTTTTCAGCTAATTAACTCATAACACACATATAACATTATAAAAGACAGCAGCTTTCAGTACTGCAGTGTATGTGTATTACTTGTATTACAGTGTATGTGTTTTAATATAGCAGGCTATTAACGTAGTATGGAAAGAAGAACATAAAGGGTTAATATATGTTTAAAATGCTTCACAGATTTAATAGAACCAACCAGTTAGATGTTATTACTGTTAGGAATCAAGAGACATTGGATTTGCAAGCGGGCGAATCATTCCCAGTGACTTACACTACCAGTCAAAAGTTTGCTGACGCCTCCTCTGGTTGTTCTTATTTATACTATTCGCCGTATTTGGCCACACCCACTTTCAAGCGTGTGTTTCTTTCTTCCGCCTTTGTGTTAGAACTTCCGCTCAGCTATCCAAAATGAATACAGTTACATGGGAGGAGACCAGAGAGACAGTAAGAAGTTCTAATGGGACAACACTGTCTCCTCCGAGGTTAATAACACAGTGGGTGGGTGATCTGAGAAGGTGGTCTGAGGTTAGTAACACAGTGTGTGGGTGATATGAGAAGGTGGTCTGAGGTTAATAACACAGTGTGTGGGTGATCTGAGAAGGTGGTCTGAGGTTAGTAACACAGTGGGTGGGTGATATGAGAAGGTGGTCTGAGGTTAGTAACACAGTGGGTGGGTGATATGAGAAGGTGGTCTGAGGTTAATAACACAGTGGGTGGGTGATATGAGAAGGTGGTCTGTGGTTAATAACACAGTGAGTGGGTGATATGAGAAGGTGGTCTGAGGTTAATAACACAGTGGGTGGGTGATATGAGAAGGTGGTCTGAGGTTAATAACACAGTGGGTGGGTGATATGAGAAGGTGGTCTGAGGTTACTTATGGAGACGTGTTTAATTACTCTGGACTCTCGGAAGGTGTAGACGGTTCAGTAATGAAAAACTATAAAAGTACTGAAGCGTATCAGTACCTGCACAGTGGGAAGGTGGGCGTGTCCTCCTACACACAGACGGTGAGTTTATATTTCTGAAAGCCGGTTAAACCCAAGTCCAGCAGCTGCCCGAGCCCCTCTGCGTGGGTGTTAGTTACAGTCCAGATAGCCTAGCGCGGTGGACACTGATCAGAGAACAGTTACTTAACTGATAGACTCACCAGCACCGACACGTCTGCTTCCTTGGAGCTTCATAGCTGAGACATTTCTCTGGATAAGGAAGCTCTGGTGCTGGTTCTCCTCCACAGAATGGTAAGAGCAGACATACGGAGGTTTGGGTGGATGTTTTAAATTTAGAGCTTCAGTCATAGACGCAGGTGGTCTTCTTTGGAAGGCGGCCCCCCAACACTCTGATCTTTATGTGCTGTGTTCGTAACTCTGTTGTTCAAGACAAGTTTTCCTCTTCTTCCAGTTACTGACCCCCTCTAACTGAACATGAATATGTTAGTCATTTTATGTTTGTTGTCGTTTTGCTTGTAATCAGTATCAATGTGTTTGCGGGAGCACCGGAAGTTCAACACAAAGTAAACAAAGATAGCCGCCCCAGCGTTGTCATGGAAAATAGCATGAATATTAATAGTAATAATAATATTAGTGAATAAGTGTGAGGAGATCAGAACTATAGAATAGTCGGTATGGAATTATTCCTGGAGCAGAATTAAACATCTGGTTGTGTTTAAAGAATGTTTAGAGGGTCTTTTAGAAATGAGCTCATTTGCTCTGATGCAGGTTTACATACTTTGAACATTCTGACCAGCAGCTTCATGAGGAGCCACATGAGCTGCTTCTCTAACAGGACTGAAGAAGATAGTGTAGATGCTGAGATCTTGTTCTGATCAACAGGTTTGGGGGTTTTATAGCTCTTATAAAAATATACAATCTCATTTTTACACACAAAAGAAGGGAATGCATGATCACTGAAGAAGCCACGTGTCTGCACTGCCTGGCAAGACCTTTCCCCCAGGATCACACTGCTAGCCTTTAGGAAAGATACAGACTCTGGAATCTCATATTCGCATCTGACTTGGGCGCCCCCTAGGCGGGTTCAGAGAGCCAGAGAGTTTTAGAGCACAGTAACTTGGTGAAAATAAAAGTAACTGGCTACAAACTGTACAGGATTATAGGTGTTATGCTCCGTCTCCAATCACACATGACTTTTTATTGCGGTCCTTGGAGAAATTGGAGACAATGACGTTCAGTTTTCTGTTGGAAGTCGAGAAACACGTTGGTTTCCTTTTATTTTTAAAGCACTTTGGGCATATCGGGTATATCTCAACAATGCTCACTGAGAATAGTACAAATTATGGAACTGGCTCCAGTGATTGGATCACTTTTCAGGTTCCTAGAGTTTTTACTGAACTGGGAAAATCTGCTTTTAGCTCCAGCAGCACCAGCGAGCTGGACGTCACTGCAGGAAACACTAAAGCTCAGCTCGCTGGAGTCACTGAGACATTCTAAACTTTTAATTTCTAACCACCTCCACATGACCTGCCAATGTTTTATTTAATTTTAGTTATTTATTATTACAGTTATTTATTCATTTATTTATTTATTTATTTTTATTTTTATTTCCTTTTACCATTCTTTTATCTTGATTTTCATTACATTATTATTATTATTATTATTATTATTATTATTATTATTATTATTATTATTATTATTATTAGTTTTATTTTTATTATTATTATTTATTTTACTATTTTATGTTTTACTACTATATTAATATCTATTTTTATTGACTATTTTTTAAACTTTTGTCTTATTCCTGATTTTAGTTTCTTATTCAGTTATTCTGAGTTTTTCTTAATTTTGTCTCTGTTCTTTTTGTTTCTTTTATATTTTAAGTACTCATTTAAATTTTAATTAATTTTCAATCCCTTTTGGTTTAATAATTGTAATGCTCGGCGACATTGTAAATAAGGCTCTCCCTCAACGTACTCCCAAGTGAAAATAAAGGTTGATTGATTGATTGATTGATTGAAGTCATTTTCAAAATTGATGACAGGAAAACAAGGGAAATACACCATCAGAGTATGTTTTTTCTTTTGTTCAGCCAGTCATCAATAAGTAAAAGTTAAAAACTGTTGGGATCTAATTCCTGGTATCACCACCTGTTGCAATATAAAAACCAAGTGACCTAAAAACATACAGGGCCAGATTCATAAACTTTTGTATTAATAACACTGTGGCATGCAAAATAGCACTCACCGTGGTGGCGAGGCGATAATTTCACCAGGGTCTTGTGCAAGAGCCAATCAGAATGCACATGAAAATGAGGTCATACATATTAGGGACCCACAGCTTGGGAAGCTTCAGAATGCTGCAAAATTGGACTCGAAAGAAACAAAAAGAAAGAAACAGAACATCTAAATTTTCTAAAACTGAAAGGGAAACTATAGAAATGACTACAAAAAATATTTTAGCTTTTATTTCCCTTTTTCTTTGTTTTCTTGATCTCCGGAATTTAGGTTACACAAGCGATTCTTCAAATTTTGACTATGAAAAATTCAGTTTTCTATAAGGAAATGTAATTTTTTATGTGTAAATTAAAATTCTTTGTAAAATTCTTTGCAAAATTCTTTGTAAACGTAAAATTAGGATGAAAAGCTAAAATCAATGAATCTCAACACACCCCTTCTTTGAATTACAAGCTAAAACTAGTGTGCCCAGGTGGAGGGGGATTTGTAAAACATTGAGTTTGGCTGTTTTAAGTGGCATGCCAATAAAATCTACTGCTCTGGAACCGTGCTGGAGCGAGTCCTCCTCATGTTCTCCTGCAACAGCGGTTAGAAGGTTCACCATAGCAAATGCCTGCCTATATTGTTGAACACGTATCATAACTCCACGACGCAGCCGCCTCGTTATTACATCTGACTTCAAATAACCATGTTTCTGATGGTTGTATGATGCTGACGGAGGCCGAGAGACGAAGAGTAGTTTCCACTCCAGCTCCTTCGGCGAATCCGAGTGTGATTGCGTGGATATTAGGCGCGGCGTCTCCTGCGCGCTTTGGGGTCACGTTGTTATTGGATGCGCTGGCAGGATATTTTTCATCAGCACTAAGTAACACGGACTGCACAGAGAAGGAGCCGGCTGATCATACCGGAGCCCTTCTGTTCCCACATTACATCACCATAATCCAGTTAGCTCCTGTGTGACTGCATGAAATGAATTGTAGAGATGAACTCGGGCGGGTGGTGCTCAGCGGTCCGCATCTGCTGTTGTTGCCCTGCGTGAGACCTGGAGTTTAGATCTATTATAACTGCCAAAGCTCGGGCACCCGGCACCGGCATGCTGAAACCTGAGGGTCTAATTGCAATACAAACGCAAACAAAGCTTTAATACACACATAAATATTTGAGTGTTCGCTCAAAAGTGGGACGTAGTTCTTCAGCTTCCTGCAGTCACGTACCAAACATGCTGTTTTTCTCTCTTTTCTCTATAAACGTCTTGTACTATATATATATATATCATATGAATTACCTTTAGTAAAGAATGGGTCTCTCAGGAGCTCAGTGAACTCCAGCGTGGTACCGTGATAGGACACCACCTGTGCAACAAGTCTAGTGGTGAAGTTTCCTCACTACTAAATATTCCACAGTGGACTGTCAGTGGTGTTCTAACAAAGTGGAAGTGATTGAGAACTACAGCAACTCAGACACCAAGTGGTAGAACACGTACAATGACAGAGCGGGTCAGCGGATGCTGAGGAGCATAGAGCACAGAGGTCACCAACTTTCTGCAGAGTCAATCACTACAGACCTCCAAACTTCATGTGGTCTTCAGATCAGCTCAAGATCAGAGCATAGAGAGCTTCATGGAATGGGTCTCCATGGCCGAGCAGCTGCATCCAAGCCTTACATTACCAAGAACAATGAAAAGCGTTGGGTGCTGTGAAGTAAAGCACGCCGCCACTGGACTCTAGAGCAGTGGAGACGTGTTCTCTGGAGTGACCAATCACGCTTCTCCGTCTGGCAATCCGATGGACGAGTCTGAGTTTGGCAGTTGCTAGGAGAACGGTACTTTGTACTCAGTGTAAAGTTTGGTGGAGGTGGGATTATAGTGTGGGGTTGTTTTTCAGGAGGTGGGCTCAGACTCTCAGTTCCAGTGAAAGGAACTCCTAATGCTTCAGCAGGCCGAGAGACTTTGGACAATTTCATCCTTCCAACTTTGTGGGGACAGTTTGGGGACGGCCCCTTCCTGTTCCAACATGATTGCCCACCAGTGCACAAAGCAGCTCCATAAAGACATGGAGGAGCGAGTTTGGCGTGGAAGAACTTGACTGGCCTGCACAGAGTCCTGACCTCAACCTGATAGAACACCTTTGGGATGAATTAGAGCGGAGACTGTGAGACAGACCTTCTCATTCAACATCAGTGTCTGACCTCACAGATGTTCTTCTGGAAGAACAGTCAAACATTCCCATAAACACACTCCTAAACCGTGTGGAGAGCCTTCCCAGAAGAGCTGAAGCTGTTATAGCTGCAAAGGTTGGGCCCTATGGACTGTATTTTTTCTGTTTATTTAGTGTTTGAGGCGTAAACAGAGGGACTCAGTTGGGTTTGGTGTGAAGTGGTTCGAATGTTGTTTACAGTGGTGGTGATGGGAACTAGGGGTCACCATGTCTACAACACAGATATACACATTTTATTTGCCACCAGTGAACCTAAATGTGGTCCTGAGTTTATATGAATGTTGATGGTAAAATCTGGAAAATCTGAAAATAATACTTTTTATTTGGGGACTATTTACCTCACGCTGCCCTGCATGTATCCCTCCACCATGAATGGATGTTAAAAGATAAAAACTGTAATACAAACTGTGATCATCTCAGACATCAGACAATGTATTTATAACATCTACTGTAATAACTGTCTGTGAGGAGCTTTTAGAGGTGGACGTCTGGTTCCATTCACCTCCACTGTGAACAGTTCTGACTCAGTAAGTTTCTCTAGAGCCGCTCTGTTTAAAAGATCAGTGAAATTCCTTTTCAAGCATAAAATAAATAAACAATGAAGGTAAATGAATTCAAAGTAAGGTGAGATCTGAAGCATCTCCACTCCCCCCTCCCCACTCTCTCTCTCTCTCTCTCTCTCTCTCTCTCTCACTTTCTTGAGTATTCATGAGTCTTTCTCTCTCTTTATTTGTCACTCGCTTTCTACAGTCTCCCTCTCTCTCTCCCTCCTTGTATCAGTCTCTCTCTTTCTCTCTTTAACTCTCTCCTCCCTCTCTCTAGGTCTCTGTCCTCTTTCTCTTTCTTTTTCTCATGCTTTCTCTCTCCTCCCTCTCTCTATCCTCTCTCTCTTTCTTTTTCTCATGCTTTCTCTCTTTCTCCTCCCTCATATCTTTGGATTTCATCCATTTTCCTCTTATATCTTCTCTCTCTCTTTCTCTCTCCCTCTGTGTATCAGTCTCTTTCTTTTCTCTCTCCTCCCTCTCTCTCTGTCCTCTCTCTCTTTCTTTTTCTCATGCTTTCTCTCTTTCTCCTCCCTCATATCTTTGGATTTCATCCATTTTCCTAATTTTTCTCTTTGTTTCTCTCTGTCACCCTCATTCTACAGTCTCCCTCTTTCTCTCTCTTTCTCTCCCTCCTTGTATCAGTCTTCTCTCTCTCTCCTCCCTCTCTCTATTTTCTTTTTCTCATGCTTTCTCTCTTTCTCCTCCCTTACATCTTTAGATTTAATCCATTTTCCTCTCATCTTTTTTCTCTCTCTCTGTCTCTCCCTCCTCGTATCAGTCTCTCTCTTCTCTCTCTCTCATCCCTCTCTCTCTGTCTCTATCTTCTCTCTCTTTCCTTTTCTCATGCTTTCTCTCCTTCTTCTCCCTCATATCTTTGGATTTCATTAATTTTCTTATATATTTTCTCTCTCTCTCTCTCTCTCTCTCTCTCTCTCTCTCTCTCTCTTTCTCTTTCTCACACAGTATATTCATGAGTTCTCTCTGTTTCTCTCTGTCACCCTCATTCTACAGTCTCCTCCTCTCCTTCTCTTTCTCTCCCCCTTGTATCAGTCTCTCTCTCTTCTCTCTCTCCTCCCTCTCTCTATCCTCTCTCTCTTTCTTTTTCTCATGTTTTCTCTCTATCCCCTCTCTCGCTATCCTCTCTCTTTCTCCTCCCTTACATCTTTGGATTTCATACATTTTCCTCTTATATCTTTTTTCTCTCTCTCTTTCTCTCCCTCCTTGTATCAGTCTCTCTCCTCTCTCTCTCTCTCCTCTCTCTCTCCTCCCTCTCTTTCTCCTCCCTCATATCTTTGGATTTCATTCATTTTCTTCTTATATATTTTTCACTCTCTCTCTCTTTCTCTCTCTTTCTCACACAGTATATATTTATAAGTCTCTTTTTCTCTCTGTCACCCTCATTCTACAGTCTCCCTCTCTCTCTCTCCCCCCCCTCCTTGTATCAGTCTCTCTCTTCTCTCTCCTCCCTCTCTCTCTTTTTCTTATGCCCTCTCATCTTTGGATTTTATCCATTGTTCCTCTTCTCTCTCTCTCTTTCTCTCTATCTCTCCTCTGCCACATCTCTGGATTTGATTTGTTGTTCCTCTCCCCTCTCTCTCGCACTCTCTCGCTCTACCCTCCCTCACATCTCTGGACTTCCTTTATTTTTTCCTCTACCGTCTCTCTCTCTCTCTCTCTCTCTCTCTCTCTATCTGTCCCTGTTTTCCTCGCTTTTCTTCTTTTATGTGGGTATTTCTTTGAACTCCTGGCGTCTCCTGAATATCATATTGTTTCCGTTTCTTTTCTCTGCGCTCTGTTTCTTTATTTATTTCCTTTGACTTTACGTACCTCATCGCGTATTCCGCTCCTCTAGCCTTCACATACAGCTCAAAGGGTTCACATGGTGGTGCGCACTCAGACAGTGACCTTCCATCTTTTCCATCTCTCTCTCTCCCTGCCTCCGTTCGGGAGATGGACTGTCCTGCAGAATGCTTTCATTAACACTTACTTACACAGAACAGAGTGCATTGGTGTGTGTGTGTGTGTGTGTGTGTGTGTGTGTGTAATACAGGTGACTGTGTCCAGCAGAAAACCACTTAGGAAGCACTGACTTTGCAAAGGTTGACCATCCCTGGCGACCCACCAGCTCAAGACAAGTCCCCCACAACCACGATCAGATCAGGTCAGATGGGGAAACACCTTTCTCTTTCTTTTTCACTCACTCTGTCTATCCCACTTCTGACACCACTGTAGCATCACCATGATCCTGCTGTGAGTTAGTGCTCTTTTATTGAAACACCAGCAGAAAAGCACTGAACTCAGAGTAGAGGTCACCACTAACCCCAGGGGGGTCATGCTGCTGTTCCTGACACCCCCCACCCACTCACCCACAAAACACACTGACAGTCTATATCCCACAGAATTACAAAACAAACACACACACATACCTTAAACTAATGAACAAGAACATTAACAACAACAACCATCATCAGATCAGATGAGAAACACCCCCCTTTTGCTTTTTATCTATCTGTCTATCCCACTTCTGACACCACTGTAGCATCACCACAATCTGCTGTGAGTTGGTGCTCTTTTATTGAAACACCAGCAGAAAGGCACATACGAAGCACTGAACTCACAGTGGAGGTCACCACTAACCACATGGAGGTCATGCTGCTGTGACCATATCCCACAGAATTACAAAACGAACACACACACATACCTTAAACTAGTGAACAAGAACATTAACAACAACCATAATCAGATGAGAAACACCTTTCTTTTGCTTTTTATCTATCTTTCTTTCAATTGCTTTTTCTATCCCACTTCTGACACCACTGTAGCATCACCACGATCCTGCTGTGAGTTAGTTATACTTAATCAAACAAGCTTGGAAGTTGACCAGCGACGCACAAACCTTTGTATGGGACTGGTCACCTCAATAAAACAAGAAAAGATTTGTGGAGCCTTTCGATACAGTCTCGAGAAATTCTACAAGGAGAAGATTAACTAAACTGTTGGATCCATATAACCTGCAGAGTCCAGAACATCCTGATGCGTGACATTCTACCTAAACTAATAGACAGAGTAAAACTATATATGTAATATATGAATATATGGATTTAATTAGTATTTCAGACTAAATCGTAAGTTCTTTAAGGACCTGTCGTCCTGCTTTTCCACAGATGTCCAACTGTGGCACTGCTGACTTGTCTGTTCCAGCTTGATTTATACCTCAGAAGAATAAATTTCATAATGTTTGGGATATTCTTCACTCTGCCTGTCCTCCTCTCTGTGCCACACGTATGAACAACAAAACATTCATAAACTCATAAACTAGACAGGTGTAGGTGGAGAGTTGACAGAAAGCTCATATTGCGCTGTCGTATCAGGCAGACCAGAGTCTTTAATCTGCTGGGAAATCAGTAACATGACGCTTGTCAGTCAAAACTAAATAGAATTTGCAAATGCCTTTCATCCAACACTAACCAGCAAATACAATATGCCATGCTGAGCATCATATATACGGTACAGGATATATACATTATATTCACTCATTGTCTGTATGGGTATATATATATATATATATATATATATATATATATATATATATATATATATATATATATATATATATATGATATGCAATCACTGAGTACAGTCCTCACTGGCGTGGCATAGTAGGGTCTTTCTGAACAGTACTCCTGTGTACTGGGGCTCTAATTTGGTGGCTGGTGACTGAGCTGAGCTGGACAATGGTCACCTGTATCTTCCAGTGTGCACACAAAAAACAGTCCAGCACAACACAGACCAGCACAACACAGACCAGCACAACACAGACCAGCACAACACAGTCCATCACAACACAGTCCAGCACAGCACAGTCCAGCATAACACAGTGCAGCACAACACAGACCAGCACAACACAGTCGAAAATAACACAGTGCAGCACAACACAGTCCAGCATAACACAGTGCAGCATAACACAGTGCAGCACAACACAGTCCAGCATAACACAGTCCAGCATAACACAGTCCAGCATAACACAGTCCAGCATAACACAGTGCAGCACAACACAGTCCAGCATAACACAGTCCAGCATAACACAGTCCAGCATAACACAGTGCAGCACAACACAGTCCAGCATAACACAGTCCAGCATAACACAGTCCAGCATAACACAGTCCAGCATAACACAGTGCAGCACAACACAGTGCAGCACAACACAGTCCAGCATAACACAGCCCAGCACAACACAGTCCAGCACAAAACAGTTGAGAATAACACAGTGCAGCACAACACAGCTGAGAATAATACAGTCGAGTATAACACAGTCCAGCACAACACAATCCAGAATAACACAGTCCAGCATAACACAGTCCAGAATAACATAGTCCAGCACAACATAGTCCAGCACAACACAGTCCAGCATAACACAGTCCAGCAGAATACAGTGCAGTACAACACAGTCCAGCACAACACAGTCCAGCAAAACACAGTCCAGCACAACAGTGCAGCACAACACCGTGCAGCATAACACAGTCCAGAATAACACAGTCCAAAACAACACAGTCCAGCACAACACAGTGCAGCACAACACAGTTGAGAATAATACAGTCGAGTATAACACAGTCCAGCACAACACAATCCAGAATAACACAGTCCAGCATAACATAGTGCAGTACAACACAGTCTAGCATAACATAGTCCAGAATAACATAGTCCAGCACAACATAGTCCAGCAGAACACAGTCCAGCATAACACAGTCCAGCAGAACACAGTGCAGTACAACACAGTCCAGCACAACACAGTCCAGCAAAACACAGTCCAGCACAACAGTGCAGCACAACACAGTGCAGAATAACACAGTCCAGAATAACACAGTCCAGAATAACACAGTCCAGCACAACACAGTGCAGCACAACACAGTGCAGCACAACATAGTCCAGAATAACACAGTCCAGCACAACATAGTCCAGAACAACACAGTCCAGCACAACATAGTCCAGAATAACACAGTCCAGCACAACATAGTCCAGAATAACACAGTCTAGCACAAAACAGTCCAACATCACACAGTCTAGCATCACACACATACGTACAGCTTTAAACTGCTTATCCCAATATCTCAATATATACACACTAACGTACTGAATAGTTTATATGATGAGTAAAATTTTAAATTAATGTAACTTTTAAATGAGGTTTAATGTGCAATGAATGGAACTGAGCTCTCCATTCTCTCTCTCTCTCTCTCTCTCTCTCTCTCTCTCTCTCATGTGTGTGTGTGTGTGTTAGGGACAGTGACTGTGCTGTAGAAGAGAGCTAACAGGCCACTCAGTCGTGTTCAGCTCTTTTTATTTTTCTTAAGTCTTTCTTTTTTCTCTGTTCTCTCATTTTCTTTTTCTATTGTACTCATGCTCTCTTTCACCTCCACCTGTTACATAATCATCCTTATTAGCTTCCTGCTGTCTTTCTCTCTCGCTCTCCACTCTCAAGAGTCTTTGACGGGGACACACAGCATAGCGAGAAGAAAGAACAGAGGATTTTTTTCTTGTACAAATTCGGGAGTGAGGGGGAGAAAGTGAGAGAGAGAGAGAGAGAGAGAGAGAGGGAGAGAGACAGACATTCAAAGAGAGAGGCAATGGAAGGAACAAAGAGAGACCAAAAGAGAGAGAGAGAGACAGACTGTAAGAGAGACAGTAAGAAAGAGAATGAGAGTGAGAGAGACCATGCAAGAGACAGTACCCAAAGAGGTGATAGTGAGTCACTGTTTTACCACTTTGCACCTGAAGAGGTGATGGTGAGTCACTGTAGTACCACTTTGTACCTGAAGAGGTGATAGTGAGTTGCTGTTAAACCACTTTGTACCCAAAGAGGTGATAGTGAGTCACTGTAGTACCACTTTGTACCTGAAGAGGTGATAGTGAGTCACTATAGTACCACTTTGTACCTGAAGAGGTGATAGTGAGTTGCTGTTAAACCACTTTGTACCTGAGAAGGTGATAGTGAGTCACTGTAGTACCACTTTGTACCTGAAGAGGTGATAGTGAGTCACTGTAGTACCACTTTATACCTGAAGAGGTGATAGTGAGTTGCTGTTAAACCACTTTGTACCTGAAGAGGTGATAGTGAGTCACTGTTCTACCACTTTGTACCTGAAGAGGTGATAGTGAGTCACTGTAGTACCACTTTGTAGCTGAAGAGGTGGTAGTGAGTCACTGTTTTACCACTTTGTACCTGAAGAGGTGATAGTGAGTCACTGTAGTACCACTTTGTACCTGAAGAGGTGATAGTGAGTCACTATAGTACCACTTTGTACCTGAAGAGGTGATAGTGAGTCACTGTAGTACCACTTTGTAGCTGAAGAGGTGGTAGTGAGTCACTGTAATACCACTTTGTACCTGAAGAGGTGGTAGTGAGTCACTGTTTTACCACGTTGTACCTGAAGAGGTGATAGTGAGTCACTGTAGTACCACTTTGTACCTGAAGAGGTGATAGTGAGTCACTGTAGTACCACTTTGTACCTGAAGAGGTGATAGTGAGTCACTGTAGTACCACTTTGTACCTGAAGAGGTGATAGTGAGTCACTGCAGTACCACTTTGTACCTGAAGAGGTGATAGTGAGTCACTGTAGTACCACTTTGTACCTGAAGAGGTGATAGTGAGTCACTATAGTACCACTTTGTACCTGAAGAGGTGATAGTGAGTCACTGTAGTACCACTTTGTACCTGAAGAGGTGATAGTGAGTCACTGTAGTACCACTTTGTACCTGAAGAGGTGATAGTGAGTCACTGTAGTACCACTTTGTACCTGAAGAGGTGATAGTGAGTCACTGTAGAACCCTTTTTTTACCTGAAGAGGTGATAGTGAGTCATTGTAGTACCACTTTGTACCTGAAGAGGTGATAGTGAGTCACTGTAGTACCACTTTGTACCTGAAGAGGTGATAGTGAGTCACTGTATTGTGGAGTAGAATCAGTCCAACATGTGAGGATGAGGATAGTGCTGCTGTATTCTAACTCCTTGTCAGTCATGTTGAAGGTGCTGCTCCTGGTTAGATCATTTAAGAACAGGCAGCCAATGAACGAACAGTAAACACAGCAACATATAACTAGATGTTTGAAGCTCAGTTTGAGCTTCAGTTGGAGATTCTGGTGTTCTGTTTGTGAAAAAGTTCTGTTTGCTGGAACGCAGCTGATCCGTCATCTTGGTTGTCGTCATGCCAACAGCAGAGACAACTGTGATTTTTGGCCGGCCAAATGTTTGAAGAGGGAGAATAAACAACTGTGGCATCTTCACCACCCGAAAAATATTTAGATACTGCAAGACACTGTTGACTGAATGAATCGTGTTGGGTGTGTAAAGACCAGAGAACTGGATTCCAAGCATTAGAAGTATATTTATAGGCAATAGCTGATCTAACGCTGTCAGCCATGAGCAGGAAGTCCTTATATATCAGTTTTTGATTTGAGAGGATGAAAGAGGAAAGTTTTATCCCAGTTCCATGAAGAAACACAGCACAGGTGTGCCGTTGGCTAATGCACTGGTCATCAAAAAAAGCCACACTGCCCCGGTCCCTCTGCACCCTGAGTGATGGTGGGTCTTGTCCTGCTTCCATTAGAAGTGACTTATCAAAACTGGACTGCACAACAGCCAGCAGCTGTTTTGTTGGGTGGACGGCTCGGTAGAAGGTGCTACATCACCTGTAGCGAGTTTCTCCTCATAAACAAACTACACGCTCAGCAGCACAGCAGTGGAGTAACAGCTAACTGACTGAAGAACACATGAACCAACGTGATCCAGCACACAGGTGTATTACATTAGATAAGTATAAGGTACATGTACAAGGTGGGAGTTTCCAATAAAGTGGCCACTTAGTGAAAGTACAAGGTAGGTGTTTCTAATAAAGTGGCCATTTAATGGAAGTACAGGGGAGGTGTTTCTAATAAAGTGGCCAGTTGTTGGAAGAACAAGGTAGATGTTTTTTTAATAAAGTGGCCAGTTAGTGGAAGTACAAGGTAGGTGTTTCTCATAAAGTGGCCAGTAAGTAGAAGTACAGGGTGAGTGTTTCTAATAAAGTGGCCAGTTAGTGGAAGCACAGGGTAGATGTTTTTAATAAAGTGGCCAGTTAATGAAAGTACAAGGTGGGTATTTCTTATAAAGTGGCCAGTGAGTGGAAAGAAATAGGTGCATGTTTCTAATAAAGTGGCCAGTAAGTAGAAGTACAAGGTATGTGTTTCTAATAAAGTGGCCAGTTAACGGAAGTACAAGGTGGGAGTTTTTAATGAAGTGGCCAGTGAGTGGAAGTACAAGGTATGTGTTTCTAATAAAGTGGCCAGTTAACGGAAGTACAAGGTGGGAGTTTTTAATGAAGTGGCCAGTGAGTGGAAGTACAAGGTAGATGTTTCTAATAAAGTGGCCAGTTAATGAAAGTACAAGGTAGGTGTTTCTAATAAAGTGGCCATTTAATGGAAGTACAGGGGAGGTGTTTCTAATAAAGTGGCCAGTTGTTGGAAGTACAAGGTAGATGTTTTTTAATAAAGTGGCCAGTTAGTGGAAGTACAAGGTAGATGTTTCTAATAAAGTGGCCAGTTAATGAAAGTACAAGGTGGGTATTTCTTATAAAGTGGCCAGTTAGTGGAAAGAAATAGGTGGGTGTTTCTAATAAAGTGGCCATTTAATGGAAGTACAAGGTGGGTATTTCTTATAAAGTGGCCAGTTAATGAAAGTACAAGGTAGGTGTTTCAAATAAAGTGGCCAGTAAGTGGAATGAAATAGATGGGTGATCGGTGACCACTCTGCGCTCGCTCAGTCGTGTAGTGTGAACGGCTTAAAGACGCTCGCTGAGTTGTCTCCGTCTAGCATGTTTAATAACTGGGCCAGTCGGCGACTGTGAGTCAACAACTGCATCTAGTTACAGCCAATAGGATCACACAGAGAGAGAACCGCGTCACCGCTCACGTAATCTCTCTGTGGCTGCGGGTTTTTTCATTAATAAAATATTTACCTCCAGAAATAGTGTATGTTCTACATCAGGGGTATTTAATTAAAATTCAGTGAGGTCTTCAGGCCAAGGTCCGGACCATCATCATCTCTAGCGTGTGTTCTGATTCAGTGGTGTGTCCTGTTTACTGAAGTAGTCTAGTATCATCATCTTATACCATCAGCTACTGAAACACCAACACATCCCACATACCATTCAGTATATTTCAGTATATTTACTGTTTAAATGCTGAACTGAATGAATTATTTATAAACTTCTAACAAATGTTTTTCCCTCAATTGAAGTAAACACAAGGGCTGTATAAAAAATAGAATGCTACTTAAAAAAAGTGAGAAAAAGTAAATAAAATATCTTAACAGTTTATCTCTCACTTGTGTTCTTCTCTCAGACTTTCTCTTGTTCAGTGAGAGAAGTGAGCTCTTGGTTGTCCAGCCAGGACTTTAAACCTGGGCTGAAATGGTGTGAGGGCCATTCTCACACACATAAGAGATCTCTCAGAACAGATGTGAGATGTTGGTGTGGAGGTGTTTGTGGGAAGAATAAACATGTGTCGCTCCATTCCTGGTTAAAAAGTCGTTTTTCGCTGCCGAGTTTCCTCTTTTTATAGCACGCCGTCTGAATGAGCCTTTCTCCGACTGCTGCTTCCCACTCCGTACCTCGCCTGCGTGCCCGAATCTGCACAGATCTGATTGGCTGAGGAGCGTCTTTGGTGATCTTACAGTGCATGTGATTGGTCAGTAAGTTTACTGCGCCTGTATATCACAAAGACAAGAAACGTTCTGCGGCTTAAAATAAACACTGTCCAAACACTGTTTGGGTTCACATTGGACAACGTCTGGGTCTGAACCCGGACCGCGGTCCGCCGATTAGTGACCGCTGTTCTACGCCGTGTCGCCAGCTCTCACATGCGTTTAGTTTTCGTGTGTTCTCGTGACTAAAACGTGTTTTTGGACCGAAGCCAGATGAGTCGGCGATTCTCCAGAGTGGAAATTGTGTAATTGGTGTAAAAGCCACAACAACTGAAAAACTCACGATTACAGCTCACCCAGTCATGTAGTGTGAACAGTACAAAGACCTGAGCACTCACCCAGTCATGTAGTGTGAACAGTACAAAGACCTGACCACTCACCCAGTCATGTAGTGTGAACAGTACAAAGACCTGAGCACTCACCCAGTCATGTAATGTGAACAGTACAAAGACCTGACCACTCACCCAGTCATGTAGTGTGAACAGTACAAAGACCTGACCCACTCACCCAGTCATGTAGTGTGAACAGTACAAAGACCTGACCACTCACCCAGTCATGTAGTGTGAACAGTACAAAGACCTGACCACTCACCCAGTCATGTAGTGTGAACAGTACAAATACCTGACCACTCACCCAGTCATGTAGTGTGAACAGTACAAAGACCTGACCCACTCACCCAGTCATGTAGTGTGAACAGTACAAAGACCTGACCACTCAAACAGTCATGTAGTGTGAACAGTACAAAGACCTGACCACTCACCCAGTCATGTAGTGTGAACAGTACAAAGACCTGACCACTCACCCAGTCATGTAGTGTGAACAGTACAAAGACCTGACCACTCAAACAGTCATGTAGTGTGAACAGTACAAAGACCTGACCACTCACCCAGTCATGTAGTGTGAACAGTACAAAGACCTGACCACTCAAACAGTCATGTAGTGTGAACAGTGCAAAGACCTGACCACTCACCCAGTCATGTAGTGTTAACAGTACAAAGACCTGACCACTCACCCAGTCATGTAGTGTGAACAGTACAAAGACCTGACCACTCACCCAGTCATGTAGTGTGAACAGTACAAAGACATGACCACTCATCCAGTCATGTAGTGTGAACAGTACAAAGACCTGAGCACTCACCCAGTCATGTAGTGTGAACAGTACAAAGACCTGACCCACTCACCCAGTCATGTAGTGTGAACAGTACAAAGACCTGACCACTCACCCAGTCATATAGTGTGAACAGTACAAAGACCTGACCACTCACCCAGTCATGTAGTGTGAACAGTACAAAGACCTGACCACTCACCCAGCCATATAGTGTGAACAGTACAAAGACCTGACCACTCAAACAGTCATGTAGTGTGAACAGTACAAAGACCTGACCACTCAAACAGTCATGTAGTGTGAACAGTACAAAGACCTGACCACTCACCCAGTCATGTAGTGTAAACAGTACAAAGACCTGACCACTCACCTAGTCATGTAGTGTGAACAGTACAAAGACCTGACCACTCACCTAGTCATGTAGTGTGAACAGTACAAAGACCTGACCACTCACCCAGTCATGTAGTGTGAACAGTACAAAGACCTGACCACTCACCCAGTCATGTAGTGTGAACAGTACAAAGACCTGACCACTCACCCAGTCATATAGTGTGAACAGTACAAAGACCTGACCACTCACCCAGTCATGTAGTGTGAACAGTACAAAGACCTGACCCACTCACCCAGTCATGTAGTGTGAACAGTACAAAGACCTGACCACTCAAACAGTCATGTAGTGTGAACAGTACAAAGACCTGACCACTCACCCAGTCATGTAGTGTAAACAGTACAAAGACCTGACCACTCACCCAGTCATGTAGTGTGAACAGTACAAATACCTGACCACTCACCCAGTCATGTAGTGTGAACAGTACAAAGACCTGACCACTCACCCAGTCATGTAGTGTGAACAGTACAAAGACCTGACCACTCAGTCATGTAGTGTGAACAGTACAAACCCTGACCACTCATCCAGTCATGTAGTGTGAACAGTACAAAGACCTGACCACTCACCCAGTCATATAGTGTGAACAGTACAAAGACCTGACCACTCACCCAGTCATGTAGTGTGAACAGTACAAAGACCTGACCCACTCACCCAGTCATGTAGTGTGAACAGTACAAAGACCTGACCACTCACCCAGTCATGTAGTGTGAACAGTACAAAGACCTGACCACTCACCCAGTCATGTAGTGTGAACAGTACAAAGACCTGACCACTCACCCAGTCATGTAGTGTGAACAGTACAAAGACCTGACCACTCACCCAGTCATGTAGTGTGAACAGTACAAAGACCTGACCACTCACCCAGTCATGTAGTGTGAACCAGGTGGAAGGTGGACTTGTCTCTTCAGTCTCTTCAGTGTGCAAGACCTTAAAATTGTCCAAGAGTTTGAGAGACTGGAGTGAAATGTCCAGAACAAACTTACAAGTTTGAATGAAAGTAATCTGGGACCACCTTAAAAAATCTTCCCATTTGTCTGCTCGTGTTGTGAATTTTCCGTTCCACCTTAAATCTTGATTTTCACGTAAAGAGGCACGCTGGATCCAGAAGCTGGTGAAAAGGAAGCCAGATGTTTAAAGATGAACATCAACCATCGACTCTGGCGATATGTAAATCTCCCCCAACCCATTAGAGTGCGGAACTTGCTCGAAGTGAGGCCGATCATACTCGAGGGTGTAGTGCGCACTCCTCTAAGTGCCCTAACTGACCCATTCATCACCGCCGGCTCTCCATCCAGCTCCGTGTTCCATCAATCACCGCCGCAGTCGCCTCGATCAGGGCCGGAGAGCCTCCATCAGATGATTACATTTGATTTACGTCTCATGAATCTTCATTATTATGGGTGGGTGTCCCCGCGGCTCCGGAGAGAATGTTCTGGAGGAAACAGAAGCGCTGCTTTAGGCAGGAACAACAGCCAGTGTGTACTAGCCGATCCCAGATGTGTGATTGATGGTGTGGCGGTCGAGGCCCAGGAGCCACAGCAGCATTGATTATAGACTTCAAGCATCAACAGCGGTAGGAACGGCGACGGCCAAAGGCATAAACAGGGGTACACGGCCTGTGCAGTGCAGGGAGGTGCCAGACCGGGGGCAGAAGGGGCTGGGGGGGCTGCGGGGAGCACAACTTCAAAGAGAAAGAGTCAAAATAATAAACTTAAAACTCAGCCAACCAATAACCGTACACCGGTGTAGCTGTGAGCAGTAAGCGAGAAGTCTACTTTGCAGAAAGTTTGAAAAGCCAAGATTATTATAAGTTTGGACAAATTATGACCTTCAGGAAGCTTTTATTTACTCAGTAAACACTTTATTATTAAA
>CM038707.1:47308238-47315738 GCA_021613375.1 Megaleporinus macrocephalus | reverse complement strand
AGTCTGCACACTACAAGTATGTGTGTACATTGTTCCAGCCGGATGAAAGTGGAATGGGATTAGACATACTAGCCACGCTCACCTACTGATTTACTACTGAGTATTCAGACATACTAGCCGCGCTCACCTACTGATTTACTACTGAGTATTCAGACATACTAGCCGCGCTCACCTACTGATTTACTACTGAGTATTCAGACATACTAGCCACGCTCACCTACTGATTTACTACTGAGTATTCAGACATACTAGCCACGCTCACCTACTGATTTACTACTGAGTATTCAGACATACTAGCCGCGCTCGCCTACTGATTTACTACTGAGTATTCAGACATACTAGCCGCGCTCGCCTACTGATTTACTACTGAGTATTCAGACATACTAGTCACGCTCGCCTACTGATTTACTACTGAGTATTCAGACATACTAGCCACGCTCGCCTACTGATTTACTACTGAGTATTCAGACATACTAGCCACGCTCGCCTACTGATTTACTACTGAGTATTCAGACATACTAGCCGCGCTCGCCTACTGATTTACTACTGAGTATTCAGACATACTAGCCACGCTCGCCTACTGATTTACTACTGAGTATTCAGACATACTAGCCACGCTCGCCTACTGATTTACTACTGAGTATTCAGACATACTAGCCACGCTCACCTACTGATTTACTACTGAGTATTCGGACATACTGGTCGCGCTCGCCTACTGATTTACTACTGAGTATTCAGACATACTAGCCGCGCTCGCCTACTGATTTACTACTGAGTATTCAGACATACTAGCCGCGCTCGCCTACTGATTTACTACTGAGTATTCAGACATACTAGCCGCGCTCACCTACTGATTCACTACTGAGTATTCAGACATACTAGCCGCGCTCACCTACTGATTTACTACTGAGTATTCAGACATACTAGTCGTGCTCGCCTACTGATGTACTACTGAGTATTCAGACATACCAGCCGAGCTCACCTACTGATTTACTACTGAGTATTCAGACATACTAGCCACGCTCGCCTACTGATTTGCTACTGAGTATTCAGACATACTAGCCGCGCTCACCTACTGATTTACTACAGAGTATTCAGACATACTAGCCACGCTCGCCTACTGATTTACTACTGAGTATTCAGACATACTAGCCGCGCTCGCCTACTGATTTACTACTGAGTATTCAGACATACTAGCCACGCTCGCCTACTGATTTACTACTGAGTATTCAGACATACTAGCCACGCTCGCCTACTGATTTACTACTGAGTATTCAGACATACTAGCCACGCTCACCTACTGATTTACTACTGAGTATTCGGACATACTGGTCGCGCTCGCCTACTGATTTACTACTGAGTATTCAGACATACTAGCCGCGCTCGCCTACTGATTTACTACTGAGTATTCAGACATACTAGCCGCGCTCACCTACTGATTTACTACTGAGTATTCAGACATACTAGTCGTGCTCGCCTACTGATGTACTACTGAGTATTCAGACATACCAGCCGAGCTCACCTACTGATTTACTACTGAGTATTCAGACATACTAGCCACGCTCGCCTACTGATTTGCTACTGAGTATTCAGACATACTAGCCGCGCTCACCTACTGATTTACTACAGAGTATTCAGACATACTAGCCGCGCTCGCCTACTGATTTACTACTGAGTATTCAGACATACTAGCCACGCTCACCTACTGATTTACTACTGAGTATTCAGACATACTAGCCACACTCACCTACTGATTTACTACTGAGTATTCAGACATACTAGCCGCGCTCGCCTACTGATTTACTACTGAGTATTCAGACATACTAGCCGCGCTCGCCTACTGATTTACTACTGAGTATTCAGACATACTAGCCACGCTCACCTACTGATTTACTACTGAGTATTCAGACATACTAGCCGCGCTCACCTACTGATTTACTACTGAGTATTCAGACATACTAGCCGCGCTCACCTACTGATTTACTACTGAGTATTCAGACATACTAGCCACGCTCACCTACTGATTTACTACTGAGTATTCAGACATACTAGCCGCGCTCGCCTACTGATTTACTACTGAGTATTCAGACATACTAGCCGAGCTCACCTACTGATTTACTACTGAGTATTCAGACATACTATCCGCGCTCACCTACTGATTTACTACTGAGTATTCAGACATACTAGCCGCACTCACCTACTGATTTACTACTGAGTATTCAGACATACTAGCCGCACTCACCTACTGATTCACTACTGAGTAATAGTAGGAGATTTAGACAGAGGACTGAGAATTACTGATAATAGGACTATATGCAAAATAAGCCTCTATACAAAAATAGACTTTAATACAAACATTTATATTCTTTAAAAATAATCTGACACACTTACACTAATTGTGAAATGGACAGTATTTTTTCTGAATTGCATGAAATGAAAATCTAAAGTGATTCTAAACTTTTGAGCGGTAGTGTATATATATATATAGACATTCTTCTTTACTTTCAGTGTAAGTCAATCTTGGAGTGTTTGCATTGGTCCATTCATCATGATATTTTCACACATTATAAACAGCAGCATTTTTGATCTGAAACAATATAAATTGACAAAAATGAAGATAAATGTTTTTCTTTGGAGAAAGGCTATATTATATTATATTATATTATATTATATTATATTATATTATATTATATTATATTATATGTTTCAACCTGTAGTAGCACATTACCACTTACTGCAACATATTTACAGCCAAGATGTTTAATGGGACAAAACCGTTTGGCCTACTGACCCCTGCCTTATAGAAAAGGCAAACTCAAGGCAAATAAATGTCTTGGTCATGTCCAGCACATTGAATTCTGAGATTTGTGGAATAGTTTTTGTGTGTTACAGGTGGGTTTTGTGTATTGAGGACATAAAAACATACATATACAAAATGTGGGCTATTATAAGCCAAGCGGCTACATACTGACACCGAACTGACCTGCACGGCCTCTTCAACAATAGCACTCAATAAAAATGAAGGTCATTCGTTTTTCTGATTTTTATATATTTCCAGAAGGAAAGGAAGATAGAGGCGGTGTTAGGAGGAGGAGGGAGGAGGTGCAGAGGGGAGAGGAATGGAGAGATTAAGGGTGCAGACAGAGGTGTGAAGGAGGAGAGGAGATGAGTGCAGCAGTGTGAGACGGGGAAGACGTTAAATGCACAGAAACGTGTGAAGATGCTCAAAGACAGAAACACTGACTAACTAGCAGCAGCAGCTCTGCGGTCAGTACCAGACCAGTGATTAACTACAGCCTGTAGCTCTACACTTACATAGTGGAAATATGAGGTGGTGTTTCTAATAAAGTGGCCAGTTAGTGAACGTACAAAACGGGCATTTCTAATAAAGTGGCATGTTAGTGTAATTACACGGTGGGTGTTTCCAATAAAGTGGCCGGTTAGTATAAGCACAAGGTATGTGTTTCCAATAAAGTGGCCAGTGAGTGTAAATACAAGGTGTGTGTTTCCAATAAAGTGGCCAGTGAGTGTAAGTACAAGGTGTGTGTTTCCAATAAAGTGGCCAGTGAGTGTAAGTACAAAGTGTGTGTTTCTAATAAAGTGGCCAGTGAGTGTAAGTACAAGATGTGTGTTTCTAATAAAGTGGCCAGTGAGTGTAAGTACAAGATGTGTGTTTCTAATAAAGTGGCCAGTGAGTGTAAGTACAAGATGTGTGTTTCTAATAAAGTGGCCAGTGAGTGTAAGTACAAGATGTGTGTTTCTAATAAAGTGGCCAGTTAGTGGAAGTACAAGGTATTTCTAATAAAGTGGCCTGTTAGTGAAAGAACAAAATGGGTGTTTCTAATGAAGTGGCCAGTCAGGGAAGTACAAGGTGTGTGTTTATAATAAAGTGGCCAGTCAGTGTAAGTACGTGGTAGATGTTTATAATAAAGTGGCCAGTGAGTGTAAGTACATGGTAGGTGTTTCTAATAAAGTGGCCAGTGAGTGTATATGAAAGTGGAAGGGGGCATCTGCCAATAATCATTCAGCTAATAAACTCTCTGAGGTAAGTGTTTGCTTTGATCTTTCAGAAGGAAACTGCAGTAAGTGTGTACTTGTTCTCTGTCTGGCTATCGAGCGCGTTCCCAACACACAGCTCCGTCTTCACACTCTGATCTTTACACTCTTTCACCGGCCTCCAGTACGGAGAGAAAAGGCCCGTATTGTTCAGCATCGATTGGACTGGATTACTCAGCAGACGGCTGTATGTTGATGGCATCTGCTGAAGTGGGAGATGAGAAATTCTTTCGAAGCGTCTTTTAGAGAAGAAGAGATGAAAACATGACCTGGAATCGGTCCAGCTCTATAATACAGAATGATATCAGTGATGCTTGTGAGGACGCGTGGGGAGGACGGCCAGCAGGTGATTTACTGAATGCACATACGCTATAGGTTTATTACTCTTTACAAGCCTCACATGCCCGTTCTGTGTGAGAGTGTGTGTGTTGGCCATGCGATGAACTGGCGACCTCTCCATGGTCCACACTGGGATTGGTTCCAGCCACACCGTGACCCCGACTAGCGGGATACATAGTTATGGTAAATGGTAAAGTCTACTTATAGCAGTGGTGGTGGATGAGACCAGACAGTCACCTTAATTATTAGCTTCCAGCAGGAAACTGACAGCTTTAGGTGATATGAGGATGGCTGTAGGCTCCGTGCTGACGGCTCGCCTGATTAGAGAAAGAGTGAGAGTGAGTAAGAGTGTCAGAGTGATAAATAAATGAAGAAACATGCAGAGGAAATAGTTTCATGTCGCTCCGTACGGCTGCGGCCTTTCATGTCACACTGAACAGAAGAAGTGATGAATCATTCAGTTTCATGTGTTCAGATTTACTTCAGTACTGCTCATCACACACACACACACACAAACATACACACACACACACACACACACACATAAACACACAGACACACACACACAGTCATTCACACACACACACACACATAAACACACAGACACACACACACAGTCATTCACACACACACACACACACACACACACACACAGTCATACACACACACACACAGTCATACACACACACACACACAAACACACACACAGTCATACACACACACAGACACACACACACAGTCATACACACACACACACAAACACACACACACACACACACACACACAAACACACACACACAGTCATACACACACACACACAAACACAGACACACACACACAGTCATACACACACACACACACACACACACAAACACACAGACACACAGTCATTCACACACACAGTCATACACACACACACACACAAACACACACACAGTCATACACACAGACACACACACACAGTCATACACACACACACACACACACACGGACAAACACACACACAAACACAGACACACACACACAGTCATACACAGACATACACACACACACACAGGCATACACAGACATACACACACAGGCACACACACACACAGACATACACAGACAAACACACACACACGCACACAGTCATACACACACACAGTCATACACTGACACACACACACACACACACACACAGACATACACAGACACACACGCACACAGTCATACACACACACAGTCATACACTGACACACACACACACAGACATACACAGACACACACACACACAAACACAGACACACACGTACAGACATACACAGACACACACACAGACATACACTGACACACACACACAGTCATACACTGACACATACACACAGTCATACACACACACACACTCACACAGACATACACTGACACACACACACATACACACACAGACACATACAAACACACACAGTCATACAATGACACACAAACTCACACAGACATACACTGACACACACACACACATACACACACACACACTGACACAGAAAAAAATAGAAACACACACACAGATGCAAACAGAGATACACACAGACACACACACACATACAGACACACACACATACAGACAGACACACACAGAGACACAGAAACACATATAGACACACACACAGAAACACATATAGGCACACGCACATAGACATACACACACATACATAGACACACACACACACACACACACACACACACACACATACATAGACACACACATACATAGACACACACACATACACACACATACATAGACACACAAACATACACACACATACATAGACACACACACACACACACACAGGAACAGACTGGAGCGGATCTGACTGAAGTAAAGCACTTCAGACTTTCTGTATCAGATCAAATACCAGAGAGACCCCCCAACATCAGCACAAACAGAGAGAGGAGGGAGGGGCAAAAGAGAGAGAGAGCTAGAAAGAGGGGGGGAGAGAAAGTGAGAGATAAAAGGAGGAGAGATGCAAGAGTCAGAGGGAAAAGGGGGGTGAAGTGAAAGGGCAGAGATAGACAGAGAGCAAAGAAGGAGAAGGGGAGAAACAGACAGAGAGAAGGGATAGAGAGAGACGGAGAGAGAGAAAGAGAGAAAAAAGAGAGACAGGAGGAGAGAGAGGCGAAAGGTGAAGGGGGATAGAGATAGTCAGAGTGGAGAGAGGGATAAAGATAAAGATGGTGGGGGGAGGGGAGCAAGGAAAGAGGAGAAATGGAGGGGGAGGGGAGTGAGAGAGAGAGGGAAGGATGGGGAGAGAAAGGGAGGGCAGCAAGGTGAGGGAGAGAGAGAGAGAGAGAGAGAGAGAGAGAGAGAGAGAGAGAGAGAAGGAGAGATGTGAAAGAAAAAGATGGAAACAAAAAGAGGAGCAAGTAGAGGCAGAGAAAGCGAGAGATAGAGAGAAAAGGAGAGCAGGGAGAGAGATAGACAGTTAAAGATTGACAGATGAGAAAGAAAGAAAGAAAGAAAAAAAGAAAGAGAATGTTATACATTTTCTTGGTACGGCTGTTGCTCATACCTGGGTTTATAGCTGGTAGCAGAGGCGGGCAGGGAGAAAGCTCACAGGCAGGCTGGAGGGAGAGAGGTAGCAGGCCAGCAGTTAACTAACAGGCAGGCAGGGGGCGAGGGAGGGAGGGAGGTAAGTGGCAGGCAGGCAAGCAGGTGGTACACAGTGGAGTAAATCCAAATTGTTTGTAATCCACAAAGGAGAGGCTAAATCCAAAATTCCAAGTTTCAGTATAAATTCCAAAAACTAACTAATGGGTTTCTAAATTCCAATTAAGAGTAGATTTAAATATTTAACAGTTAAAGAAGTAAAAACTGATCAAATAATGCATCTTCCACTGTCTACCTGAGACTGAGCACCATTTTTCCTGCCCTGGTGGTCTGAGGCTGTATCAAAATAAAAGTCCCAGACTGAAGGCCAGCCAGCAAAATGAGAGTCTAAAACAAAAATTATAACTAAATTGGGCTCCAACAATCCATAACTGTAAATGTGTCTGCTTGCCAATCATCCCTCTTTCTCCAGTGTGTGCATGTTTGTATATGTGTAAATGTGTGTGTGTATATGTGTA
>CM038707.1:47153238-47303238 GCA_021613375.1 Megaleporinus macrocephalus | reverse complement strand
GAGGTGATAGTGAGTCATTGTAGTACCACTTTTTTACCTGAAGAGGTGATAGTGTGTCACTGTAGTACCACGTTGTACCTGAAGAGGTGATAGTGAGTCACTGTAGTACCACGTTGTACCTGAAGAGGTGATAGTGTGTCACTGTAATACCGCTTTGTACCTAAAGAGGTGATAGTGAGTCACTATAGTGAGGAGTGGAATAAGCCCAACATGTGAGAATGAGGAAGCAGCACTGACGCTGTATTCTAACCTATTATTAATCATGTTGTATGTGGTGTTGATTTCTGTGATATTGTATTATTTATTCATATATTTCTATTTATATGTTTATGTATTTATATCATCAGGTAGTAAAGTCAGTTATTTCATAATTCCACATATTTTATTTTCAATTATACATATACAATTTACACATATATCGTATTTTATCAAATGACCTTCTATTACATTTGGATATCTATATTATTTATATTTAAACATTTTATTATTAATATTATTTCTTTAATTATTTATTTATTGGTTGGTTTGTTTTTATTTATTTATTCAATTTATAGTGTATTTATTTTGTTAGTTATTTAGCAAATTCATTTAATGCATTATTGATATTGTGTACATGGATCTACTTATTTATCTGTATATTTAATTTTAAATGTAAATGTCCAGTGTGAGTAATTAATGAGCTCTCTGATTGAACTGACTTGGTCCCATTGATTGACCCACCTTGCTGATGGATGACCATCTAACCAGAATCTCCTGGGATTAAGATGCCCTTCAACCGGATCAGTCAGGAGAACAAATGAAGCATCACCATCAGCCATTCATTTCATGGTAGACTTCCTTTCCTGGACTGTCCTTTTGGGCTGTCCATCCGGCTCTCAGTGGGGTTTACCTGTAACCACGTGGCCCCACTGGCATGTAGGAAAGCCCAGACAACTCGACTCTTCTTGGATATGGAAATGTCCTTCAAGGAGAAGCCTGAACTGTGCCGTGATGCGGGATCAGAGCTGAGGAACGTGAGCCTTGCCAGGAATGTACTTTCGCTCAGCGTGTGAAGATAACGTGTGGCGTAAGCTGTAAAGGCCGCTAGACATCACGTGTGTCCCACCCATCCCGGCGAGAGGGATCGTTATGTTCCTAAACCGGAAAATAAAAGCACACATTTCCCACACGGCGGTGGAAAATTGGCCGTTAGTGTTTGTATACTCCGCCGTGACGAGGCGAATCAAAAGCTACAGAGAATAACGAGCCGGCAGCGGCGGCGCTGGCTAAAGAGCCTGGACAGCTGCTGCTGAAAAACAAAAACCAGCGTAAAACAGAGGAGAACAGAAACGGCTCTGGGCGCAACACGTCCCTCACGGATCCTCGAGCAGCCTCGTTTATCCGCAGCCTAATCTCAGCCACAACGAGACGAACACAGATCTGCTCTTAGATCAGCGGATCAGTGACTGGAGGAACTCATGCTGCAGTCTGCTCACTATAAAGGGTCCATATCTCCATACTCTTCTTATAGCTTCTCACTTTAGATAAAAGAATATAATATATTATGTAAACAATGTTTATTTCCTGGGCAGCACTGTGGCACAGCTGTCTCACAGCAAGAAGCGCCTGCGTTTTAGACGTCCTTCTACTGAAGAACCGCCTTCCCCTCCAGACGTTCTTCTACTGAAGAACCGCCTTCTCCTCCAGACGTTCTTCTACTGAAGAACCGCCTTCTCCTTCAGACGTTCTTCTACTGTAGAACTACCTTCTCCTCCTGACGTCCTTCTACCGAAGAACTACCTTTTCCTCCAGACGTCCTTCTACCGAAGAACTACCTTCTCCTCCAGACGTCCTTCTACTGAAGGACTACCTTCTCCTCCAGACGTCCTTCTACTCAAGAACTACCTTCTCCTTCAGACGTCCTTCTACTCAAGAACTACCTTCTCCTCCAGACGTCCTTCTACTGAAGAACTACCTTCTCCTTCAGACGTCCTTCTACTGAAGGACTACCTTTTCCTCCAGACGTCCTTCTACTGAAGAACTACCTTCTCCTCCAGACGTCCTTCTACTGAAGGACTACCTTCTCCTCCAGACGTCCTTCTACTCAAGAACTACCTTCTCCTTCAGACGTCCTTCTACTCAAGAACTACCTTCTCCTCCAGAAGTCCTTCTACTCAAGAACTACCTTCTCCTCCAGAAGTCCTTCTACTCAAGAACTACCTTCTCCTCCAGACATCCTTTTTCTCCAGATGTCCTTCTACTGAAGAACTTCCTTCTCCTCCAGACGTCCTTCTACTCAAGAACTACCTTCTCCTACAGACGTCCTTTTCCTCCAGTCGTCCTTCTACTCAATAACTATCTTCTCCTCCAGATGTCCTTCTACTGAAGAACTTCCTTCTCCTCCAGACGTCCTTCTACTCAAGAACTACCTTCTCCTCCAGACGTCCTTCTACTCAAGAACTACCTTCTCCTCCAGACGTCCTTCTACTCAAGAACTACCTTCTCCTCCAGACGTCCTTCTACTCAAGAACTACCTTCTCCTTCAGACGTCCTTCTACTCAAGAACTACCTTCTCCTCCAGACGTCCTTCTACTCAAGAACTACCTTCTCCTCTAGACGTCCTTCTACTCAATAATTACCTTCTCCTCCAGACGTCCTTCTACTCAAGAATTACCTTCTCCTCCAGACATCCTTTTCCTCCAGACGTCCTTCTACTGTAGAACTACCTTCTCCTCCAGACGTCCTTCTACTCAAGAATTACCTTCTCCTCCAGACATCCTTTTCCTCCAGACGTCCTTCTACTCAAGAACTACCTTCTCCTCCAGACGTCCTTCTACTCAAGAACTACCTTCTCCTCTAGACGTCCTTCTACTCAATAATTACCTTCTCCTCCAGACGTCCTTCTACTCAAGAATTACCTTCTCCTCCAGACATCCTTTTCCTCCAGACGTCCTTCTACTGAAGAACTACCTTCTCCTCCAGACGTTCTTCTACTGAAGAACTACCTTCTCCTCCAGACGTTCTTCTACTGAAGAACTACCTTCTCCTCCAGACGTCCTTCTACTGAAGAACTACCTTGTCCTCCAGACGTTCTTCTACTGAAGAACTACCTTCTCCTCCAGACGTCCTTCTACTCAAGAACTACCTTCTCCTCCAGACGTCCTTCTACTCAAGAACTGCCTTCTCCTCTAGACGTCCTTCTACTCAATAACTACCTTCTCCTCCAGACGTCCTTCTACTCAAGAACTACCTTCTCCTCCAGACATCCTTTTCCTCCAGTTGTCCTTCTACTCAATAACTATCTTCTCCTCCAGACGTCCTTCTACTGAAGAACTACCTTCTCCTCCAGACGTCCTTCTACTGAAGAACTATCTTCTCCTCCAGATTTCATTCTACTGAAGAACTTCCTTCTCCTCCAGACGTCCTTCTACTCAAGAACTACCTTCTCCTCCAGACGTCCTTTTCCTCCAGTTGTCCTTCTACTCAATAAATATCTTCTCCTCCAGATGTCCTTCTACTGAAGACCTTCCTTCTCCCCCAGACGTCCTTCTACTCAAGAACTACCTTCTCCTCCAGACGTCCTTCTACTCAAGAGCTATCTTCTCTTCCAGATGTTCTTCTACTCAAAAACTACCTCTCTTCCTGACGTCCTTCTACTCCAGTACTACCTTCTACTCCAGAACAACCCTCTCCTCCAGAGACCCCTCTACTCAAGAAATATCTTCTCCTCCAGACATCATTCTACTGAAGAATTACCTTCTCTTCCAGACATCCTTCTACTCAAGAACTATCTTCTCCTCCAGACATCTTTCTACTCAATAACTACCTTCTCTTCCAGACGTTCTTCTACTGAAGAACTACCTCCTCATCCAGACGTTCTTTTCCTCCAGATGTGCTTCTAAGCAAGAACTACCTTCTCGTCCAGACATCCTACTACTCAAAAACTACCTTCTCTTCCAGGCGTTTTTTTCCTCCAGATGTTCTTCTACTCCAGTACTACCTTGTCCTCCAGATGCTCTTCTACTCCAGAACTACCTCTCTTCCAGAGACCCCTCTACTCAAGATATATCTTCTCCTCCAGATGTCCTTCTCCTCCAGAACCACCTTCTCCTCCAGACGTCCTTCTACTCAAGAACTATCTTCTCCTCCAGACATCCTTCTACTCAAGAACTACCTTCTCTTTCAGCCGTCCTTCTACTCAAGAAATACCCTCTCGTCCAGACAACATTCTATTCAAGACCTACCTTCTTTTTTACAGACGTCCTTCGACTCAAGAACTATCTTCTCCTCCAGAGGTCCTTGGACTCAAGAACTATCTTCTCCTCCAGACGTCCTTCTACTCAAGAACTATCTTCTCCTCCAGACATCCTTCTACTCCGGAGCAACATCCTTCTAGGCAGGAACAACAGCCAGTGTGTACTAGCTGATCCCAGATGTGTGATTGATGTTGTGGTGGTCAAGGCCAAGGAGCAACAGTGGTAGGAATCCTCTCTGGCTGGAGTTTGTATGTTCTTCCCTTGTCCATGTGGGTTTTCACTGACAGTCCAAAGACCTGCAATCAGGTGAACTGGACATGCTATAGACACTCAAACATGGTGTTAAAAAATTTAAATTTCTGAGTAAAACCCATTTCTAATAATAAATTGGTGGGCCTTGAGGTGGACCAGGCTGAGAACCAATGCAGCTGCCTGAGAACCAGATCTGCTCCATTATGTATTCCTGTAAATATAAAAGATAAGATGAGCCACCGACTAATATCCAGAGTGACCGCCGTGTGCATCACAGACAGCAGCTGGTAGGTGGTCACAGGTATCTGGACCATGCTGACTGTAGTGCATCCCACAGTTGCTGGAGGGAGCATGGAGGAGGATCCATAGAGCCAACACCACCATCCAGGTGGTCCCACAGATGATCAACTGGGTTCAAGTCTAGGGAATTAGGGCTCCAGGGTAGTACTTAGAAGTCTTGCTCAGCTCTTCCAACCAGTGTGGGACATTTCTAGTTGTGTGATGTGTCCCATTGTCTTGCTGGAAGATCCCATCGATCTCAGAGAAGACCATCAGCATATATGGTGTACGTGATCTGCAAGGATGGATTCAGACTCAGATCGGTTGAGAGTGTCTTCTACATGGATGAGTGGATCCAGAGAATGTCATGAAAACATTCCCCAGATCAGAACCCTGCCACCATACAAACTAGGACTGTGAATACGGGAGACATGGAGAAAGATAACATGTTGTGGGAAGCAGGAAGGAACAGATCATTATAAGAGAAGAAAACATACAAGTGTAGCATACAGTCCTTAAAATAGTTCATATTATTATTATTGAAATCATTCTAATTTAATATTATTGTCTTGTTTGTACTGAAGCAGGACACGAACAAATGAACTACAGTAGGATGACTCAGTCCAGGCCATTGTTCTCCGGAAAGCCATAAATCCGGTTTTACCTCGAATAAATCTTCCCCGGATCAGCGTGAGTCAGAGCGGACCGAGCCACACTCTTACACCCTGCCCCGCTCCAGCATCACACAACAAGGACTCATCAACTGGATCGACAAAGAGCCAAATGAGCGATAAAGAAGAGAGTACAGACAGAACAGAGAGAGGCGAAGAGAGAGAGAGGCAATAACAGGGGGAAAGGAAAAGGAAGGTGAGATAAGAGGAAAAAAGATAAGAAAAAACAAAAAAAGAAAGGGGAGAAAGAAGAGAGACATACAGAGGTGAGGGGTGAGCAGTGACAGATAAAGAGCGATGAGAAAAAACAAAAAAAGAAAGGGGAGAAAGAAGAGAGACATACAGAGGTAAGGGGTGAGCAGTGAGAGATAAAGAGAGGTGAGAAAAAAGAAGAGGGAGAAAGAAGAGAGACATACAGAGGAGAGGGGTGAGCAGTGAGAGATAAAGAGAGATGAGAAAAAAGAAGGGGGAGAAAGAAGAGAGACATACAGAGGTAAGGGGTGAGCAGTGAGAGATAAAGAGAGGTGAGAAAAAAGAAGAGGGAGAAAGAAGAGAGACATACAGAGGTAAGGGATGAGCAGCGAGAGATAAAGAGAGATGAGAAAAGAGAAGGGGGAGAAAGAAGAGAGACATACAAAGGTAAGGGGTAAGCAGTTAGAGATAAAGAGAGATGAGAAAAAAGAAGGGGGAGAAAGAAGAGAGACATACAGAGGTAAGGGGTGAGCAGCGAGAGATAAAGAGAGATGAGAAAAGAGAAGGGGGAGAAAGAAGAGAGACATACAGAGGTAAGGGGTGAGCAGCGAAAGATAAAGAGAGATGAGAAAAAAGAAGGGGGAGAAAGAAGAGAGACATACAGAGGTAAGGGGTGAGCAGTGAGAGATAAAGAGAGATGAGAAAAGAGAAGAGGGAGAAAGAAGAGAGACATACTGAGGTAAGGGGTGAGCAGCGAGAGATAAAGAGAGATGAGAAAAGAGAAGGGGGAGAAAGAAGAGAGACATACAGAGGTAAGGGGTGAGCAGCGAAAGATAAAGAGAGATGAGAAAAGAGAAAAAAGAAAGCTGAGAAATAAGAAAGACATACAGAGGTGAGGAGTGAGCAGTGAGAGACAAAGAGAGATGAGAAAAAAGAAAGGGGAGAAAGAAGAGAGACATACAGAGGTGAGGGGTGAGCAGCGAGAGATAAAGAGAGATGAGAAAAGAGAGAAAAAAGAAAGGAGAGAAAAAGAGAGTTATAGTGGTTAACAGGAAGCAGTGAGAGACAAAGGAGAGCCATACAGAGAAGAGGAGTGAGTGATAAAGATGAGAAAAGAGAGAGAAAAAGAGTGAAATACAGAGGTGAGGAGTGAGCAGTTAGAGATAAAACAAGGGAGGAGAGAGGAGAGAAAGGAAGGAGTGGGAGAATAGAGAGCGGAGCTGAGAGTCAGTGGGCGGAGCTGTGGCTGTAATATGAGTCAGAGATGAAGCTGCAGGATAAGAGACGTTATTAACCTCAGAAACAGAGTTAATTAAACAGAACCACTGACCGGACATCACATCAGATCAGAGGAGAGAGAGAGAGAGAGAGAGAGAGAGAGAGAGAGAGAGAGAGAGAAATAGAGGGAAAAAGAGCGCAAGAGAGGGAGCGAGTAGCTTGTCTGAAAGAACAAGAGAAAAAAATAAAAAAATAGAGACAAAGAGAGAATCAGAGAAGGAAGAAGGAAGACAAGCAAAGAAAGCAAGAGAGAGAAAGGAATAGAAAGTGAAGAGAAAGAAAGAAGAGAGAGAGTGTGAAAGAAAGAAATAAAGCACAAAAGAGATAAAAAGAGGAAAAGGAAGAGATAGAAAGCAAGAAAGGAAATAAAGTGAGAGAGAGAGGGAGATAGATAGAGAGAGAGAGAGAGAGAGAGAGAGATTGGAAAGAAAGCATGAGCAAGAGTGGCTAAAAATAAAAGGAGACAATGAGGGAGAGAAAGAAAGCAAGTGAAAGAGAATGAAAGAGAGAAGGAGAGAGAAGAAGGTAGAGAGAGAGAAAAAGAAAGAAATCGAGAGAGAGAGGAAGGCAAGTGAGAGAAAGAACGAAAGCAAGTGAAAGAGTGAGAGAGAGAGTGGCAGTGTAATAGAGAAAGAGAGAGCTGGGTTTGTGTCTCCTTAGTCGGTGCTGATATTATGGGCGAGCGAGAGTATGTGATCATGGGAGAGAGAGAAAGAGAGTGTGTGATTAAGGGAGAGAGAAAGGGAGAGAGAGAGAGAGGGGCGGGGGAAATAGAGGAAAAAACAAGAGAGAGAGAAAGAGAATTGGAGAATGGAAGGGAGAGAGACAAATAAAGAAAGCAAGCAAGAGAGAAGAAAGAGAGAGAACGAAAGAAAGAGAGAACGAAAATGACAGTGTGAGAGAAAGAAAGCACAAAAGAGACAAAGAGAGGAAAAGGAAGATAGAGAAAGCAAAAAAGGAAATAAAGCTAGAGAGAGAGAGATTGGAAAGAAAGCAAGAGCAAGAGTGACAAAAAATAAAAGGAGATATGAGGGAGAAAAAAAGAAAGTGAACAAGAAAGGTAGGAGAGAAAGAAAGAAAGTATGAAAGAAACAGAGAGAGAAGAAGAGAGAACAAGGTAGAGAGAGAGAAAAAAAAAGAATTCGATTGAGAGGAAGGGAAGTGAGAGAAAGTGCGAAAAGCATGTGAGAAAGTGAGAGAAACAGAAAGAGTGGCGAAAGAGAAAAAGTGACAGAGTGGCAGTGTAATAGAGAAAGAGAGACAGAAAGAGAGAGAGATTGAAAAGAAAGCATGAGCAAGAGTGGCTAAAAATGAAAGGAGACAATGAGGAAGAGAAAGAAAGTAAAGAGAAAGGAAAGAGAGAAAGAAAGGAAGCAGGAAAGAAAAAGAGAGAAAAGGAGAGAGAAGAACATAGCGAGAGAGAGAAAAAGAAAGAAAGCAAAGAGCGAAAGCAAGTGAAAGAATAAGAGATAAAAAGAGAAAGAGAAAGAGAGAGCTAGGTTTGTCCCCCCTCAGTCAGTACTGATATTATGGGTGAGGGAACGTATGTGATTATAGGAGAGAGAGAGAGAGAGAGAGAGGGAGAGAGAGAGGGAGGGAGGAAGAGAGAGAGACAGAGGGAGGGAGAGAGAGTATGTGATTATATGAGAGAAAGAGAGAGAGAGAGAGAGAGAGGGAGAGAGAGAGTATGTGATTATAGGAGAGAGAGAGTATGTGATTATAGGAGAGAGAGAAAGAGAGAGGGAGAGAGAGGGAGAGAGAGAGTATGTGATTATAGGAGAGAGAGAAAGAGAGAGGGAGAGAGAGGGAGAGAGAGAGAGTATGTGATTATAGGAGAGAGAGAGAGAGGGAGGGAGAGAGAGAGTATGTGATTATAGGAGAGAGAGAGTATGTGATTATAGGAGAGAGAGAAAGAGAGAGGGAGAGAGAGTATGTGATTATAGGAGAGAGAGAGTATGTGATTATAGGAGAGAGAGAAAGAGAGAGGGAGAGAGAGTATGTGATTATAGGAGAGAGAGAGTATGTGATTATAGGAGAGAGAGAGTATGTGATTATAGGAGAGAGAGAGAGGGAGGGAGAGAGAGTATGTGATTATAGGAGAGAGAGAGTATGTGATTATAGGAGAGAGAGAGAGAGAGAGAGAGAGAGAGAGAGAGAGAGGGAGAGAGAAAGAGTATGTGATTATAGGAGGGAGAGAGAGAGAGAGAGAAAGAGAGAGAGAGAGAGAGTATGTGATTATAGGAGAGAGAGAGAGAGAGAGAGAGAGAGGGAGAGAGAGAGTATGTGATTATAGGAGAGAGAGAGTATGTGATTATAGGAGAGAGAGAGAGAGGGAGGGAGAGAGAAAGAGTATGTGATTATAGGAGAGAGAGAGAGAAAGAGAGAGAGGGAGGGAGAGAGAAAGAGTATGTGATTATAGGAGAGAGAGAGAGAAAGAGAGAGAGAGAGAAAGAGTGTGTGATTATAGGAGAGAGAGAGAGGGAGGGAGGGAGAAAGAGTGTGTGATTATAGGAGAGAGAGAGAGGGAGGGAGGGAGAAAGAGTGTGTGATTATAGGAGAGAGAGAGTATGTGATTATAGGAGAGAGGGAGAGAGAGAGAGGGAGGGAGAGAGAGAGTATGTGATTATAGGAGAGAGAGAGTATGTGATTATAGGAGAGAGAGAAAGGGGGGGAGAGAAAGAGTATGTGATTATAGGAGAGAGAGAGAAAGAGAGAGAGAGAGAGGGAGGGAGGAAGAGAGAGAGAGTATGTGATTATAGGAGAGAGAAAGAGAGAGAGAGAGAGAGAGAGAGTATGTGATTATAGGAGAGAGAGAGTATGTGATTATAGGAGAGAGAGAGAGAGAAAGAGAGAGAGAGAGAGGGAGGGAGGAAGAGAGAGAGAGTATTTGATTATAGGAGAGAGAGAGAGAGAGAGAGGGAGGGAGAGAAAGAGTATGTGATTATAGGAGAGAGAGAGAGTATGTGATTATAGGAGAGAGAGAGAGAGAGAGAGATGGAGGGAGAGAGAGAGTATGTGATTATAGGAGAGAGAGAGTATGTGATTATAGGAGAGAGAGAGAGAGAGAGAGGGAGGGAGAGAAAGAGTATGTGATTATAGGAGAGAGAGAGTATGTGATTATAGGAGAGAGAGAGAGAGAGAGAGGGAGGAAGAGAGAGAGAGTATGTGATTATAGGAGAGAGAGAGAGAGAGAGAGAGAGAGGGAGGGAGAGAGAGAGAGAGTATGTGATTATAGGAGAGAGAGAGAGAGAGGGAGGAAGAGAGAGAGAGTATGTGATTATAGGAGAGAGAGAAAGGGGGGGAGAAAGAGTATGTGATTATAGGAGAGAGAGAGAGAGAGAGAGAGAGAGAGGGAGGGAGGAAGAGAGAGAGAGTATGTGATTATAGGAGAGAGAGAGAAAGAGAGAGAGAGAGAGAGAGAAGTGGAAGAAACTGTAATGGTAAATCAGTGGTTCATTAAGAGTAGCAGTTAGTAGTTCATACGTCTCGTATTCACTCGTATCAGTTCACTAACGGTGTCAGGATATAAGAGTTAATGAGTAAATAGGCTGTGAGCTAATACCAATCTACTCAGCTACTAATTACTAATTACTTAGTCTTTAATCACTGAGGCCTAATGAGCACTCAGCATACATGGAATGCTCAGTTAATTACTTATCAGCAAATGACTATCAATTATCCATCCATCTATTATCATCTGCTTTATCCCACTAGTGAGGGTCACGGGGGGCTGGAGCCCATCCCAGCATCATCGGGCGCAGGCAGGGTACACCATGGACAGGTTAATTATCAATTCATTAACTTCTAAAGTCTTACTGAAGAGATTTCTAAACAAATACTTCAAACCTTGGAAATCTCGAAGACCTCCTGTGTGGGTTTTTCTCAGGACAGGTTCGATCCTGACTGTCCTGAAAGCAGATGGTTTGATGTTATGGAACTGTTTATGATGGACGGGAGTAGGGAGGCAGATAATCTGGAACTTTATGGATAGTACAGGGTCTAGAGGGAAGGTGGTGGGATTATGGGGCGTCATCCGGAGAAAGAGGGGAGATAGAAGTTAGAAGTTAGGGATTTGGAAGTGGGGAAAATGAAAGCTAGTGTGGGGAAGGGGATTAGTGGATCCTGTTAACCTTCTCCTCAAAGAAAGTGACAAAATCTAATCTCTTAAGATCAGAGAAGAGAGTCGGATGGGTGGGGAGGGGTAAGGAAAAGAAGGGAGGACAACCTTAAATCCAACAGAGCTTAGCGAATGGTATACCCAGAGGGGTATAAGAGGTTTTTTTGTTTTATTATAGTGGGTCAGGCTTGCATTGCTTTATTTATAGCCCCCTTTTTATCCGTGAGGTCGTAATAGCGCCCCTAAAGTCTGTGCGTTCTAATCGCGCCGGTACCTCCAGCAGTGTTGGGCGTAAATGAAGTACACGCTGGAAATGCACAGCTTTGTGTTGGATGTGGTTTAATCCAGAGCAGCTTTGCATCAGCAGGATTGTCATGTTCATGAGGATTTAAGTTCTGTTTGGATTTGACTTTATGGCCTGTTGTCCCAGCAGCTCAAGGAGATTTACGTTCTCCAGCTATTTGGAGGACTACTTTTTATTATTATTTTATTTATTTTATTTTAGCTGGGCACATTTCATAACTGCATATTTCTTCATGTGCCAGCGGCTTCTACAGAACACTGTTAGCCCCCTTAAACTACAAGGGTCTATATTCACAGTATCTGGCCACGCCCACTTTCAAGCATGTGTTTGTTCCACCTTTGTGTTAGAACTTCCAGTCAGCTAAGCAAAATGAATACAGGTACATGGGAGGAGACCAGAGAGACAGTAAGAAGTTAGAATGTTACAACACTGTCTCCTCCGAGGTTAGTAACACAGTGGGTGGGTGATATGAGAAGGTGGTCCGAGGTTAGTAACACAGTGGGTGGGTGATATGAGAACGTGGTCTGAGGTTAGTAACACAGTGGGTGGGTGATATGAGAACGTGGTCTGAGGTTAGTAACACAGTGGGTGGGTGATATGAGAAGGTGGTCTGAGGTTAGTAACACAGTGGGTGGGTGATATGAGAACGTGGTCCGAGGTTAGTAACACAGTGGGTGGGTGATATGAGAACGTGGTCTGAGGTTAGTAACATGACAGTCATTGGTCTCATCCGGGACAGTATGAGTCTGTCTACAGACGGGTTGTGGAGTTGTGGTCCTCTGGAGCAATCACAACAACCTGGAGCTGTACACGGCCAAGTGGAGATGAGAGTGGACTTCAGGAGAAGCCCTCCAACCCTTCCAGCACTCACCATCCTCAACAGTACTGTAATGGCTGTGGACTCCTACAAGTTCCGGGGCACAATAATCTCCAGGGACTTGAAATGGGACTGCAACATCAGCACCATCATCAAGTGAGCTCAGCAGAGGCTGTACTTCCTGCGTCAGCTGAGGAAGTTCAACCTGCCCAAGAAGCTGATGGTGCAGTTCTACACCGCATCCATCACAGTGTGGAGCAGCTCAGCCACCAAACACCACGCCCACAGACTGCAGCGCATCATCAGGTCTGCAGAGAGAACCATCGGTGTGAAGTTACCCTCCCTACTGGACCTGCACACGGCCAGAACCAGGAAGCGGGCAGAGAACATCGTCTGTGATCCATCACACCCTGGACATCACCTGTTCCAGTATCTTCCCTCAGGTCGGCATTTCAGCCAGTTGAGGATCAAGACCTCCAGACTTCAGAGAAGCTTCTCCCCACACGCCATCACACTCATGAACAGCTGAACATCACACACTACATTCTGAATACAGTCTAATACATACATACACCCTATCCAGATGTTCCCTCACTCTTCTTTCTCTGTACAGTCTACTACATACATACATCCATATCCAGATGTTCTCTCACTCTTCTTTCTCTGTACAGTCTACTACATACATACATCCATATCCAGATGTTCTCTCATTCTTCTTTCTCTGTACACTCTACTACATACATACATCCATATCCAGATGTTCTCTCACTCTTCTTTCTCTGTACAGTCTACTACATACATACATCCATATCCAGATGTTCTCTCACTCTTCTTTCTCTGTACAGTCTACTACATGCATACATCCATATCCAGATGTTCTCTCACTCTTCTTTCTCTGTACTGCACTTTTTATTTATCTGATAGAGTCTCAGAACACTCTGTACCACCATCTCCACCAGTGACTCTTCTGTTCTTTATATTTATATCTATTTAATTCAGTCTGTCTGTCCTTCACTGCTGTACTCAGCACTTTACTCTAAATACACAACTCTGCACATGTTAAGTTTACAGGTGTGTCTGTGTGTGTATGTCAGTGTGTGTGTGTGTGTGTGTGTGTGTGTGTGTAGGTTGGGTGTGTTTGTTACTGTGGGTGTGTTTGTGTTTGTTACTGCACTGTGAGCTTCTGTAAAGTCTGATTCTGATTCTGATTAACTCGCAAGCACCTGACGCCTCTGTTTCCTCGGAGCTTCATAGCTGAGACATTTCTCTGGATAAGGAGGCTCTGGTGCTGGTTCTCCTCCACAGAATGGTAAGAGCAGACATACAGAGGTTTGGGTGGATGTTTTAAATTTAGTGTCTTCAGTCAGAGACACAGGTCCTCTTTGGAAGGCGGCCCCCCAACACTCTGATCTTTATGTGGTCTGGATCCACTCGCTGGTCATGCGTGATCTGCTAAATAGTTTATAGGAGCGATTCATGTCCAGGCGGCTTGCATTGGGGGGGGGGGGGGGGGGGGGGGGGTTATGTCTGGCCGGGTGGGTTTGGACAATTATTGGACGCTTGTAAAAGTGAACAGGCAAGCAACAATGAGCTGCAGGTGGGCTGCAGTTAGTCATTGTTTAGCTGCTTCACCCACAATTAGCAAGGCTCTGTCTTTTGTATATTTAACAAAGTGGAGATGCAACCCTGGTCTGCCTCAGGGTGGCGCTGCAGCAAACTGGTTCACACAGTTGGTCTTAACTGTAACTTCTTGTGAATTTCTAACATACTATGGCGTCTGTTAAAAGCTTGTTTGTACAGATGGGCACACTAAATGCTACAGAGCTCACGAGAAGTTTATGGTTAAGTGAATCCCATCATTTATGGCAGGAACCTCCAACAAAGCTGCCCCCAAACCCAGGAGATAATGACTTGGATCACATGGGCCAGATGGAACATGGAGGCAGGCCTGCCTATAAGACCATGCAGTTGTCAAAACCATGTTAGAGCATGTTGGTGGTCTCCTCCAAGGATGTCTGTACTACTGTATTCTCAAGAACAAAGCTTATACTCTGAACTGGTCTCCCCTGTTTAACAAACTATGTCCACCATACTTCTGAAAATCTTTAGAGTGTGCTCTAGAGCATCTTTTTTATATTTACTTTACATAAACACAACCAACACTCCAACATCCTTTACTATACAGCACCCATCTGCTCACAATAGGCCCAGCCTTTCCTTACTAAAGACAACATAAAGTTAAAAGTTAATGTTGGATAAGATCAAAAAGATACATAACATAAATCAAACTCTAATCATCCCAGGCTACAGCATACTGACACAGCAGGTTGATGGTCCATCTTATACTTGCAAGTAATCTTATATCTGCAGTTAATTCTTGACTTGAGTTCTTGACTTTTTTATTGTTTATATTGTATATACTGTACTGTTTATTTATTTATATATGCCTTGCTATCCCTATAACATGGTGAATTTCCTGACTGTAGGACTAATAAAGGATTATCTTATCTTATCTTAATCTAGTTTCTTAAATTTCAAGCATCTGTGGTTCACACTAGAGGTCTTTGTTCACCCAATGGTCCTGCGTGATCTGCTAAATAGTTTTCATGTGGGATTGATTTTTAGGCACCATAGTCATTGCGGGCAAACAGCCAACAATGGAAAACATGGGGAACATCATCTGAATACAACAGCTGCCATTTGCATTATGGGAGAATTTCATGATGAATGGACCAATAGAAATGCTCCAAAATAGCTTGGAAAAAAATTCTGGTTCCATTGACTTACATTGAAAGTAAAGAGAGTGTTTAGCCTCTCCTGTAAAGTTGCTATGTTGGAAATACTTATTTTTCATTGGACAGCGACGATATGCAATATGGGTCCAGACTAGAGATCTTCTTACAGAGGCACTTGGAGGTTTTGGTTCTATAAACAAAACATTCATCTGGCTTGTTGGAAAGGGCACATCAAGTTGTGCTGACCTGTGGAGTTCGGCTTTGTTCTACCATTTTGCTGAACATTGTTATCTCTGGATTCATGAAGTCTACATTAAAAAAGTCATGGACAGGGAGCATAAGATAAGATAGGGTTGAAGTCAGTTACTGTTATTATTGCCAAGTTACAGCTTCAAATATCTCCAGACCTCCACTGGCAAGTCTCCCAGCAGGGGGTGACTTAGGGGGCGCCTACGTTAAGCAAATTTTTAAGGTCCAGGGTCCGGTCTCCAGTTCTCTGAAGGCTAGATATGCATTAGAAGATTATTGGAAAGGGCAAATCATGCATTACTGACCAGTGGAGTTTGACTTTCTTACAGATTTGTTGCATTCCCCCTTTCCCAAGGGCTTTATTACGGATGTCATCAGTGATTAGTCAGTGTTGACTTGGCTTTCATGGCATAACTGTCAACTTTTAAAAATCGGAAGTTGTGCCAGCCCCATCTCTCCCACTGAAAACAGTTAGAAAGAGCATGGCATCCTATGCACTGCCAGTGGAACTGAATCATTATGCTGGATCACATTAGTGGCAACAGTTGGCCTATCTAATGATAATAAAGTAGCAAAAGCACCATTACAGAATACACCCAGAACACATATTAGCCTGAGGAGCAGCAGCGGGGTGGGTGGAACTGATCCTCTTACAGAGGCACTTGGAGGTTAGATCAACTTTCTGGCTTTAAAAGCTTCTATTTTGTTGTGTACTCACAGATTAATCTGAGATTTGTTGCTTGCACCTATTTGGAAAACTACATGCTGATATTTGCAGGTAAACAAGAACATGACAAACATATAAGAACAAAAAATCAGATTAAAGGTCTTATTATGATTATTTGTCACACAGTTCTAGCCACATAACATATACTTTTTATTAATAAATACATTTATTAAATAAAATTTGTAATATAAAAAATATCATTATTTAGAATGATATAAGCAGTTATTATTATTAGTATTAGTATTAGTATTAGTAGTAGTAGTAGTGGTGAGTAGGTGGATGAGCTTTATGTTGGCTTGAAAAAGCTGCTACCTTAAATGTGGTGCTACCATTTAAACCACTATGAGCTTAAATTAAAAACTATATTAAATGCACTGTCACCTTAGGTTCACTGCTACCTTAAATTTGTTGCCACATTAAGTTCAGTACTACCATAAATATACTGCCAATTTAATCCACTGCTCCCTAAATCCAGGTCTACTATTAAAACAATGCCACATTGAAGCCACTGATACCTTAAATTAATTGCCACCTTAAATTGTCTGCTTTATTAAATGCTAAGTTAAGTCCTCTGATATAAGCAGTCATCCTTATTGTTGGAGGTATTATTATTTTTATTATTATTATTATTATTATTATTATTATTATTATTATTATTATTATTATTATTATTATTAGTAGTAGTAGTAGTAGTAGTAGTAGTAGTACTAATAGTCAAAGTTAGAACCAGTTTAGTTACATTCTCAAATGTGATATGCAGCATAAGATATGATTAAAAAGATCTCCGACTGTTCCTGAGGTCTGATCTTTCCAAGTCAGTATTCAGTTTTTAGGTCACAGAGTCAACATCGGAACTTTTCATGTCCAATTGCAGTTGCATATTTATAATTTCACCATAACCCTCAAACTTGAGCAGAAAGCAAACATCAAATTCTGTGACACTCTCGGGAAATCTGCAACAGAGTAATGCTTCAGCAAGCAATAAAGCAATGACCCGGGAGAAGATATCTTGAGTGGCATTCGCATTTCAAGAGGGACTGAATGTCTCTAGAGGACAACAAGAGGTCAGCGCAACTCTCCGCTTGCACAAGCCCTGAAAAAGCCCAAAAACTGAATGTTAGGATTTTCTGCATAATATCAAGGAAATTGCTGACCTCGTCAATGAGCCATTGGAAACAGGTCAGGCAGCCGTTTGAACAAGCACTGCTGTCTATGAGGATCTGTGGCTTTGACCCGGACACCTAACAGCAGTCCAAAGAAAGCTTTCTCACTTGATCAGATGTATGTAACTTGCAGAGTAAGTGGTCCCGACTTCCTGTTTTGTAAGTGAGGTGCTGGATCCTGATCCTGATCCTATGGCAGTCCATAGATCTCAAGATGACAGTCTAGAAAAATCCTGACATCCAGTTTAAACAAGCACTGCTATCTATGAGGGTCTGTGGCTTTGACCTGGACACCAAACAGCAGTCCAAAGAAAGGGACATGGTGCATTGAAGCAGTCATGTTAGAAAAAGAATCAATTATTTAACACCACCATGTGGAGCCAGAAGTGGACAGCACCAGAGTTTTGTGAAAGTGAACCCCAGTCGTCTGATTTCAGACCAGAGGTTCCAGGATTCTAACCAGCTTTCTCACTTGATCAGATGTACTTAACTTGCAGAGTAAGTGGTCCCGGCTCCCTGTTTTGTGAGTGAGGTGCTGGATCCTGGTTCTAAGGCAGTCCAAAGATGCCATGATCTCAAGATGACAGTCCAGAGAAATCCTAAACAAGCACTGCTATCTGTAAGGATCTGTGGCAACAAGCCTGAGATGGTCCATGCTTCATATAGGGGATCATCACCGGTGATGAGAGTTGGGTCAATGGCTTTGATGCAGAGACCAACTACAGTCCACAGAAGGTGGGTCAGGTCAGGACCATGCTGAAAGGATGTGCTGCAGCTTCCCATTTACCCCTGCTTCCCACAATTATGACCCTGTGTGAGGTTTTGAGGTTTTTGGTTGGTTGGTTGGATATAATAAGAGTATAGTACTAGGAATAATAATGATAATGGTCTGAGCTTCGTGTCAGGGATCATCGCTGGTGATTGGAGTTGGGTCTACGGCTTTGACCCAGAGACCAAACGACAGTCTACAGAAGGCGTGTCAGGTCAGGAAGTGCTGCAGCTTCACATTCACCCATGCTTCCCACAATGATGACCCGGCTGTGAGGTTTTAAGGCATTTGGTTGAATATAAGCAGCTGTCATAATAAGAGTATACTACTAGTTATAATAATGATAATCAGAATAATAACGTATATGTTTGTCAGACCAAAATTACAAGACCAGCTCAAATGTGATGAGGTGCGATCAAAAAGGTTCCCGACTGCTGAAGACCAAACCTGACACTGCTGTCTGCGAGGATCTTACAGATTGGAAACAGTCCAAAGAGTGACCCATGCCATACTTCTATTCTTGCCTATAATTTCTGACAGACTGAGCCTGTTGTCATGCTACTGGCAGGTGGGTTGATCTGTGGCAACAGGCCCGGGATGGTCCTGGCTTCATGTAGGGGATCATCACCGGTGATGAGAGTTGGGTCAATGGCTTTGACCCAGAAATCAAACTACTGTTCACAGAAGGCGTGTCAGGTCAGGAGTAGTACTAGTAACAATAATGATGATGGTCTGAGCTTCATATCAGTGATCATCACCGGTGATGGGAGTTGGGTCTATGGCTTTGACCCAGAGACCAAACGACAGTCTACAGAAGGCATGTCAGGTCAGGATGTGCTGCAGCTTCACATTCATCCCTGTGGCAACAGGCCAAGGATGGTCCAACCTTCATGTTGGGGGTCATTACCTGACCCAACTTTGAGTCCAAACGGCAGTCCACAGAAGTTGTCTCAGGTCAGAAGTGAGACCAAGAGCATGTAATTCATTTTCCAGGAAATTATAACTACCTCATGTTCTCTCTGGACTTCTGTAGGATCCAGTTTGTTACAAGACACTCGATTTGGGCGAACGGTTAAGTCTAGCAATGGCCAAGAACAAGTCCTTGCAAGTAATGATGTTCATAAACGACTGAATTAGAACGTGAAGAGGAAGAGAAATGATTTTCTACAGAGAAAAGACCAAACAAAGGGTAACTCTGGCCTTGGAACAGATTGGAAGTGGTCCAAAGAGTGACCCCTGCAGTACTTCTATTCTCTAATTCTAGACAGACTGAGCCCATTGTCATGCTAGTGGCAGGTGGTTTGACAGGTTTGGACAGTGGCAGGGTTTCTTACCGAAGTACGAACGACAGATAGTTCTGAAGAGAGTTTAGAGAGGAGGCAGAGTGCCAGAATTACAGGCCTGATAGTTCTGACAGCTCGCGAAAGCAGGGGGACGTTCCTACCAGCCATTTCCAACATCTGCCCACTTTTGGAAGGTGACAGGTGTTGTTTGGGCTGGTGCGTGAGGTTTTTGTGAGTCCGTTGAAGTATCTGTTGCAGCGGAAAGGCTGCCCGCGATTTTTCGGGAGAAGAGACAGCAGAACATTCACAACACCTGGAGAACAAAGGACTAGACGAGCGCTAGTAAACACACTGGCAGCTAAATAACGATCCAAACCGTCCGAGGGTCCGCCTGGCAGAAAGGTTCTGAAGTAAGTGCCGTCTCAGGCTTGGATTTCTGAAGCTCAGCCGAGCGATTGATAGAGAATAAAAAAAAGGCCTCGGGCACTTGTGTAACTCTGTTTGTCTCTTTCTTAGATCCCATCTCATTGACAGCCACGTCTCTTTTTTTGAAAGGGGCGGAGTTTGCAGGCAGCTTTCAAACAGCTTGTTGTTGGCTTGAAGGTTTTAAGGGCTTTTAAGAGGCTGTAAAAAGAAGAGCTGCTGATTTGCATCATTAACTTAACAGAAACAGCAGCTGCGCGCCTTCGTTTTGTATTTTAACTTGTAGTAACAAGTAGAATTCTGCTGAAAGCTGTGATGCTAAACATCCAATCACTTTCATGTAAGTGTTTGGAGATATCTTGCTGTTTGTGGAGATATCCTGCTATGCTTAGTTTATATGTTTCTGATGGTTTGATGCTTCTTAACATGAAAAGCAACCAAAATAATCAAGTTATGTTTTGCAGCATACACAACTTACATATCTAAAGGTGCCATAGACTGTTAAACTCTATTCACAATGTTATACAGTGTACAAGGGAGAGTTCAGTACGCAGAACTGTACATACCCTCAACCTCAGACTCACAGAAGAGGGAGGATAAACGGGCCGAGCTCCAAATCCTACACTGTTACGTAACAGACTGGTTAATATTTACACCCCCAACATTTACACACTACAACAACACCAACCAGCAACCAGAACATTTACACACAACCACAACAACAACCAGCAACCAGAACATTTACACACAACCACAACAACAACCAGCAACCAGAACATTTACACACAACCACAACACCAACCAGCAACCAGAACATTTACACACAACCACAACACCAACCAGCAACCAGAACATTTACACACAACCACAACACCAACCAGTAACCAGAACATTTACACACAACCACAACACCAACCAGCAACCAGAACATTTACACACAACCACAACACCAACCAGTAACCAGAACATTTACACACAACCACAACACCAACCAGCAACCAGAACATTTACACACAACCACAACACCAACCAGCAACCAGAACATTTACACACAACCACAACACCAACCATCAACCAGAACATTTACACACAACCACAACAACAACCAGCAACCAGAACATTTATACACAACCAAAACACCAACCAGATCATTTACACACAACCACAACACCAACCAGCAACCAGAACATTTACACACAACCACAACACCAACCAGCAACCAGAACATTTACACACAACCACAACACCAACCAGCAACCAGAACATTTACACACAACCACAACACCAACCATCAACCAGAACATTTACACACAACCACAACACCAACCAGCAACCAGAACATTTACACACAACCACAACACCAACCAGCAACCAGAACATTTACACACAACCACAACACCAACCAGCAACCAGAACATTTACACACAACCACAACACCAACCAGCAACCAGAACATTTACACATAACCACAACACTAACCAGAACATTTACACACAACCACAACAACCAGCAACCAGAACATTTACACACAACCACAACCAGCAACCAGAACATTTACACTCAACCACAACACCAACCAGCAACCAGAACATTTACACACAACCACAACAACAACCAGCAACCAGAACATTTACACACAACCACAATACCAACCAGCAACCAGAACATTTACACACAACCACAACCAGCAACCAGAACATTTACACACAACCACAACAACCAGCAATCAAAACATTTACACACAACCACAACACCAACCAGCAACCTGAACATTTACACACAACCACAACACCAACCATCAACCAGAACATTTACACACAACCACAACACCAACCAGCAACCAGAACATTTACACACAACCACAACACCAACCAGCAACCAGAACATTTACACACAACCACAACACCAACCAGCAACCAGAACATTTACACACAACCACAACACCAACCAGCAACCAGAACATTTACACATAACCACAACACTAACCAGAACATTTACACACCACCACAACAACCAGCAACCAGAACATTTACACACAACCACAACTAGCAACCAGAACATTTACACACAACCACAACACCAACCAGCAACCAGAACATTTACACTCAACCACAACACCAACCAGCAACCAGAACATTTACACACAACCACAACAACAACCAGCAACCAGAACATTTACACTCAACCACAACACCAACCAGCAACCAGAACATTTACACACAACCACAACACCAACCAGCAACCAGAACATTTACACACAACCACAACACCAACCAGCAACCAGAACATTTACACACAACCACAACAACAACCAGCAACCAGAACATTTACACTCAACCACAACACCAACCAGCAACCAGAACATTTACACACAACCACAACACCAACCAGCAACCAGAACATTTACACTCAACCACAACACCAACCAGCAACCAGAACATTTACACACAACCACAACAACAACCAGCAACCAGAACATTTACACACAACCACAATACCAACCAGCAACCAGAACATTTACACACAACCACAACCAGCAACCAGAACATTTACACACAACCACAACAACCAGCAATCAAAACATTTACACACAACCACAACACCAACCAGCAACCTGAACATTTACACACAACCACAACCAGCAACCAGAACATTTACACACAACCACAACAACCAGCAACCAGAACATTTACACACAACCACAACACCAACCAGCAACCAGAACATTTACACACAACCACAACAACCAGCAACCAGAACATTTACACACAACCACAACACCAACCAGCCACCAGAACATTTACACACAACAACAACAACCAGCAACCAGAACATTTACACACAACTACAACACCAACCAGCAACCAGAACATTTACACACAACCACAACAACCAGCAACCAGAACATTTACACACAACTACAACACCAACCAGCAACCAGAACATTTACACACAACCACAACACCAACCAGCAACCAGAACATTTACACACAACCACAACACCAACCAGCAACCAGAACATTTACACACAACCACAACACCAACCAGCAACCAGAACATTTACACACAACCACAACACCAACCAGCAACCAGATTTCAGGACAAACTAGTGTAAATGCATAGGCATTCATTTAGAGTTGACCCTCTTTGCAGCTAAACAGCTTCCCCTCTCCTGGGAAGGATTTCTACAAGATTTTGGAGGGTGTGTGGGAATCTCTGCTCATTGGTCCAGAAGAGCATTTGTGAGGTCAGACACTGTCGTTGGACGAGAGGCTCACAATCTCAGTTCTAGTTCACGCCAAGGGTGCTGGATGGGGTTTAGATCAAGACTGTGTGTTCTTCAACTCACCCAACAAGCCTTTATGGACACAGTCGGTCATGCTGGAGCAGAGAAGGTTCCTCCCCAAGCTGTTCCCACAAAGTTGGAAGCACACAGTTGTCCAACCTGTCTGAAGCATTAAGGTTTCCCTTCACTGGAATGGAGGGTCCTCAGCCCAACCCTGAAAAACCCCCATAGCATTCATCATCCCCACTCCACCAAACTGTACAGTCACAGTGCAGTCAGACAGACTGCATGGTTATCTGCTAAATTATATACACCTGTAGCAATAGGACTAAATGTAACACCTGAATTTAGTAATTAAGAGGTGCGTCCCGATACTTCTGGCCATATATTGTACCTTCCGTCTAGAGCATCAGACAATAATAAAGAAGTGTATGTATGCATTCTGTGGCATCTTTAACTTTAAATGAAAACTTAGCTTTAGCTGTATACACTATACTGCCTAAAGTATTCACTCCACCATCCAAATCACTGAATTCAGGTGTTCCAATCACTTCATGACCACAGGTGTATAAAACCAGCACCTAGTCATGCAGACACATACACACATTAGTAAAGAATGGGTCTCTCTCAGGAGCTCAGTGAACTCCAGCGTGGTACCGTGATAGGACGCCACCTGTGAAGTCCAGTGGTGAAGTTTCCTCACTACTAAATGTTCCACAGTGGACTGTCAGTGGTGTTCTAACAAAGTGGAAGTGATTGAGAATGACAGCAACTCAGACACCAAGTGGTAGAACATGTACAATGACAGAGCGGGTCAGCGGATGCTGAAGAGCATAGTGCACAGAGATCACCAACTTTCTACAGAGTCCATCACTACAGACCTCCAAACTTCATGTGGCCTTCAGATCAGCTGAAGAACAGAGTGTAGAGAGCTTCATAGAATGGGTTCCCATGGCCAAGCAGATGCATGCAAGTCTTACATCTCCAAGCGCAATGCAGAGTGTTGGATGCAGTGAAGTAAAGCACACCGTCACTGGACTCTAAAGCAACGGAGACATGTTCTCTGGAGAGACCAATCACGCTTCTCTGTCTCGCAATCTGATGGACGAGTCTGAGTTTAGTGGTCGCCAGGAGAACGCTACTTGTCTGACTGCATTGTGCCGAGTGTAAAGTTTGGTGGAGGGGGGATTATGATATGGAGTTGTTTTTCAGGAGGTGGGCTCGCACCCTTAGTTCCCGTGAAAGGATCTTCAGCAGACCAAGAGATTCTGGACAATTTCATGCTCCCAACTTTGTGGGAACAGTTTGGGGGACGACCCCTTCCTGTTCCAACATGACGGCCCACCAGTGCACAGAGCACCTTCATAAAGACATGGAGGAGCGAGTTTGGTGTGGAAGAACTTGACTGGCCTGCACAGAGTCCTGACCTCAACCTGATAGAACACCTTTGGGATGAATTAGAGCGGAGACTGTGAGCCAGACCTTCTCATCCAACATCAGTGTCTGACCTCACAGATGTTCTTCTGGAAGAACAGTCAAACATTCCCATAAACACTCTCCTAAACCGTGTAGACTTCCCAGAAGAGCTGAAGGTGTTATAGCTGCAAAGGTTGGGCCGACATCATATTAAACCCTATGGATTAGGAATGGGACGGCACTCACATTCATATGCGTGTGACTTTTGGCAATATAATGTATAATTAGAAGAGCTCGAGATGCTGAAGCCTGGAGAAAGCTTATCTAGCAGTATGTTATAGTAACTTCTTCTGCTGTTGTACTCTGTTACTCTGTTAGCACCTCTAATAGATACACACATCTCGGGTCAGCGGCAGCAGCTTCCCAGATAAATATGCACGGGCAGAATGTGTTAGGGAGCTCAGTATGTGGTACACCTACTTTTATCGAAGGCCGTGGACGGAGACAGATGGCTTGGAGTGGCTGAGTGTGTGTAGAAGTGTGTGTGCGGGACGGCAGCGAGCAGATAAGAGCCCAGCTCTAAATCACCGGTTATCTCCCGCTGACCACAGCCGCACACTAATGGTCATCCCAGCGGGAGAAGGAAAATGCAGCACAGGTTCTTCAGCGCAGCCAAAACACACTCGGGGGAGAGGAGCCGAGACATTCCACCAATAGAACACCTTTTCTCTCTCAATAGAAGAGCATTCAGACCACCAAAAGAGGACCCTTGTTGTCCACTAATACGATGGCTTTTTGCTGAATGAACGTCTGTGCTTTGTGGCAATAGAAGACCTATTTTGTCCATCTTCTTGCCCAGCAAACAAAAATACACTTGTCAGCCAATAGCAGGCCTTTTACTCCTAAGTGGAGCCAGAACTGTTCACCAACGCAGGATTATTTTGCACATCAACACAAAACTTCCACCAATAGAGGAGTGTTTTCTCCAGTAATAGAGAATATACAGTTATATATATATATATGCCCACCAGTAGAGAACTTGTCCACCAGCAGACAACCTGCTTTTCCACTAAATAGTACATTTCAGTGAATAAAGAATATAAATTAAAGTATGATTCTTGACCAGTGACCTATGACCAGTGCAAGTTTGTTAACTCATAGACCATAGATCTACTTAGAGTTTTTATTGACCAGTGCAGTAAGATTGTGCACACCAACAGAGTAACAACAATAATAATAATGTAATAATGGAGTATAATTCCCAATGATAGGTAACCTTTTCAGTTCTCACCAGAGTAAAGTTTTACTTTTCAATAGAATACCATGATACTCATCAAAAGAATACATTTTTAATACTTGTAGAGTCTAATTTTTCATCAATAGAATACCAATTTGTTTACTTATAGAATACTATTTTGCTAATCAATAGAATACCAATTTGTTTACTTATAGAATACTATTTTGCTAATCAATAGAATACCAATTTGTTTACTTATAGAGTACTATTTTGCTAATCAATAGAGTACAATTTTGTTTACTTATAGAGTACTATTTTGCTAATCAATAGAGTACAATTTTGTTTACTTATAGAGTACTATTTTGCTAATCAATAGAATACCATTTTGTTACTTATAGAGTACTATTTTGCTAATCAATAGAATATCATTTTGTTACTTATAGAGTACTATTTTGCTAATCAATAGAATACCATTTTGTTACTTATAGAGTACTATTTTGCTAATCAATAGAATATCATTTTGTTACTTATAGAGTACTATTTTGCTAATCAATAGAATACCATTTTGTTTACTTATAGAGTACTATTTTGCTAATCAATAGAATACCATTTTGTTACTTATAGAGTACTATTTTGCTAATCAATAGAATACCAATTTGTTTACTTATAGAGTACTATTTTGCTAATCAATAGAATACCATTTTGTTACTTATAGAGTACTATTTTGCTAATCAATAGAATACCATTTTGTTTACTTATAGAGTACTATTTTGCTAATCAATAGAATATCATTTTGTTTACTTATAGAGTACTATTTTGCTAATCAATAGAATATCATTTTGTCACTTATAGAGTACTATTTTGCTAATCAATAGAATATCATTTTGTTACTTATAGAGTACTATTTTGCTAATCAATAGAATACCATTTTGTTTACTTATAGAGTACTATTTTGCTAATCAATAGAATATCATTTTGTTTACTTATAGAGTACTATTTTGCTAATCAATAGAATACCATTTTGTTTACTTATAGAGTACTATTTTGCTAATCAATAGAATATCATTTTGTTTACTTATAGAGTACTATTTTGCTAATCAATAGAATACCATTTTGTTTACTTATAGAGTACTATTTTGCTAATCAATAGAATACCATTTTGTTTACTTATAGAGTACTATGTTGCTAATCAATGGAATACCATTTTGTTTACTTATAGAGTACTATGTTGCTAATCAATGGAATACCATTTTGTTTACTTATAGAGTACTATTTTGCTAATCAATAGAATACCATTTTGTTTACTTATAGAGTACTATGTTGCTAATCAATGGAATACCATTTTGTTACTTATAGAGTACTATTTTGCTAATCAATAGAATATCATTTTGTTACTTATAGAGTACTATTTTGCTAATCAATAGAATACCATTTTGTTTACTTATAGAGTACTATTTTGCTAATCAATAGAATATCATTTTGTTACTTATAGAGTACTATTTTGCTAATCAATAGAATATCATTTTGTTTACTTATAGAGTACTATTTTGCTAATCAATAGAATACCATTTTGTTTACTTATAGAGTACTATTTTGCTAATCAATAGAATACCATTTTGTTTACTTATAGAGTACTATGTTGCTAATCAATGGAATACCGTTTTGTTTACTTATAGAGTACTATTTTGCTAATCAATAGAATACCATTTTACTCATTAATAAAGTATAATTTTGTTTAATCAATAGAATACCATTAATAGAGAACAACTTCACTCATGAATAAAATTCCACACTAATAAAGCATAATGTTTTGCATCAATATAATACCATTTTTTAAAATTCCATTTTTCATACTAATAGAGTAATTTTTTAATTAAATAATTTCCTCAACGGAGTATTATTTTGCTCATATATAGAAATATATTTTTGTGCACAAATAGAATACCATTTGCCACCAGTAGAGTCTTTTTTGCTTATATATAGAAAAAGATTTACATTGTCCACCAAGAGAGTAACATGCGCTACCACTAAACACATATTTTGTATGTTTTGATTACAGTCTCTAATCGTACACCAGTAAGGTGGACCTACATGGGTAAAGGGTGTGGAGTGTGATGTTTGATAGCTAAAGTAACTTACTGGAACACTAATTACATAAAATATGACCATAACTGTCCATCAGTTGAACTGCAACAGCTGTTACCTCCGGCTGACTCTGACAGTCTGCAGGTATTATAGTAATACACCTACTTCACTCTTCAAAGGAAAGTAATATAGTTAGAAGAGATCTCTGTGGTATCTGGGTAGATACAGCCAAGTGAGCTCTCCCATTGGCTCAAACGTCAGGAGCTGAATTGAACCATATGCATATGAACCCCCCAACGTTTCTTCTGGAATTTCTAGATACATCACTGTGAATATGAATGGTAGCCTATTAGGTTTCTATCTCTGTATATGTAATATATGTAATAACGCTATGGGTCCATAAAGACCATAAAAAATATACATAACCAAACATACACGCAATCACACACACACACAGTAACCCTGCCGGAGGAGCTGAGCTCCAGATGAGCGAAGGCGAATACAGCAGGACTGAAGGACAGTTTTGTTCTGCACGCGAGCCACTGGGGACGGCCAGCCAATTAACGCAATAATTAACTGGACTAACATTTCTTTTAAACGAGTGTTACGGGGCGCTGTGACAGTGCGAACGCTCTTTAATTGAAGTGCCCTCCAGTTAACTTGGGCATTTATAAAACCCGGGAGGCAGGAGAAGAGCAGTTCACTGAACTGCTGCGTGTGAGAGAGCGTTAGTCAGAGGCTGTGAATTGTTGTCAGACGGAGAGACGGCAATAAAGCCCATTATTTTCCTCTGCTCCCCTGTGAACCCATCTCTCCAGCGAAGCATGCCCTGAGTGAAAGAGACCCCCCTTTACACCCACAGTACGGAGACAGAGTGAATAAAGAGAGTGAGAACAGGTGTTTGAATAGAGCTGAATAAAAGCATACAGAGACCTTTCAGCTTTACAGCTTCCTGTGTGCTTTATACACACCGGCCACTATATTAGAAACACTTACCTCATACTTCCACTAACTGGTCACTTAATCAGAAATACTCACCTTGTAGTTTTACTAACTGGCCACATTATAAGAAACACCCACCTTGTATTTCTGCTCACTGACCACATTATCAGAAATACCCATCTTGTACTTCTGCAAACTGGCCACTTTATTAGAAACACCTACCTTGTGCATTCACTTATATGAATAACATTGTACTTTTACTAACTGGCCACTTTATTAGAAACATCCACTTTGTACTTCCAATAACTGGCCACTTTATTGGAAACAACTACCTTGCATTTTTACTAACTGGCCACTTTATTAGAAACACCCACCTTGTACTTTCACTAACTGGCCACTTTAGTAGAAACACCTACCTTAGGCTTCCACTCACTGGCCACTTAATTAGAAACACCTACCTTGCACTTCAAATAACTGGCCTTTTTATTGGAAACAACTGCCTTGCACTTCTACTAACTGGCCACTTTATTAGCAACACCCACTTTGTACTTCCATTAACTGGCCACTTTATTAGAAACACCCACCTTGTACTTCCAGTAACTGGCCACTTTATTAGAAACACCTACATTGTACTTTCACTGACTGGCCACTTTATTAGAAACACCCACTTTGTGCTTCCACTAACGGGCCACTTTATTGGAAACACTCACATTGCACTTCCACTAACTGGACACTTTATTAGAAACACCTACCTTGTGCTTCTACTAACTGGCCACTTTATTAGAAACACCCACCTTGTACTTCCAGTAACTGGCCACCTTATTAGAAACACCCACTTTGCACTTCCAATAACTGGCCACTTTATTGGAAACAACTGCCTTGCACTTCTTCTAACTGGCCACTTTATTAGAAACACCCACATTGTGCTTGCACTCAGTGGCCACTTTATTAAAAACACCTACCTTGCACTTCTATAACTGGCCACTTTATTAGAAACACCCACTTTGCACTTCCAATAATTGGCCACTTTATTGGAAACACCCACCTTGCACTTCCGCTAACTGGCCACTTTATTAGAAACACATGCATTCACTGATATGAAGAATAAACACAGCGGAGTCTTTACAGCGTCCTGTTTAATTGATCTGTGGTTTATCAAACACAATGCCCCAGAACAGAAAGTACCAAAACAGTTGTTTGTTTGTTGAAGACTATCTCCCGTGACAAAGAACATTATTTTCCTTCAATATAAAATAAATACAAATCTCAAGAGTCAGTTCTCAAAGTCGGCAAAGAGATGCAGCAAATAAAGAAATATCAAATAAATAATCAATAAAAACAGAAGAATAAAAGAGAAGCTGCTGAACGGACGAGGGAGGAGTACTGAGTAAAGTTAGTCTACTGTAGTGTCTGAACCGCTGTACAAAACCCACATGATACATTAAGACATGATAATATTCAGTAGCCTGATCAGTCCGGGAGGAGCGCACCATGAGATTGATTATTACTGCTGAAGTATAATTGATTTTAATTGCTATATATTATGATAATAACAGACTATTATTGTTATTATTATTACATAATATGTGTATTTATATATTATACACTGCCTGGCCAAAGACAAGACGCTGTTTGGAGTAATCAGATGCTTTAATTGGATAATCAAACTACCTTAAACCACCAGGAGGGCAGACGAATCCCATGTTTATGGAAAAGATCTCACTGTGTTTCAGAAACAGGTCAGATTAGTGTCCGACATCCAGCAAAGAAAAAAACTCAGGAGAAGCTGGAATGACTGGAACTGGATTCAGAACCGTCCAGCACATTATTACCACCTGGAAGCAGAACCTCAACCTCACATCTCGAATGATCAGATCACTTAAACCACCCACTGAAGGTCAAACCTGGACACCAGAACTCACCACCATGTTTAACAGTTACAGTAAGATCATTTCCACACGACCTGAACTCTCAGTACTGGGACTAAACAGCTGTGTGGACACACGTTATTGAGACTAATCAGCTCCAGGTTGCTGGGGAGCGTAAAAGACTGGACGATGGAAGAAAGTCATGTGGGTCCAGACTGACCCTATTCCAGAATGATTAGAGCGCCAGGACAAGACATTATGGACATTATGCATAGTGTCCACTGTACAAGCCTCTGGAGGCAGTGTTATGATCTGGTGTGAGGTGGGGGGGGGGGGGGGGGGGTATAGCTGGTCAAGTCCAGGCTCAGCCAAGTTATGTGGCTGTAAAATATAGTCAGCTGACCACCGTAATGACCAGGTTATCACATCAGTGGGTTTAATACCAGCCCAGATTCAGCCTAGTAGTCTGGGTCAGACTCAGACTAGTAGACTAGGTCAGACTCAGACTAGTAGACAGGGTCAGACTCAGACTAGTAGACTGGGTCAGACTCAGACTAGTAGACTACATCAGATTCAGCCTAGTAGACTGGGTCAGACTCAGACTAGTAGACTAGGTCAGACTCAGACTAGTAGACAGGGTCAGACTCAGACTAGTAGACTGGGTCGGACTCAGACTAGTAGACTGGGTCAGACTCAGAGTAGTAGATTACATCAGATTCAGCCTAGTAGACTGGGTCAGACTCAGAGTAGTAGACTACATCAGATTCAGCCTAGTAGACTGGGTCAGACTCAAAGTAGTAGACTACATCAGACTCAGACTAGTAGACTAATAGACTACGTCAGTCATAGACTAGTAGACTAGTACACTAGTCAGACTAGTGCACTAGTAGATCACATCGGACTCAGACTAGTGGACAAGTAGACTAGCTCAGACTAGTAGACTAGCCCAGACTCAGACAGTAGACTATGTCAGCCTCAGACTAGAAGACTAGTAGACTAGGTCAGACTCAGACTAGTAGACTACATCAGAGTCAGACTAGTAGACTGGGTCAGACTAGTAGAATACATGAGATTCAGCATTGTAGACTGGGTCAGACTCAGACTAGTACACTACATCAGGCTCAGACTAATAGACTACGTCAGACTTAGACTAGTAGACCACATCGGACTCAGACTAGTGGACAAGTAGACTAGCTCAGACTAGTAGACTAGCCCAGACTCAGACTAGCAGACTAGTAAACTAGTAGAGTTTACAACAGATGAGGAGCTGGTGGCATTGTTATGATCTGGGGGGGCTTCAGCCAAGTTATGTGGTTGTAAAATGCAGTCAGCTGACCACCGGAATGACCAGGTTAACCCATCAGTGGGTTCATTCTTCTCCTGATGGTGCGGCCATATTCCAGGACAATGCTCAGATTGCGGAAAAGCTGCACACATGAACCGACCACCACAGAGTCCTGACCTCAACCCCACTGGAAGTCTTTGGGATGTGCTGAAGTCTCTACAGGGTGGTTCGACTCTCCTAGGGTCAGTACAAGATCTTGGACAGAATAAATGCTTCATAAATTCATCAAAATTCATCTAATCAAAGCTAACGGTGGTCAAACCAAATATCAGAGTGTCCAACTTTTTTGGCCAGGCTGTGCATTTGATATTTTTTAAAGATGGCTTCGGACAAAAGTGAACATAAAACATATAATTATGTTATACGGTATTAAATATTAAATACTAAGTGTTGTCATCAAATTAGATCATTAAATTGGGGCACTAGAGCTGCGTCCCAGTTCATATACCGGTCCTATAGAAGTTTCTTCAAAGCTGTAATTCAAAGCAAGTCTTTATATTATTCATTTCTCTTCAATCGTTTATATTAAATGTGCTGAGAGTGATTTTTATGCTGTACATGTAATATTCTCTATAGATGACGTGACCGTGCTTGTGCTGGGTTGTTCACATACACACAGAAGAAGACTGATGAAGCACAAACTGGTGGAAAACAATGAAAAGTCAAGTGACCTGTGAGTGACCCTGTGCATGCCCCGCCCACTGACATGTTCTTTCTTAGCAACTGTTACTAGGCTGGACAAGCTTTACAGATCACTGGCAGAGTTCCGTTCGACTTAATGAGAAACTATAAATAAATAAAATAAAATAAATAATAATAAAATATTGATACATTTACTGCACGTTATTAATTATAAATGGTAATTACTGTACACAGTTGTGCTGTTAGGATTTTGTGATTTAATACAGTTTTGGGAACTAAAAAAATTATTCATTCACCAAAAAAGTAAAAAGTTCAATCAATAATAAACAACTAATAAATGATTAATAATAAACAAACGGACCACATGAGCACGGGAGTTTAAAGTTTCTCTTCATAGGTTTTATAGGAGAAGCCACAGTAACATTTTCACTCTGGATAAAAGAATCTAATGAAATCTAATGAGATCTTATCTGATCTAATCTAATCCGGTCTAATCTAATAGAATCTAATGCAATCTAATGTAATGTCATGTCATGTAATCTAATCTACACCTGATCCTTCCTAACTGTGTGTTCTACGGGTGCCACAGACTAGTATACTAGCACAGACAAGTAGATTAGTAGACTAGGTCAGACTTAGACTAATAGACTTGCCCAATGTCAGCATGGTAGACTGGGTCAGACTTGGACTAGTAGACTTGCCCAGATTCAGCCTAGTAGACCAGTAGACTGGGTCAGACTCAGACTAGTAGACTAGGTCAGACTAGTAGACTAGTACATTAGCCCAGACTAGTAGACTAATAGACTAGTTAACTAGTAGAACACGTCAGACTCAGACTAGTAGATTAGGTCAGACTCAGACTAGTAGACTAGTACACTAGCCTAGACTCAGACTAGTAGAACACGTCAGACTCAGACTAGTAGACTAGATCAGACTAGTAGACTAGTACACTAGCCCAGACTCAGACTAGTAGACAGACTAGTAAACTGGTAGAACACGTCAGACTCAGACTAGTAGACTAGGTCAGACTCAGACTAGTAGACTAGTACACTAGCCTAGACTCAAACTAGTAGACTAGTAAAACACGTCAGACTCAGACTAGTAGACTAGCCCAGACTCAGACTAGTAGACTAATAGACGAAGTCAGACTCAAACTAGTAGACTAGTAGAATACGTCAGACTCAAACTAGTGGACTAATAGACCATGTCAGTCTTAGACTAGTAGACTAGTACACTATATCAGACTAGTGGACAAGTAGACTAGCCCAGACTCAGACAAGTAGACTATGTCAGACTCTGACTAGTCGACTAGTAAACAAGCCCAGACTCAGACTAGTAGACTAGCAAAGACTCAGACTAGTAGACCAGCAAGGACTCAGACTAGTAGACCACTAGACTAGTACACACTAGCAGACTAGTAGAGTTTGCTGCTTGGCGATGATGCGTTGACACTAACTTGGACACCTCAGAGAAGATAACGGGTGAAGAGCTGGTGAGTTTTCTGAAAGCTAGCAACTTCACTCCCTCATTAGAAACTAAACTTGTGTGCTTTAGTTTAAGCCTATACACTAGTGTGTGTGTATAGCTGGGGGTTTCACTGCAGCCTAGTGTGTGTGTGTTCACTAGTATGTGTGTATGTGTGTGTTTCACTGCCCCCACTAGTGTGTGTGTTCAAAAGTGTGTGTATGTTTGTGTGTGTATGTGAATGTGAGTGTTTCACTGCCCCCAGTGTGTGTGTTTACTAGTACGTGTGTGTGTGTGTGTGTGTGTGTGTATGTGGGTGTATTACTGCCCCCCCAGTATGTAGGTTTACTAGTGTGTGTATGTGTGTGTGTGTGTGTGGGGGGGGGGGGGGGGTGTTTCACTGCCATCCAGTGTGTGTTCACTAGTGTGTGTGCGTGTTTGTGTATGTGTGTGTTTCACTGCAGCCTAGTGTGTGTGTGTATATGTGTGTGTGCGTGTTTGTGTATGTGGGTGTTTCACTGCAGCCTAGTGTGTGTGTGTTCACTAGTATGTGTGTATGTGAGTGTTTCACTGCCCCCACTAGAGTGTGTGTTTACTAGTGTGTGTGTGTATATGTGTGTGTGTGTGTTGGTGTATATGTGGGTGTTTCACTGCAGCCTAGTGTGTGTGTGTGTTCACTAGTATGTGTGTATATGGGTGTTTCACTGCCCCCACTAGTATGTGTGTTTACTAGTGTGTGTATGTATGTGTGTGTGTGTGTGTGGGGGGGGGTTTCACTGCCATCCAGTGTGTGTTCACTAGTGTGTGTGCGTGTTTGTGTATGTGGGTGTTTCACTGCAGCCTAGTGTGTGTGTTTTCACTAGTATGTGTGTATGTGAGTGTTTCACTGCCCCCTAGTGTTCACTAGTGTGTGTGTGTGTGTGTGTGTGTGTGTGTGTGTGTATATATGTGTGTGTTTCACTGCCCCCTAGTATGTATGTTCACTAGTGTACGTGTATGTGGGTGTTTCACTGCCCCATCTAGTGGTTGTGTTCACTAGTGTGTGTGTGTATGTATGTATGTGTACATGTGTGTGTGTGTGTGTATTTGGGTGTTTCACTGCCCTGTAGTGTGTGTTCACTAGAGTGTGTGTGTGTTGGTGTATATGTGGGTGTTTCACTGCCCCCCCAGTATGTATGTTCACTAGTGTGTGTGTATGTGGGTGTTTCACTGCCCGCACAAGTATGTATGTTCACTAGTGTGTGTGTGTGTGTGTGTGTGTGTGTGTAAATGTGGAGATAGGCAGTTACAGTCTCTGCTCCTGCTGAGTGGGATCTTGCCGGAGGTCTGTAAAGCTCGTGCGACGTAGCTAGGCAGGAGCACGTTTGTGGGCGGAGCATGAACAGGTTAAATGGAGTGAGGAAACATGACGTGGAGCAGGAGAAGAGAGTGGAGCAGTGAGGAGGGGAGCTAAAAGGCAGGAACAGATTTAAAAACCTCCGCTTAAATAAATAAAAAATAAAAACAGGCATGAGGAAGTGTCTTTTCTGAAATCCGCCGAGATGCGCGTGCGCCGCGTCGGAGAGTCTGCTGCTGCAGCTCCATGCGGCAGAGTCCCGTCAGGTTGAGTCAATCTACACGCGCACTCCTGTGCTGACAGTGTCTCCTCCTGTGGATTACGTGTCATCACTCTTATCTGATCAAACTCCGGGAAAAGATCATAGTCCTGTAGGGAAAAAACGAAGAAATCCTGATTCTCTCTCTCTCTCTCTCTCTCTCTCTCTCCTTCACTCTGTCTGTCTCTCTCTCTCTCCTTATTTTTCAGGTCCTCCTGATTTAATTCACAATGCCCTGGAACAGAAAGCACACAACCTTTCGCTTCTTCTCTTTTTGGACAATCTGTCACGACAGAAAACGGAACTCGGCCTTCATTACTTCTTCCTCTGGGACGTGACGAGCTTGTCCGCCTCGGGGTAAGTGGGGTATTTCACCGTTTCGATCTTCTCCTTCACTTTGTAGGACGGATACAGGCCCGTCCGGCCCAGCCTGCGGTTTATGCCCTTGGAGAAGCCGTCCCAGTGGTTTCCCGCCACCCCGATGACGTCGCCGGGCTCCAGCGGGATGTCCTCTGCATTCCGGGGCTGGTGGGGGTAGATGGCGATCTGATTGTGAGCGTTTTGCCCACCGAAGTAGTAAATATCGTCCAGGGAGTAGAAGAAAGAGGAGGCGTCCGGGTGGAGCGTCTGCATGATCTCGTACGCCACCCTGCAAACCTGAGACAGGAAACAAGATCGGGTTAAAACGACATAAACATAAATAATCTAATCTAATCTAATCTATCATACTATGATATAGTCTAATTTAATCCAGTCTAATCTAATCTAACCCAGTTTAATCTAATGCAGTGTAATCTAACCTATTCTATTTAAAGTCAATCCAGTCTAATTGAATATAATCTAATCCAGATAAACCTAACCTAACCTAATCTAGTCAAATCTTACCTAATATAATATATTCTAATCTAACTGAATTTAATGCAATCTGTTCCAATCTAATCTAATCTAATATCCAGAACCGTCTGAGGGCCTGAAGATCACAAGCATCTAATACTGACCATCGGCCTTGTCCATTGTGCACAGGTATCACTCCACTCCACATTCTCTGAATGTTTTGATGGTATTATGTGGTGTAGATGGTGAGATATCCAAAGTCTTCACAATCTTACACTGAGAAACATTTTTCTGAAATTGTTCCAAAATTGAGCATTTCTAGTCCAGCAGATCTAGCTCAGTATCTAACTGAAATACTGAAATACACTGTGTTTGTGATACAGTATCAGTCTTTGATGTGCAGGTGCTCTTAAACCACAGGCTCAAAAAGGTCAGCTCCATATTTAGGCTTTTAGTACTCTTAAAATCAACAATAGATCAATAATGGCTTGATGATAATAGTAGATAATTCACTTCCATCCTTAGCTGACAGGACGTTCTCCAAGATTTGAGTTCTCTTTGAATTTTCCGCATTGTTGAGACTGTAGTTGCATACTTCCACCAGTGAGGTCACCAAACGTTATACCATTCATGACGGATGATTTAATAGGATGTTTTCAGTCTCGGATTCTGACCACATTTATAATCCAGACGGAGGCAGTAAGTGAAGAACAGAGTGGAGGAGATGGAGGTGAGGAGTCTGTGCTGGACTAGTTTAGATGATATCAGGAGAGAAACTTACAAACACAACATCACAGTAGATGTTAGATGTGATGCTGATGTGATGAAGAGAGATCTGAACTGAACTGAAAGATGAGCTGCTATTGAGACAGCAGATATAAGAACTACAGATCGACAGATATGGTTTTTCTATAGCCGATGTCGACGTCAGGGTCAGTCAATGGCTAATATGTGCTGCCGATTGTTTTGCCAAATTTTTTGGGCCGATATCCAGATGTTTTCCACTTTATTCGCTTAAATGTCACACTAATAACAAGTGGATGTACAACATTTCTGATTTTATTGAACACAGACTTAACAAGAAAAAAAAATATATACTTTTATCTTCCCCCCTAAAACAATATAGTATAACCATATTACTGCTGAAAGAGTGTAACATACTCTTCATAGTATCTTATAGTATAGTGTAGTATCTCTCTTCATACCAATAGCAAACAAACTGGAACAGGAAAACTGGTGAATGAGCTGCTTCACCCTCGTGTGCTCAGTAGGAGTGAGTATTGTAGAGTGAACAGTTGGTGTGTGGGTGATGTGACTGGTCACTGGTGAGAGATTTACAACTACAGCTACAAGAAACTGGAAGTTCAGTCTCTAGTCCTGACCACAGACGAAGGGTCAGTCACCGGTCAAGTTTTCTTCCTCATGACCAAATACTTTTGGTACAAGAGGGGGCAAACTGTCTTATTGAGTCTGAGACAGTAGCTCCTCTACAAGCCCTTACTCAACAGAACAATGAACTGCAGCAGAGGGTCAGTAGCAGAGGTCTAGGTTCACTGCCATGCCAGTGTCACTGTAACCCTGTGGTCAAGAAACTGACCAATGATGAATGGGGTAGAGCGGGGGCTGCTAAACTGTGCAGTAACTGCAGGGTCTGTTAATGGGGCAGTGTGTGGGGCTTGTGTACCTGCGAGGAGAAGGTGCAGACCAGAAAGTCAGTCTGGGACAGGAAGTGGATGTCCAGTATGACTCCCCTCAGAGAGTTCTCTGTGTAGCGGTTATGCAGCCCAGCTGACCACGAGATGGAGTTATCGCTGATGAACTCATATTCTGGGTACCTGAGAAGAAACAGGATTTAAATAAACACTATGGGTTATTTGATGGGGTCTCCCAATGTTACCCACCGCTGTAGAGGTTCACACACAGATCCTCAACTACTCCTGAGAGAACTCACTTGGTTTTCGCCTCCTGTAGCAGCGACGGGTCATCGGTGGCCAGATAGACCCTCTTCTTGTCCAGCTGGATGCGCTGGGCCATGTACTGGAACTGTTCCTCCACATGCACCATGTACTCCTCTATGGGGTGGAAGGCCGCCTCCGTCCCCACTTTGTCCGTCCGTCTCACGTGCACACTGCAAATACACACACACACACGCCAGTTTAACCCTTGGAAGTCACAGCTATCACAGGAAAACAGCTGTGTGCTGTAATTTCAGACTCATAACACACAGAAACATTCGGTCTATACTACATTTCGTTTGTATGGAGGCCCTGAAGGGACATAGTATAGTTATTTTCAGTGAAAGAACTGGATGAGCGCCAGAAACTAGTGGTGCGCACCAGATACTCACCAGAACCGATACTCTCAGGTATGCACCAGACACTATGTCATGAGTAACAGATACTATTCGGTGACCAACAAATACTACAAATACAGATACTACCAGGTGAGCACCAGATAATATATGATCTATGATATGATATATATCAGATATTATGAGATGCACACCAGATACTATGTCATGAGCATCAGACACTATTCAGTGAGCAACAAGTACTATGTAGTGAGTACTAGATATTATGTCATAAGCACAGGTGAGCACCAGATACTATATGGTGAGAACCAAATACCATCAGGTGAGCTCCAGATTATATATGGTGAGAACCAAATACCATCAGGTGGTCATCAGATACTTTAAAGTGATCACCAGATACTATGTAATGAGCACCAGATACTATCAGGTGATCACCAGATATTATATGGTGCACACTAGATACTATCAGGTAACCAAAAGATACCAGATGCTCTAAAGTAAGCACCAGATACTATATGGTAAGCACTAGGTATAGACATAATTCATACATTTTGAATTTGAAGAAATTACAATTTTTGCACTGAAAGTTTTTGATATTGAATAACTCTGACCTGTCATCACAAAACATTAAATGAATGTAAATGTAACTCATTATATAAGGTGGTGATGTACTGAGCCACTGCCCTCAGACAATGAAGCCTGAGCTGCTCCTGTGCGCTCTCCGTGGTCCTGAACTGCCACCACATTACATGATTCAGCTCTGCTCCTGTCAACCAGCGCTGTGCGGACCCCCTTCTACCTGAACCCAGTCATGTCCCCCCATTATTCTGTCTGACTGATATATAATGTATACGTGTATATATACTGTATATGTGTATATATAATGTGTATATGTCTATACAGATCTACGTATGTGAGTGAGTGATGTGTATATATAATGTATATGTGTATATGTGTATATATGATGTGTATATGTGTATATATAATGTATGTGTATATATGATGTGTATATGTCTATACAGATCTACGTATGTGAGTGAGTGATATGTGTATATATAATGTATATGTGTATATATGATGTGTATATGTCTATACCAATCTACGTGTGTGAGTGATATGCATAAATAATGTATATGTGTATATATAATGTGTATGTGTATATATGATGTGTATATGTCTATACAGATCTGTGTGAGTTAGTGAGTCATGTGTATATATAATGTGTATATGTGTATATATAATGTATGTGTATATATGATGTGTATGTGTCTATACAGATCTATGTGTGTGAGTGAGTGCTATGTGTATATATAATGTGTATGTGTATATATGATGTGTATGTGTCAACAGATCTACGTGTGAGTGAGTGATATGTGTGTATATATAATATATATTTGTATATATGATGTGTATGTGTCTATACAAATCTTTGTGTGTGAGTGAGTGATATGTGTATATATAATGTACATGTGTATATATGATGTGTATATGTGTATATGTAATGTGTATATGTGTATATATAATGTATGTGTATATATGATGTGTATGTGTCTATACAGAACTACGTGTGTGATTGAGTGATATGTGTATATATAAAATATATATATGTATAAATGATGTGTATGTGTCTATACTGATCTACGTGTGTGAGTGAGTGATATGTGTATATATAAAATATATATGTGTATATATGATGTGTATGTGTCTACAGATCTACGTGTGTGAGTGAGTGATATGTGTGTATATATAATATATATGTGTATATATGATGTGTAGGTGTCTATACAAATCTACGTGTGTGAGTGAGTGATATGTGTATATATAATGTACATGTGTATATATGATGTGTATATGTGTATATATGATGTGTATATGTGTATATATGATGTGTATATGTGTATATATAATGTGTATATGTGTATATATAATGTGTGTATATGTGACGTGTATATGTCTATACAGATCAATGTGTGTGAGTGAGTGATATGTGTATATATGATGTACATGTGTATAAATTATGTATATGTGTATATATGATGTGTATATGTGTATATATGATGTGTATGTGTCTATACAGATCTACGTGTGTGAGTGATATGTGTATATATAATGTACATGTGTATAAATTATGTATATGTGTATATATGATGTGTATATGTGTATATGTAATGTGTATATGTGTATATATAATGTATGTGTATATGTGACGTGTATATGTCTATACAGATCAACGTGTGTGAGTGAGTGATATGTGTATATATGATGTGTATGTGTGTATATGTGATGTGTATGTGTGTATATGTGATGTGTATGTGTCTATACAGATCTACATGAGTGAGTGAGTGATATGTGTATATATGATGTGTATGTGTGTATATGTGATGTGTATGTGTGTATATGTGATGTGTATGTGTCTATACAGATCTACATGAGTGAGTGAGTGATAGGTGTATATATGATGTGTATGTGTGTATATGTGATGTGTATATGTCTATACAGATCTACATGAGTGAGTGATAGGTGTATATATGATGTGTATGTGTGTATATGTGATGTGTATGTGTGTATATGTGATGTGTATGTGTCTATACAGATCTACATGAGTGAGTGAGTGATAGGTGTATATATGATGTGTATGTGTGTATATGTGATGTGTATGTGTCTATACAGATCTACATGAGTGAGTGAGTGATAGGTGTATATATGATGTGTATGTGTGTATATGTGATGTGTATGTGTGTATATGTGATGTGTATGTGTCTATACAGATCTACATGAGTGAGTGATATGTGTATATATGATGTGTATGTGTGTATATGTGATGTGTATGTGTGTATATGTGATGTGTATGTGTCTATACAGATCTACATGAGTGAGTGAGTGATAGGTGTATATATGATGTGTATGTGTGTATATGTGATGTGTATATGTCTATACAGATCTACATGAGTGAGTGATAGGTGTATATATGATGTGTATGTGTGTATATGTGATGTGTATGTGTGTATATGTGATGTGTATGTGTCTATACAGATCTACATGAGTGAGTGAGTGATAGGTGTATATATGATGTGTATGTGTGTATATGTGATGTGTATGTGTCTATACAGATCTACATGAGTGAGTGAGTGATAGGTGTATATATGATGTGTATGTGTGTATATGTGATGTGTATGTGTGTATATGTGATGTGTATGTGTCTATACAGATCTACATGAGTGAGTGATATGTGTATATATGATGTGTATGTGTGTATATGTGATGTGTATGTGTGTATATGTGATGTGTATGTGTCTATACAGATCTACATGAGTGAGTGAGTGATAGGTGTATATATGATGTGTATGTGTGTATATGTGATGTGTATATGTCTATACAGATCTACATGAGTGAGTGATAGGTGTATATATGATGTGTATGTGTGTATATGTGATGTGTATGTGTGTATATGTGATGTGTATGTGTCTATACAGATCTACATGAGTGAGTGAGTGATAGGTGTATATATGATGTGTATGTGTGTATATGTGATGTGTATGTGTCTATACAGATCTACATGAGTGAGTGAGTGATAGGTGTATATATGATGTGTATGTGTGTATATGTGATGTGTATGTGTGTATATGTGATGTGTATGTGTCTATACAGATCTACATGAGTGAGTGATAGGTGTATATATGATGTGTATGTGTGTATATGTGATGTGTATATGTCTATACAGATCTACATGAGTGAGTGAGTGAGTGAGTGAGTGAGTGATATGTGTTGCAGAGCCTGAATTAATGAAAAGTGAAATGAAAAATGAATGAAAAGCAGGAACGGCAGTAAAGCGGAGTGAACTGAGAGCAGAGTGCAGAGACCACACGGACAGACAGGTGGAGGAAGAGGCTGATAAAAAATGTATAATCTTGTATCCGATGGACGTGGAAACAAAAACACATGGAGACAGACGGAGGCTCCGAGAAACCCATGACCACAAACTGACCAACATTCCACACTAATCCTCAAGGGAGCTACAGAAGAGTTTATTTACCTTCAGAGAGTGATAGAAAGAGAGAGAGACAGAGAGAGGAGTATAAATATATATATACTTTATAAACAATAACATCTTTCAGTGTCAACATTTGATGTTGTGTCTATTTTCAATGATTTGCACATCCTTACATTCTTAATGTTTATATTACGCTGCTATTTTCACAGCATCCTGCATTTCTTGGGTTGCAATAATAACTAGAAAAGTGTATGTCCTGCATGGTTGCGCAGTGTGAGCAGTTTGAGGAACGAGGGATGAATGAACGACAAGCAGAGGAGAGCAGGTCAGTGTGTTTGGGCATATGCCCTCAATGAGTACAGGCAATTTGGGGACTGTAGGTTAAATGAAACCATGGTGTTTGGGTTTGGCCAAAAATGAATGGGACCCTACGGAAGAAACAAGGGATGAATAAACGACAAATAGAGGAGTGTGGGTCAGTATCTCTGTGGATTAGTGTTTGGGGAGAGTACAGGCAGTTTGGAGGCTGTATGTTGAATAAACCATGATGTTTGGGTGTGTCCGAAAATGAATTGGACTCTATGGGGGAAAAACGAGGGATGGAGAAAATGGCAAACAGACGAGTGCAGGTTGAACCATCACTGCAGTCGTGGTCGGGGGTCTGCCCTGGGCCAGTGTGTGTGAAACGGTGTCAGTCGGTCGAGTAGAAGTTCAGTAGATTGGTGTGCACTTTACCGTCCTATTCATTCTCTATGGGAAAAAATAACGAAAAAATCTGTTGTTTTCCGGAATCCGTGCATCCAATCAAAAAGCTGTATACAAGCCCGAATCACACAATCCGACTGGACAATCTGGAGCTGGAAGTTAATATTTTGAAAACTGTGGGACGAGTTACACAACGAAAATTTGCCAGAAAGCAAAAAATGAATGACAATATATTTAATATAATATAAAACCATAACAATCTGTTAAATCTCTTAAATTATCTGTTTTCTATCCTCCATCTCTCTTACTCTCCATCCACCCAGGCCTTCTTAGCACCAATCGATGCCCCCCCCACCTCACCTTCTCCCCCATGACACATGTTCACACTCTTCCGCTTCACGCTTATACTCGTCTGACTGGCTGACTGACTGAACCGGGCCTGCCGTGTTTGTACCAGGCTCATGTTAACACATACAGAAAATCCCCCCAGTCTCACTAACCCCAGGTTTCTCCAACACCTACGACAAGTGCTTACTTTCATCTGCTCTTTTCTTTTGAAGAGCTGTTACTGTTCTATCTGAATGGCCGTGTTAGATCAATAACACTAACAGCTGGGAAACGGCTGCAGTGCACCTGCTTAGTAAACCCAGACTCGTGCAGCTTCTAGACAAAGGTTAGATCACATACCATCAAACCTGCTTCTAAAAACTCTGGGACAGTATGAGATATACTAATAACAGACAGCAGTGATCTGTACACTCCTCCAAAACTATTCACTCACCCATCCACATCATTGAGTTGAGATGTTCCAATCACTTTCATGGCCACAGGTGTATAAAAAGCAGTACCTGGTCATGCAGACTGCTTCTACACACATTAGTGAAAGAATGGGTCGCTCAGGAGCTCAGTGAACTCCAGCGTGGTACCGTGATAGGACGCCACCTGTGAAGTCCAGTGGTGAAGTTTCCTCACTACTAAATATTCCACAGTGGACTGTCAGTGGTGTTCTAACAAAGTGGAAGTGATTGAGAACGACAGCAACTCAGACACCAAGTGGTAGAACACGTACAATGACAGAGCGGGTCAGCGGATGCTGAGGAGCATAGAGCACAGAGCTCACCAACTTTCTACAGAGTCCATCACTACAGACCTCCAAACTTCATGTGGCCTTCAGATCAGCTCAAGAACAGAGCGTAGAGAGCTTCATGGAATGGGTTTTCATGACCAAGCTGTTCCATCCAGGCCTTGCATCACCAAGAGCAATGCAGAGCATCTGATACAGTGAAGTAAAGCACGCGCCACTGGACTCTAGAGCAGTGGACACGTGTTCTCTGAAGTGACCAATCTAGGTTTGGCGGTTGCCAGGAGAACGGTACTTGTACGGTACTGACTGCATTCTGCTGAGTGTAAAGTTTGGTGGAGGGGGGATTATGGTGTGGGACTTTCATGTGGTTTTTCAGAAGTTGGGCTGGGACCCTTAGTTCCAGTGAAAGGTACTCTTAATGCTTCAGGAGACCAAGAGATTCTGGACAATTTCATGCTCCCAACTTTGTGAGGACAGTTTGGGGACGGCCCCTTCCTGTTCCAACATGACTGCCCACCAGTGCACAGAGCACCTCCATAAAGACATGGAGGAGCGAGTTTGGTGTGTAAGAACTTGACTGGCCTGCACAGAGTCCTGACCTCAACCTGATAGAACACCTTTGGGATGAATTAGAGCGGAGACTGTGAGTCAGACCTTCTCATCCAACATCAGTGTCTGACCTCACAGATGGTCTTCTGGAAGAAACATTCCCATAAACATTCCCATAAACACTCTCCTAAACCGTGTAGACTTCCCAGAAGAGCTGAAGCTGTTATAGCTGCAAAGGTTGAGCCGACATCATATTAAACCCTCTGGTTTAAGAATGGGACGTCACTGAAGTTCATATGAGTGTGAAGACAGACGAGTGAATACTATTGGAAATATAGTGCAGCACAAATACTGATGTTAATATAGACTTGCACCTGCAACAAAATGTTGGGACAGTAACATGTTTACCCTTGTGTTACATCATCTTTCCTTTTTACAGCAAGTCATGTAGGACACAAGACACCAACTGATCCAGCTTTGCTTGTCCTCAGCTGAGCAGCCGCATGGGTTCCTCATCACTGCACTCAGTATGTTTTCAGTAGGAGACAGTTCTGGACAGGTCAGTGTAGCACCTGCACCCTCTGATTACACAGCCAGGCTGTTGCAACACCCTTGATGACTCTTTCATGCTCTTCTTTATACACATGGCTCTATATACACTACTGGGTAAAAGTCTGAGACCCCAATTCTTATAGTTTAAAAGCCTTTATCTGATCATGTACGTATATGTTCACCAGTAAGACCACCAGATCTAATTAGAACAGATGTAAATAATCATACATACAATATAAAGCAACATGAATATCTTATTGCGAGAGAAGTAGATCATATCTTGAGCTCCAGTTTGAAGAACAAAGTTTAGTTCCCCTCTACCAGCACAACACACACTAACACACCACTGCAGTGCTGAGAATGACTCACCACCCAAATAGTAGCTGCTCTCTGGGGGTCCTGTGGGGGTCCTGGTCATTAAAGAACGGAGTAATAAAGTATACAGAGAATCAGATGAACTACAGTCTGTAGGTGGAGGTCCTGTATGGTCAGTGGAGCTGATACAGTGGACAGTGAGTGTAGATATAAGGAGGTGGGCCTAATGAAGTGGCTGGTATGTGTAAATGATGGCTCTCATGTTTCATATACTTAAAAAGATTCCTTTTCTTAAATGTTACTGGTCTCTCTTGTAATTGGGACTTAGTTATAATTTAATATTTATCAACTTTATACAGTTGATGCATTAAATATCTTGTCGCTGTCTGAGATCATTACTTACATAACTTACATTTCCTCATTTGCATAAAACAATGAAGCTTTTTAAAAATGAATTTAAATGCACCATTAACAATTCAATTTGTTACTATTATATAAGAGAATACTTAGGCTTTGGTACAGTGTATAGTGTATAGCGTGGTTGGTGTAGTGTAGTGGGTTATAGTGTATAATGTATAGTGTGGTTGGTATAGTGTAGTGGGTTATAGTGTATAGTGTGGTTGGTATAGTGTAGTGGGTTAGAGTGTATAGTGTGGTTGGTGTAGTGTAGTGGGTTATAGTGTATAGTGTGGTTGGTGTAGTGTAGTGGGTTATAGTGTATAGTGTGGTTGGTATAGTGTAGTGGGTTATAGTGTATAGTGTGGTTGGTATAGTGTAGTGGGTTATAGTGTATAGTGTGGTTGGTATAGTGTAGTGAGTTATAGTGTATAGTGTGGTTGGTATATAGTGGGTTATAGTGTATAGTGTGGTTGGTATAGTGTAGTGGGTTATAGTGTATAGTGTGGTTGGTATAGTGTAGTGGGTTATAGTGTATAGTGTGGTCGGTATAGTGTAGTGGGTTATAGTGTATAGTGTGGTCGGTATAGTGTAGTGGGTTATAGTGTATAGTGTGGTTGGTATAGTGTAGTGGGTTATAGTGTATAGTGTGGTTGGTATAGTGTAGTGGGTTATAGTGTATAGTGTGGTTGGTATAGTGTAGTGGGTTATAGTGTATAGTGTGGTTTGTATAGTGTAGTGGGTTATAGTGTATAGTGTGGTTGGTATAGTGTAGTGGGTTATAGTGTATAGTGTGGTTGGTATAGTGTAGTGGGTTATAGTGTATAGTGTGGTTGGTATAGTGTAGTGGGTTATAGTGTATAGTGTGGTTGGTATAGTGTAGTGGGTTATAGTGTATAGTGTGGTTGGTATAGTGTAGTAGGTTATAGTGTATAGTGTGGTTGGTATAGTGTAGTGGGTTATAGTGTATAGTATAGTTGGTATAGTGTAGTGGGTTATAGTGTATAGTGTGGTTGGTATAGTGTAGTGGGTTATAGTGTATAGTGTGGTTGGTATAGTGTAGTGGGTTATAGTGTATAGTGTGGTTGGTATAGTGTAGTAGGTTATAGTGTATAGTGTGGTTGGTATAGTGTAGTGGGTTATAGTGTATAGTATAGTTGGTATAGTGTAGTGGGTTATAGTGTATAGTGTGGTTGGTATAGTGTAGTGGGTTATAGTGTATAGTGTGGTTGGTATAGTGTAGTGAGTTATAGTGTATAGTGTGGTTGGTATAGTGTAGTGGGTTATAGTGTATAGTGTGGTTGGTATAGTGTAGTAGGTTATAGTGTATAGTGTGGTTGGTATAGTGTAGTGGGTTATAGTGTATAGTATAGTTGGTATAGTGTAGTGGGTTATAGTGTATAGTGTGGTTGGTATAGTGTAGTGAGTTATAGTGTATAGTGTGGTTGGTATAGTGTAGTGAGTTATAGTGTATAGTGTGGTTGGTATAGTGTAGTGGGTTATAGTGTATAGTGTGGTTGATATAGTGTAGTGGGTTATAGTGTATAGTGTGGTTGGTGTAGTGTAGTAGGTTATAGTGTATAGTGTGGTTGGTATAGTGTAGTGGGTTATAGTGTATAGTATAGCTGGTATAGTGTAGTGGGTTATAGTGTATAGTGTGGTTGGTATAGTGTAGTGGGTTATAGTGTATAATGTGGTTGGTATAATGTAGTGGGTTATAGTGTATAGTGTGGTTGATGTAGTGTAGTGGGTTATAGTGTATAGTGTGGTTGGTATAGTGTAGTGGGTTATAGTGTATAGTGTGGTTGGTATAGTGTAGTGGGTTATAGTGTATAGTGTGGTTGGTATAGTGTAGTGAGTTATAGTGTATAGTGTGGTTGGTATATAGTGGGTTATAGTGTATAGTGTGGTTGGTATAGTGTAGTGGGTTATAGTGTATAGTGTGGTTGGTATAGTGTAGTGAGTTATGGTGTATAGTGTGGTTGGTATAGTGTAGTGGGTTATAGTGTATAGTGTGGTCGGTATAGTGTAGTGGGTTATAGTGTATAGTGTGGTCGGTATAGTGTAGTGGGTTATAGTGTATAGTGTGGTTGGTATAGTGTAGTGGGTTATAGTGTATAGTGTGGTTGGTATAGTGTAGTGGGTTATAGTGTATAGTGTGGTTGGTATAGTGTAGTGGGTTATAGTGTATAGTGTGGTTGGTATAGTGTAGTAGGTTATAGTGTATAGTGTGGTTGGTATAGTGTAGTGGGTTATAGTGTATAGTGTGGTTGGTGTAGTGTAGTGGGTTATAGTGTATAGTGTGGTTGGTATAGTGTAGTGGGTTATAGTGTATAGTGTGGTTGGTATAGTGTAGTGGGTTATAGTGTATAGTGTGGTTGGTGTAGTGTAGTGGGTTATAGTGTATAGTGTGGTTGGTATAGTGTAGTGGGTTATAGTGTATAGTGTGGTTGGTATAGTGTAGTGAGTTATAGTGTATAGTGTGGTTGGTATAGTGTAGTGGGTTATAGTGTATAGTGTGGTTGGTATAGTGTAGTGGGTTATAGTGTATAGTATAGTTGGTATAGTGTAGTGGGTTATAGTGTATAGTGTGGTTGGTATAGTGTAGTGGGTTATAGTGTATAGTGTGGTTGGTATAGTGTAGTGGGTTATAGTGTATAGTATAGTTGGTATAGTGTAGTGGGTTATAGTGTATAGTGTGGTTGGTATAGTGTAGTGAGTTATAGTGTATAGTGTGGTTGGTATAGTGTAGTGAGTTATAGTGTATAGTGTGGTTGGTATAGTGTAGTGGGTTATAGTGTATAATGTGGTTGGTATAATGTAGTGGGTTATAGTGTATAGTGTGGTTGATGTAGTGTAGTGGGTTATAGTGTATAGTGTGGTTGGTATAGTGTAGTGGGTTATAGTGTATAGTGTGGTTGGTATAGTGTAGTGGGTTATAGTGTATAGTGTGGTTGGTATAGTGTAGTGAGTTATAGTGTATAGTGTGGTTGGTATATAGTGGGTTATAGTGTATAGTGTGGTTGGTATAGTGTAGTGGGTTATAGTGTATAGTGTGGTTGGTATAGTGTAGTGAGTTATGGTGTATAGTGTGGTTGGTATAGTGTAGTGGGTTATAGTGTATAGTGTGGTCGGTATAGTGTAGTGGGTTATAGTGTATAGTGTGGTCGGTATAGTGTAGTGGGTTATAGTGTATAGTGTGGTTGGTATAGTGTAGTGGGTTATAGTGTATAGTGTGGTTGGTATAGTGTAGTGGGTTATAGTGTATAGTGTGGTTGGTATAGTGTAGTGGGTTATAGTGTATAGTGTGGTTGGTATAGTGTAGTAGGTTATAGTGTATAGTGTGGTTGGTATAGTGTAGTGGGTTATAGTGTATAGTGTGGTTGGTGTAGTGTAGTGGGTTATAGTGTATAGTGTGGTTGGTATAGTGTAGTGGGTTATAGTGTATAGTGTGGTTGGTATAGTGTAGTGGGTTATAGTGTATAGTGTGGTTGGTGTAGTGTAGTGGGTTATAGTGTATAGTGTGGTTGGTATAGTGTAGTGGGTTATAGTGTATAGTGTGGTTGATATAGTGTAGTGGGTTATAGTGTATAGTGTGGTTGGTGTAGTGTAGTGGGTTATAGTGTATAGTGTGGTTGGTATAGTGTAGTGGGTTATAGTGTATAGTGTGGTTGGTATAGTGTAGTAGGTTATAGTGTATAGTGTGGTTGGTATAGTGTAGTGGGTTATAGTGTATAGTGTGGTTGGTATAGTGTAGTGAGTTATAGTGTATAGTGTGGTTGGTATAGTGTAGTGGGTTATAGTGTATAGTGTGGTTGATATAGTGTAGTGGGTTATAGTGTATAGTGTGGTTGGTGTAGTGTAGTGGGTTATAGTGTATAGTGTGGTTGGTATAGTGTAGTGGGTTATAGTGTATAGTGTGGTTGGTATAGTGTAGTAGGTTATAGTGTATAGTGTGGTTGGTATAGTGTAGTGGGTTATAGTGTATAGTATAGTTGGTATAGTGTAGTGGGTTATAGTGTATAGTGTGGTTGGTATAGTGTAGTGAGTTATAGTGTATAGTGTGGTTGGTATAGTGTAGTGAGTTATAGTGTATAGTGTGGTTGGTATAGTGTAGTGGGTTATAGTGTATAGTGTGGTTGATATAGTGTAGTGGGTTATAGTGTATAGTGTGGTTGGTGTAGTGTAGTAGGTTATAGTGTATAGTGTGGTTGGTATAGTGTAGTGGGTTATAGTGTATAGTATAGCTGGTATAGTGTAGTGGGTTATAGTGTATAGTGTGGTTGGTATAGTGTAGTGGGTTATAGTGTATAATGTGGTTGGTATAATGTAGTGGGTTATAGTGTATAGTGTGGTTGATGTAGTGTAGTGGGTTATAGTGTATAGTGTGGTTGGTATAGTGTAGTGGGTTATAGTGTATAGTGTGGTTGGTATAGTGTAGTGGGTTATAGTGTATAGTGTGGTTGGTATAGTGTAGTGAGTTATAGTGTATAGTGTGGTTGGTATATAGTGGGTTATAGTGTATAGTGTGGTTGGTATAGTGTAGTGGGTTATAGTGTATAGTGTGGTTGGTATAGTGTAGTGAGTTATGGTGTATAGTGTGGTTGGTATAGTGTAGTGGGTTATAGTGTATAGTGTGGTCGGTATAGTGTAGTGGGTTATAGTGTATAGTGTGGTCGGTATAGTGTAGTGGGTTATAGTGTATAGTGTGGTTGGTATAGTGTAGTGGGTTATAGTGTATAGTGTGGTTGGTATAGTGTAGTGGGTTATAGTGTATAGTGTGGTTGGTATAGTGTAGTGGGTTATAGTGTATAGTGTGGTTGGTATAGTGTAGTAGGTTATAGTGTATAGTGTGGTTGGTATAGTGTAGTGGGTTATAGTGTATAGTGTGGTTGGTGTAGTGTAGTGGGTTATAGTGTATAGTGTGGTTGGTATAGTATAGTGGGTTATAGTGTATAGTGTGGTTGGTATAGTGTAGTGGGTTATAGTGTATAGTGTGGTTGGTGTAGTGTAGTGGGTTATAGTGTATAGTGTGGTTGGTATAGTGTAGTGGGTTATAGTGTATAGTGTGGTTGGTATAGTGTAGTGAGTTATAGTGTATAGTGTGGTTGGTATAGTGTACTGGGTTATAGTGTATAGTGTGGTTGATATAGTGTAGTGGGTTATAGTGTATAGTGTGGTTGGTGTAGTGTAGTGGGTTATAGTGTATAGTGTGGTTGGTATAGTGTAGTGGGTTATAGTGTATAGTGTGGTTGGTATAGTGTAGTAGGTTATAGTGTATAGTGTGGTTGGTATAGTGTAGTGGGTTATAGTGTATAGTGTGGTTGGTGTAGTGTAGTGGGTTATAGTGTATAGTGTGGTTGGTATAGTGTAGTGGGTTATAGTGTATAGTGTGGTTGGTATAGTGTAGTGGGTTATAGTGTATAGTGTGGTTGGTGTAGTGTAGTGGGTTATAGTGTATAGTGTGGTTGGTATAGTGTAGTGAGTTATGGTGTATAGTGTGGTTGGTATAGTGTAGTGGGTTATAGTGTATAGTGTGGTCGGTATAGTTTAGTGGGTTATAGTGTATAGTGTGGTCGGTATAGTGTAGTGGGTTATAGTGTATAGTGTGGTTGGTATAGTGTAGTGGGTTATAGTGTATAGTGTGGTTGGTATAGTGTAGTGGGTTATAGTGTATAGTGTGGTTGGTGTAGTGTAGTGGGTTATAGTGTATAGTGTGGTTGGTATAGTGTAGTGGGTTATAGTGTATAGTGTGGTTGGTATACTGTAGTGAGTTATAGTGTATAGTGTGGTTGGTATAGTGTAGTGGGTTATAGTGTATAGTGTGGTTGATATAGTGTAGTGGGTTATAGTGTATAGTGTGGTTGGTGTAGTGTAGTAGGTTATAGTGTATAGTGTGGTTGGTATAGTGTAGTGGGTTATAGTGTATAGTGTGGTGGGTATATTGTAGTGGGTTATAGTGTATAATGTGGTTGGTATAGTGTAGTGGGTTATAGTGTATAGTGTGGTTGGTATAGTGTAGTGGGTTATAGTGTATAATTGGGTTGGTATAGTGTAGTGGCTTATAGTGTATAGTGTTATGTATAGTGTTACACTGCTATTCGACATGCTGTAGACTCGGATTTAATTCCCCACCTGGGTAACCACCTTTATACCAGTAAGAGTCCTAAAACTACCTTCACCTACCTGTTTACAGGTAAACTGTAACACTACCTTCACCTACCTGCGTACAGGTAAACTGTAACACTACCTTCACCTACCTATGTACAGGTAAACACTTGCCACAATGCCATAAATGTAAATGCAAATACATATGTGATAACGTCAATAACTTCAGCGTTCTGTTCACAGGCTCTAAATTTCTCTTCCATGAACAAACAACAAAGAAATCTCGAGCTGTCGTGTAGAAAATGGAACTGACACACTTTGTTCAAATGGACCATCGTAGAGGGAAACGAGCGCAGAAGAGGAGTACATTAATAATGCATTATGAAATGTATAAGTAATGCATTGCTGTCTACCGAGAGGCTGCTGCATTTCTGCAAGATTGCAGTTAAAAAACCATCACAGGCCTAGATTTACTATCAGCCTGTAAATCCCTCATACCTGCCCGCTGTGAGCGGCTGCGGCTTTTCCACTGTTCTCAAAAACAGAACACCGAGTAACGTTAGATTTGGCCTACAAATCTCTTCCTGTAAACAAACACGGCTGAGCTCCTTACAGTACAGCATCTGTCAAAATCCATATTGTTTGTCTATATATTTCTTTAATTCTACATTTCATCTCCGTCTAAAGAAAAACAAGCATTTCATAAAATGGTAACTTTACCTGTACATGTACACCACTGAGTAAAAGTCTTTATCTGTTCAATAAGTGTATGTTCACCAGTAAGAACAGCAGATCTGTGTAAATAATTATATATTTACATAATATATATTTTATTATGTAAATAATCATACACACAATACAAAGTATCATGAATATGTTATTGTGAGAGAAGTAGATCAGATCTTGATCCAGTTTGAAGAACAAAGTTAGGTTCCAGATTTCTCCTGGACGCCCCAGACATTGTATGAATGTATTCAGTTCCTTCAGCAGCAAATCTTGATTTAGCTTAATGAAGTACTGAGCAGTCAAAGCAGGTATTAGATGAGAACTGATAATAATAATGGGTAGTTTAGAAGAAGATTGGAAAGGGTTAAATAAAGACACTGACGTATGTAAAAGCTCTACTTACTCTATTAATACTGTTTAATATTTAAATAATGAAGTGTTTTGCCAAATAAATAAAAGCTTCGTCCATTAAACATGAAATTTTTATACAATGTAAAAAAAAAATCGGTTGCTGCTTTCAAATGATATAAGATAAGAATCCACAAAAAACAAGATTCCACAAAAGTGGAAAAACATGTTTTCTTTGGACAGCAACATTTCCTATGAATCCTGAATAAACAATGCTATATATATATATTGCATTATACACTGATATAATGCCATAACATTAACACCACCTCCCAGTATCTACACTCACTGTCCACTGTATCAGCTCCACTGACCATACAGGAGCTCCACTTACAGACTGTAGTTCATCTGATTCTCTGTATACTTTATTACTCTGTTCTTTAATGATCAGGACCCCCACAGGACCACCACAGAGCAGATACTATTAGGGAGGTAGATCATTCTCAGCACTGCAGTGACACTGACACTAGTGTTTTTAAACACTGTGTCCACTCACTGTCCACTCTATTAGACACCTGCTAGTCCAGTTTGTGTTCCTCTAGTCCTTCATCAGCGGTCACAGGACGCTGCCCACAGGACACAGTTGTCTGAATAGTTTTGGTTGGTGGATGATCCTCAGTCCAGCAGTGACACTGAGGTGTTTAAACACTCCAGCAGCAGCAGAACTGCTGTGTCTGATCCACTCACACCAGCACAGCACATATACACTAACACACCACCACCATGTCAGTGGAGCTGATATAATGGGCAATGTGTCTAAATACAAGGAGGTGTTTTTAATGTTGTGGCTGATATACACTACCGCTCAAAAGTTTTGGATCACTTAATTTCATTTCATGCAATTTTCATGCAATTTTCATGCAATTCACAAACAATATTGTTCATTTCACAATTAATGTTAGTGTATCAGATGATTTTTAAAGAATAAAAATGTTTGTATTAAAGTCTTTTTTTGTATAGAGGCTTATTTTACATATAGTCTATTATCAGTAATTCTCAGTCCTCTGTCTAAATCTCCTGCTACGACCACCAATCCAAGTTAAGGATGTTATTGGACTAATTGGTTGTTAGGACACTCTTGCTCAATTGTGATCACAGCTGAAAAACATTCTACTAATAAGTGAGTATAAAAGGGAACAACATTCTAGGTTAGTTTAGTATCTGAAGATCAGCAGTTGATGGCTTGCTGACCGACTCACAATGACCAGAAAGAAACAACTTTAGAGACCCGTCAGTCCATTGTTGTGTTAAGGAAGAAGATACTCCATTAAAACAAGAACCTTTCACTGTGATCCCAAACTTTTGAGCGGTAGTGTATATATATATACATACATTTATAATAGCTTATAGCTGCTTTTTCTAATGGCTATTAAAACTGAAAGCTACACTTAATTTAGATCCATCAGCTGCGGGGCAACTACAGATCAATTACTAATTACCTTTTTGAAGGTAAAACACCAGAAAATTTATTTGAAAACATCGGACGAGTAACATTGGAATTGATCTGGAAGTAAAACACTTGTTTTATTGGATCCTGATTGAGTCCTTAGGGAGTTCTTCCTAAACCACAGCTCCTAGCACACCTGTGCAGTTAATCACTGCTCACCTGATTTACCACACAGGCCATAATTTGTTAGTGCTGGACCGTCTCCAGCAGGCATCTCTGTGAGCATCACTCTGTCTCATCTGCCTGTCATGTGGCAACAATAGCCAGCTGTTCAACATCTGCATCTGTATTACACTGTCTATAACAAGCCTTCTGCAGCAGAACTGTAACACCAGCAATCGAGTGGTGGAGATCAGCTTTTGGGGGATCTCCTGTTTATATTTAATATTATATTTTATTAATATATAATCAACATTATTTTCGATTCAATGTGTTAAACTCACGCTAACAAAAACTTTTTAGAATTAAAAAAAAAACGAGTAGCAGACAGAGCTCGCTGGGGAACCAGTAAACTAACAAACACATCAGCAAAGAGAGAAAAACTCCAGAGTCCCTCGAGAACCTCCCCTGAAACAGGAAACCCACCAGAGCAACGGAAAACAATCCAAGAGGAGCTCACCGACCAAGTGTATTAACGATATATAATACATATAAAGTCAATGATTGTATATATGATTTATATGATAAATACACTCATTGACTGTATATATAATGTATGATATACACTCACAGACTTAGTAAATGAAGTCTTATCCACTCTATATATATATATATATATATATTTTTTTTTTTTATTGACTATGTATTATACATATACAATAAATATATAATATATACACCTATTTACTATATATATATATATATATATATATATATATATATATATATATATATATATATATATATATATATATATATATATATATATGACATATACACTCTGTGGCATGGTGGTGTAGTGGTCAGTATGGTGGTGTAGTGGTTAGTACGGTGGTGTAGTGGTTAGTACGGTGGTGTAGTGGTTAGTACAGTAGTGTAATGGTTAGTACGGTGGTGTAGTGGTTAGTATGGTGGTGTAGTGGTTAGTACGGTGGTGTAGTGGTTAGTACAGTAGTGTAATGGTTAGTACGGTGGTGTAGTGGTTAGTATGGTGGTGTAGTGGTTAGTATGGTGGTGTAGTGGTTAGTACGGTGGTGTAGTGGTTAGTACAGTAGTGTAATGGTTAGTACGGTGGTGTAGTGGTTAGTATGGTGGTGTAGTGGTTAGTATGGTGGTGTAGTGGTTAGTACGGTGGTGTAGTGGTCAGTACGGTGGTGCAGTGGTTAGTACGGTGGTGTAGTGGTTAGTATGGTGGTGTAGTGGTCAGTACGGTGGTGCAGTGGTTAGTACGGTGGTGTAGTGGTTAGTATGGTGGTGTAGTGGTTAGTATAATGGTGTAGTGGTTAGTATGGTGGTGTAGTGGTTAGTACGGTGATGTAGTGGTTAGTACGGTGATGTAGTGGTTAGTACGGTGGTGTAGTGGTTAGTACGGTGGTGTAGTGGTTAGTATGGTGGTGTAGTGGTTAGTATGGTGATGTAGTGGTTAGTATGGTGGTTAGTATGGTGGTGTAGTGGTTAGTATGGTGGTGTAGTGGTTAGTATGGTGGTGTAGTAGTTAGTATGGTGGTGTAGTAGTTAGTATGGTGGTGTAGTGTTAGTACGGTGGTGTATTGGTTAGTATGGTGGTGTAGTGGTCAGTACGGTGGTGTATTGGTTAGTATGGTGGTGTAGTGGTTAGTACGGTGGTGTAGTGGTTAGTATGGTGGTGTAGTGGTTAGTATGGTGGTGTAGTGGTTAGTATGGTGGTGTAGTGGTCAGACCTGTGGTGTAGTGGTTAGTATGGTGGTGTAGTGGTCAGTATGGTGGTGTAGTGGTTAGTATGGTGGTGTAGTGGTCAGACCTGTGGTGTAGTGGTTAGTATGGTGGTGTAGTGGTCAGACCTGTGGTGTAGTGGTCAGTATGGTGGTGTAGTGGTCAGACCTGTGGTGTAGTGGTTAGTATGGTGGTGTAGTGGTCAGTATGGTGGTGTAGTGGTTAGTATGGTGGTGTAGTGGTCAGTATGGTGGTGTAGTGGTCAGCACTGTGTCCTCACTGTAAGATGATCTGGGTTGGATTCCCGGTCCGGGTGGTTCTGTGTGGATTGTGTATGTTCTCTCCGTGTTTGAGTGGGTTGGCCATGTGATGGACTGGTGAACTGTCCATGGTGTACCCCACCTTTGCCCTATGATGCTGGGATTGGCTTCAGCCCCCCCGTGACTGAAAGATGATGGACTATATATACAATACACAAGATATATAGTTTATGATTGTACATATGATATCTATGGCATATACTTATATATACAGTATATATGATATATACACTAATTGACTTGTATATACAATATTTGATATATACACTCATTGATTGTTTATAAGATATATACAATATACAGCATAATGTGAATGACTTTATATTTGATATATTTGATATACTATTCATCAACTGTATATTTGATATATAGAATATATACACTCAAGTCCACTCGAGCAGTTGGATGTTTGCTCTGCTTTATAAGTTATAAAGTTTTTCAAGGTGAAACGTCAGCAGGTAATGAAATGAATGAACTGTAACCAACTACATTCACTACACTCGTTTATCAGCACTAATAAAAACGTTTGTAAAAGTGTTTCCTCGGAATATATAATTTCCTCCTCAATCCCCCGCATCCCGAATCGGATTCTACATATTCGTTCTGGAAAATTCTTCTAGAAGCTTCATGAAAAAAACATGCCATGTGTCCCTGAAATCCATAAAGCAGCTCCTACAGGACCTGAACTGCACTCCGGAATGGAGACTACTTTCATCACCAACACTCATCTCTTCACGCCCGTCCCCAGCGGAGAGAGCGAGAGACTGAGAATAGAGAGAGAGAGAGAATATAGATAGATAGAGAGGGGGACATGTCTAGAAGAGCAAAACGGTGAGGAAGAGTGAACAAAATCTGAACGGGAGACAGAAAAGAATTAATAGCAGTAGAAAGAGAGAGAAGGAGAACAGAAAGAAGAGCAGAAAGAGGCAGAGAGAAGGAAGGAATAAAAGACAAAGAGTAGAAAGGGATATAGAGAAAGAAAGGAGTGAGAAAAGAAAGATAGAGAATAAGAAAAGTAAAGCATGAGAGAGAGAGAGAGAGAGAGAGACAGGGATAAAGAGAAGACAGAGAGAGAGAGACAGGGATAGAGAGAAGACAGGGAGAGAGAGACAGGGATAGAGAGAGGACAGAGAGAGAGAGCTGGATAGAAAAACAGTGAGGGAGAGAAAGGAGAGAGAAAACAGATAGAGAGAAAGGATGGAGGGGAAAAGAGAAAAGAGAAGGAGAAAGGAGGAGACAATGAGAAAGTGACAGAGAGAAAGAACAGAGTGAGAGACAGAGAGAGAGAGAGAGACAGAAATAAAGGGAGTGAGAGAGAAACAGAAAGAGAGAGAGAGAAAGAACAGCATGTGAGAGAAAATATATAAAAGGGAGTGAGAGAGAGAAAGAGAGAGAAAGAGAGAGAGAGTGAGAGAGAGAGAGAGAGAAAGAACAGCATGTGAGAAAATAGATGAGAAAGAGGGAGTGAAAGACAGAGAGAAAGAGAGAGACAGGGAGAGATAGTGAAAGTGAAAGAGAAAAAGAACAGCATGTGAGAGAAAATATATAAAAGGGAGTGAGAGAGAGAGACAGAAAGAGAGAGAAAGAGAGAGAGAAAGAGAGAGAAAGAACAGCATGTGAGAGAAAATAGATGAGTGAGAGAGAGAGAGAGATAGAAAGAGGGCTAAAAATACAAAAGGAGGAGGGAAGTGAGTGATGAAGAGTGGGAGCAGACGGAGAGAAATGGAGGGAGGCGGTAGAGGAAGACATGAATAGATGGAGGACGGAGGGACAGAGATAGATAGTGTAAAAGAGGAAGAGAGAGCAAAACCATAAACCATTAAACGACTGAAGAAACATCACCAGCAGTTAAACGAGTCGCTATCTTGACCCCACTGACCTCTCTGACCCCACTGACCTCTCTGACCCCACTGACCTCACTGACCCCACTGACCTCTCTGACCCCACTGACCTCACTGACCCCACCAACCTGCTACCAGACCTCTCACTGTATACACATTAAATATATACTGTTTATTATCATTTTCATTACACTACACACATTATTTAAATTTATTTACTGAATCTATTTCTATGTGTCTGAATCTGTGTGTAGTGTTACTGCTGCTACAGAGGTTAGTGTAGAGTCGGCTGTGTGTGTGTAGTGTTACTGCTGCTACAGAGGTTAGTGTAGAGTCGGCTGTGTGTGTGTAGTGTTACTGCTGCTACAGAGGTTAGTGGAGAGTCGGCTGTGTGTGTAGTGTTACTGCTACAGAGGTTAGTGTAGAGTCGGCTGTGTGTGTAGTGTTACTGCTGCTACAGAGGTTAGTGTAGAGTCGGCTGTGTGTGTGTAGTGTTACTGCTGCTGCAGAGGTTAGTGTAGAGTCGGCTGTGTGTGTGTAGTGTTACTGCTGCTACAGAGGTTAGTGTAGAGTCGGCTGTGTGTGTGTAGTGTTACTGCTGCTGCAGAGGTTAGTGTAGAGTCGGCTGTGTGTGTGTAGTGTTACTGCTACAGAGGTTAGTGTAGAGTCGGCTGTGTGTGTAGTGTTACTGCTACAGAGGTTAGTGTAGAGTCGGCTGTGTGTGTGTAGTGTTACTGCTGCTACAGAGGTTAGTGTAGAGTCGGCTGTGTGTGTGTAGTGTTACTGCTGCTACAGAGGTTAGTGTAGAGTCGGCTGTGTGTGTGTAGTGTTACTGCTGCTACAGAGGTTAGTGTAGAGTCGGCTGTGTGTGTAGTGTTACTGCTACAGAGGTTAGTGTAGAGTCGGCTGTGTGTGTAGTGTTACTGCTGCTACAGAGGTTAGTGTAGAGTCGGCTGTGTGTGTGTAGTGTTACTGCTGCTGCAGAGGTTAGTGTAGAGTCGGCTGTGTGTGTGTAGTGTTACTGCTGCTACAGAGGTTAGTGTAGAGTCGGCTGTGTGTGTGTAGTGTTACTGCTGCTGCAGAGGTTAGTGTAGAGTCGGCTGTGTGTGTGTAGTGTTACTGCTGCTACAGAGGTTAGTGTAGAGTCGGCTGTGTGTGTAGTGTTACTGCTACAGAGGTTAGTGTAGAGTCGGCTGTGTGTGTAGTGTTACTGCTGCTACAGAGGTTAGTGTAGAGTCGGCTGTGTGTGTGTAGTGTTACTGCTGCTACAGAGGTTAGTGTAGAGTCGGCTGTGTGTGTGTAGTGTTACTGCTACAGAAGTTAGTGTAGAGTCGGCTGTGTGTGTGTAGTGTTACTGCTGCTACACAGGTTAGTGTACAGTCGGCTGTGTGTGTAGTGTTACTGCTGCTACAGAGGTTAGTGTAGAGTCGGCTGTGTGTGTGTAGTGTTACTGCTGCTACAGAGGTTAGTGTAGAGTCGGCTGTGTTTGTGTAGTGTTACTGCTACAGAGGTTAGTGTAGAGTCGGCTGTGTGTGTGTAGTGTTACTGCTGCTACAGAGGTTAGTGGAGAGTCAGCTGTGTGTGTGTAGTGTTACTGCTGCTACAGAGGTTAGTGGAGAGTCGGCTGTGTGTGTGTAGTGTTACTGCTGCTACAGAGGTTAGTGGAGAGTCGGCTGTGTGTGTGTAGTGTTACTGCTGCTACAGAGGTTAGTGTAGAGTCGGCTGTGTGTGTGTAGTGTTACTGCTGCTACAGAGGTTAGTGTAGAGTCGGCTGTGTGTGTGTAGTGTTACTGCTGCTACAGAGGTTAGTGTAGAGTGGGCTGTGTGTGTGTAGTGTTACTGCTGCTACACAGGTTAGTGTACAGTCGGCTGTGTGTGTAGTGTTACTGCTGCTACAGAGGTTAGTGTAGAGTCGGCTGTGTGTGTAGTGTTACTGCTGCTACAGAGGTTAGTGGAGAGTTGGCTGTGTGTGTGTAGTGTTACTGCTGCTACAGAGGTTTAGTGGAGAGTCGGCTGTGTGTGCAGTGTTACTGCTGCTACAGAGGTTAGTGTAGAGTTGGCTGTGTGTGTGTAGTGTTACTGCTGCTACAGAGGTTAGTGTAGAGTCGGCTGTGTTTGTGTAGTGTTACTGCTACAGAGGTTAGTGTAGAGTCGGCTGTGTGTGTGTAGTGTTACTGCTGCTACAGAGGTTAGTGTAGAGTCGGCTGTGTGTGTGTAGTGTTACTGCTACAGAGGTTAGTGTAGAGTGGGCTGTGTGTGTGTAGTGTTACTGCTGCTACACAGGTTAGTGTACAGTCGGCTGTGTGTGTAGTGTTACTGCTGCTACAGAGGTTAGTGTAGAGTCGGCTGTGTGTGTGTAGTGTTACTGCTGCTACAGAGGTTAGTGTAGAGTCGGCTGTGTGTGTAGTGTTACTGCTGCTACAGAGGTTAGTGGAGAGTTGGCTGTGTGTGTGTAGTGTTACTGCTGCTACAGAGGTTTAGTGGAGAGTCGGCTGTGTGTGCAGTGTTACTGCTGCTACAGAGGTTAGTGTAGAGTTGGCTGTGTGTGTGTAGTGTTACTGCTGCTACAGAGGTTAGTGTAGAGTCGGCTGTGTTTGTGTAGTGTTACTGCTACAGAGGTTAGTGTAGAGTCGGCTGTGTGTGTAGTGTTACTGCTGCTACACAGGTTAGTGTACAGTCGGCTGTGTGTGTAGTGTTACTGCTGCTACAGAGGTTAGTGTAGAGTCGGCTGTGTGTGTGTAGTGTTACTGCTGCTACAGAGGTTAGTGTAGAGTCGGCTGTGTGTGTAGTGTTACTGCTGCTACAGAGGTTAGTGGAGAGTTGGCTGTGTGTGTGTAGTGTTACTGCTGCTACAGAGGTTTAGTGGAGAGTCGGCTGTGTGTGCAGTGTTACTGCTGCTACAGAGGTTAGTGTAGAGTTGGCTGTGTGTGTGTAGTGTTACTGCTGCTACAGAGGTTAGTGTAGAGTCGGCTGTGTTTGTGTAGTGTTACTGCTACAGAGGTTAGTGTAGAGTCGGCTGTGTGTGTAGTGTTACTGCTGCTACAGAGGTTAGTGTAGAGTCGGCTGTGTGTGTGTAGTGTTACTGCTACAGAGGTTAGTGTAGAGTCGGCTGTGTGTGTGTAGTGTTACTGCTGCTACAGAGGTTAGTGTAGAGTCGGCTGTGTGTGTGTAGTGTTACTGCTACAGAGGTTAGTGTAGCGTCGGCTGTGTGTGTGTAGTGTTACTGCTACAGAGGTTAGTGTAGCGTCGGCTGTGTGTGTGTAGTGTTACTGTTACAGAGGTTAGATTTTTGTTGTTTTTCCTTTGAAATCTCATGCTGCCCTTTCCCAGATGTCGGAATTTCATGATGAATGGACGGAGAGAGACATGGTGCAAAACTGCTTGGGATCAATCACTCCTCTATTAGGTTCTATTAAAAGGTATGATGATTTTTTTCATTCTCCTGCAGAGTTACTGCGCCAGGCTCCCCTCGGGCAGCAACGAGAGAGGCGGTGAGAAGGTGGAGCCTGTTGACAGCCATCAGAGACAGCAGGAGAAGACTGACAGCCATGAGAGATGACAAGAGCCGTGAAACTCCGCCTCCTGGGCTCCGCCTCTGAGGCCACTGCTTAATGCCTGATGTTTGATTCTGATGGCTGAGCTACGATGCGAGAGTGGTGAGGTGGAGGCAGAGCAGCGAACTCTCCTTCACTCTCAGCTCAGGTGCTCACACTGTCCTGAAACGAGAGGCAACTGATCTGGCTTTGGCAGCGGGGGCATGTTTTAAAGGAGCGAGGGCAAAAGACAAAAGAGAGAGAGAGAGAGAGAGAGAGAGAGAGAGAGAGAGAGAGAGAGAGAGAGAGAGAGAGAGAGAGAGAATAAGAGAGGCTTGAGGCTTGTCTACACTTGGTGTAGTGCAGTAATCCTGAATACTGACCCGATGATGGGATGTTTGAAGCCCAGTTTGACGCTGGCCTCCTGCATCTCCTTCTCCAGCCAGGCCTGCGGACGCACCAGATACTTCACAAACTGGGAAACCCACCAGACCGAGGGGTCGCCATGGAGACGCTGGAGCCGGGGAGCCAGGTCCTCCGGGATGGCCAGGGGCAGGTAGGGGGGCCTGGGGTGAAGGCTGTCCACTATGGGCAGCTCCACCACCTGGATTTCCCGGTCGTTATCCTCCCCTAGAGAGACGGAGAGAGAGCAGAAGTCCACAGAGTCGTTTACTAAAGGCTGCTGATTCTCATAGACTTGTAGAGTCTGAACCTATTCTGCCACCGTGATAGACTCAAGCTTTACAGAGTCCCATTCAGCCGAACTCAGCTTTCAAGTTTTTCTTCAGTCAGGTTGAAGGTCCTGGGTCTTTCATGGCTGCATATACAGGACTGTGCAAACGTTTTAGACATAATTAAAAAATAACTATTTTTTACAGAGAGTAAGTAGAGCTTCTACATACATCAGTGTGTTTATTTAACTCTTTCCAAGCTTCTCCTAAACAACCCAGTATTATTATCAGTTCTCATCTAATACCTGCTTTGACTGCTCAGTACTTCATTAAGCTAAATCAAGATTTGCTGCTGAAGCAACTGAACACATACATACAATGTCTGGGGCGTCCAGGAGAAATCTGGAACCTAACTTTGTTCTTCAAACTGGATCAAGATCTGATCTACTTCTCTCACAATAAGATATTCATGTTACTTTGTATTGTATGCATGATTATTTACATCTGTTCCAATCAGATCTGCTGTGCTATTGATCAGATAAAGACTAAAACAATCAGCTCAGGTGAGATTCTTCAACTGTTCCTTAGTAAAGAAAGTGGTTCTGTACAGAACCATTAGCATGCTTAATGGTTTTCTATATAATAAAATGTTTCAAACCGATGGAGAAAATGTTTTATTTTTGATTCTATACAGCCCTCAATCTACTTACTTATTATTCAAGAGTACAAGTTCAAGAGTTCGAGAGGCTGTATGCAAGTACACCTTACACCTCCAGGACCATATGGTACAACACAACACTATAAAACAATACAATATACACACAACGCTGAAGAAAGATTCCAAATACCAAGAAATACAATAAATATAAAAAGGAATAAACATAAAAGAGCAGGACACAAGTCAGTAACACACTATGACATATCAGCAGATAGTGTGACATATATGAATACAGCAGTCACTGAGGTAGCAGCCATAACAGCAGTAACGCAATACTGCTAAGTTGTAACAACAACCACATAGAACAACATGTTCAGTGTTTGTTACAATAAAATATATTTTAATTATCTACATTTTTATTGTAACTATGTTCAATATCTGATCTTTGAAGCACAATAGATTGTTGAAAAATTTTGGAATTAAGCCAAACTCTGTAGGTCCCCAGGGTACAGTGTGATACCCTTTCCAGTGGGCCCCGGACTGCATTGCTAGGCTTCAGGGAACCAGAGATATGGACCCTGACAGCACCAGGCTCCTCACCAGTTGTCCTCTCTGAAATGTCCATGTTTTTAGTATCATAATCAAGTTTCATAATACAGGGGGGAGCCCTAGTTAAGTTCTTTGCACGATTAACAAATTGGAGCATCAGGTCCTTCAAAGCCTACCTCACCCAGGACACCTCTGGAACAAACGTTTAACAACATGCTGTAACATATATATAAATCTAACAACTCTCTTTTCAAACTGAAGAACAGAAGAGGAGATGATACGTCAGGTCTGGAAGGTTAATGTGTGGAAGAGCTACCAAACTAGACAGGAGAGTTTGCATGGGCAGTCGTGGCCTGAGGGTTAGGGAACCGGTCTTGTGACAGGAAGCCTGCCGGTTCGATCCCCGGGACCAGCAGGCCACGACTGAAGTGCCCTTAAGCAAAGGCACCTAACCCCAACTGCTCCCCGGGCTGCCCACCCGTGTGCCCCCTAGTGTGTATGTTCACTAGAGTGTGTATATGCGGGCTAAATGTGTGCAAATGTGGAGGTCAAATTCCGCTGTGTGCAAACACATGTGGCTAATTCTAGTTCTAAATTCTAAAATTTCTTACATTTTAAAATTTGGAAGCTATAGTGGGGTTGCTATTAAAATACCACTATAGTGACTGAGCAGCCAAAGGGGTCAATGTGGGACCCTTCCAAAATACCAGGGGGTATTTCGCACACTGGTCATAACCACTTGACCACCAACTAGTTGGCTTCAAGACTAAAGTTGCCTAATCCGTGCAACCCCGTTCAACCAGCATGAGTATGCAGGGTGGCAAGCTAAACCAGCATAGACCAGCATAGTCACCAAACCTTAGTTCCAGCCTCTACCACTCCCTAACACTGCTGCATCTGATCCAGCCAATCAAGGACTGCACCAACAGTGCGTTGCATATGTTTCCTTTTCTTTCATTTCTTTCTTTACTCTAGTCCCTACACTAAACAACAGAGTGTCCACTAAATGATTCGATGGCTAGCAGACGTCCACCTCAACACTGTTGCTATCCAAAGATAGGATAGCAACCATCCGAAATAGCAATATAACAGGAGAGGCCGAAAACCTTCTTTACTTTTAATGCAAGTCAATGGAACCAGTATATGTTCCATGTTGGTGCATTCATCATGAACATCATACACAATGTAAATGATAGGTGATGCATTCAAATGATGCAAAGAAACGTATATTCATGTTTTTCTTTGGACTGCAATGATAAACTACACTACTCAGTCCATACTAATGAATGACCTGACATTTGATAGTGTGGTACATGCTCTTGTATGCAGTCAAGGTCAGGTAGTGGTTGAAAGTAAGGGTTAATGCTTTGCCGGGCGATGTATTTTTTCCCCTCTGTGGAACTTTATCGTACTAACAAGCGGATGTCAACAAACCATCACATAAATATATATAAAACAGATGGTCTGACCTGCTGCTTGCCTGGCATCCTTGTTAGCGCTATAAAAGAAGACAATTTAGAGATGTTTCTGAGCCTTGTTGTTCTGCTAGGTCGCCGCCTATCAGTCATTGCACAGAAGAAAACGAGTGAACTGAAGTGTTTAATGGACAGAAGATAACATAATGGGGTTAAAGCATGAAGACACACTGTAGACTCGAGTAGCGCCTTTTATGCAAATGCCAGCCACAGAAATGCACTTCTTTAGCATTCAGCCATTTGTTCTAACTCTATTTCAGTGAGGCTTAAGGTAGCTTAATGACCGCCAAGTGCTCCTCTCTGGATTTACACACATCGGGGTACCTGAGCGACGAGTCTCTCCTCCAGCTCGTGTGGCTTCTTGTTAAAATGGTTCTCGATACTCATCTGTTCCATAAATATTTGATTAGAATCAGTAACTGCAACTTTACACGCAGCAGTTATTTGCCCTTCTGTGAGATCAGTGTTGCAACAGTGCTATAATGATGTACGTACACCATCTAGAGCTTCACTCAGCCATAGCCTTGGGTCTCTTTTCCCTTGTACAGTCAAATGTTCTCCATGGCCCATATGGTGCCCTGGGGCGTGCTGCATGGACTGAAGGCTGGTTTAGAAGAGTTTGGAAACTACCTGCCCTCCTTGATTTTGGTTGATCTGTAGGTTATGGGCTCACTAATACATCTGCATAGACGAAGAGGATGTGGATCTGCATGACTAACCAATAACACTTTGATCAAAATTGAGGAAACCAGATCAGAAAAGAAGGTTCAATCAGCTATACGGATGCAGCTCTTTAAGCTGGAGTGGAAAATTGGAAGAAGAAGCTGGAGAGTAAGAAGCAGATCTCAACATTTTGGTGAGGTATGCAGTTATACTACTGCGACCAATCACCAATTCTCTTTTGTACCTTTTACAATGAGCTGTTTCAGCTAAAACACAGCCACAAGGTCTGAAGTAAAGTAGATGAAGCTTTGACTGGACTAGTAAACACATTAGATTGACCGCCTCTTCAGTAGAAATGTAGGATTTGTTGGATCAAGTAAGGATTCAGATTGACATTCTATAGTAAAAGTATCATTAGTTTGGTATCTACACGATCAGGGTTTGGTAAAAAGCCAACAGTACACACAGTGGATTATGACCAACAGCCATCAGTAGCTGAGTTAAATCAAAGACTGAATGAATCCTCTCCGGTTAAACAGGCCAGTGTCTGAGTGAAGAACGTTACTACAATAGCCCGTAACTGAGCTCACCATGATCTTGCCATCTTGTCCGAGAACTCCTTGGGTGCAGCATTCAAAGGATCCTCTAAAACATCCAGAGCATTTTCTACAACATCTGGAAGATTCTCTACACATTATGAAGGATTGTCTACAACTTCCAGAGGATTCACTACAACATCCAGAGGATTCTCTACAACATCCAGAGGATTCTCTACAACATCCAGAGGATTCTCTACAACATCCAGAGGATTCTCTACAACATCCAGAGGATTCTCTACAACATCCAGAGGACTGTGTACAACTTCCATAGGATTGTCTAAAACATTCAGATGATTCTCTGCAACATCCAGAGGATTCTCTACAACATCCAGAGGATTCCCTACAACATCCAGAGGACTGTCTATAACTTCCAGAGGACTGTGTGCAACATCTAGAATATTGTCTACAACATCCTGAGTATTCTCTACAACATCCAGAGGATTGTCTACAACATCTAGAGGATTCTCTACAGCATCCAGAGGATTCCCTACAACATCCAGAGGATTCTCTACAACATCCAGAGGATTCCCTACAACATCCAGAGGATTGTCTATAACTTCCAGAGGACTGTGTGCAACATCTAGAATATTGTCTAAAACATCTAGAGGATTCTCTACAACATCCAGAGGATTGTCTACAACATCCAGAGGATTCTCTACAGCATCCAGAGGACTGTGTACAACATCCAGAGGATTCTCTACAACATCCAGAGGATTGTCTAAAACATCTAGAGGATTCTCTACAACATCCAGAGGATTGTCTAAAACATCCAGAGGATTCTCTACAACATCCTGAGGATTCTCTACAACATCCGGAGACTTCAACTCTTTTTGTAGGTCCCCCAGGTGCTTATCCAGGTCACCCAGGTGCTTATCCAGTCTCTTGTCATCTGTCAGTTTGACTGATACAATTCTCTCCTGGCTGCTCTTACAGCAGTCTGACTTGTCTCAGTATTCCTAAATTCACTCGTGTCACTTCACTGCTGCGTTCCCTTCACTGGCTTTCTGTAGCAGCTCACACCAGATTTAACACTCTGATGCCTATAATAACTTGATCCGTACCTCGAAGCAGTGGCCAAAGCTTGATCTGTACCTCGAGGCACTCAAGCTTCAAGCATAGCTCAGATTGAGCTGCCATCCTTCAAGATGCATAGAAGGCAAGCATCAGGACTCTTCTCTCTCCTGGAGCCCAGGAGGTGGAAAGAATTTCACTGTCTGTCCGAACAGCAGACTTTCTCGTCCTCTAAGACAAGCGGAAGACTGTCTTTTAGTGTAACACTTAAATGAGCACTAAACTAAGAACTTATCGAAATGCACTGTATTGCACTGACGCTGTGTTTAATTCTGTATTTTTTATTTCAGGACTGACGTTTGTTTCTGGCAGTGTCTGAGCTCAGGGGTAGCTTGGACTTCTCTGTGGAGTGGACAACAAAGCACTTTTGTAAGTCACGCTGGATAAAAGCGTCTGCTAAATGCCATGAATGTAAATGTTAAAGAGGTAAATCTGCCGGAGGCTGAGTGAAACGTGACAGTAATGGAAATAAATATGTCAGTTAGTAAGCTAACTGAGTTTAATCTGATAGACATAAACGCTTAGAAACTTCCACATGGGCTTAGAGTGACAGGCACCAGCACATGCTAGACATCAGTAAATGAAAGAACTAAGGTTAGTCCGGCTTCAAACCAGCGCACTCAACAGAAACAGCCCTCATAGCGGTGACTGAGAAGCTCCAGACTGCAAGATCATCCAAACTGTCATCGGTTGTGATCCTTCTGGACCTCTCTGCAGCCTTCGACACGGTGAACCACAAGATCCTTCTATCCATCCTCGCTGACCTGGGAATCACGGGCTCTGCATGGAAGTGGTTTGAGTCCTATCTAGAGGGGCGGTCTTACCAGGTAACATGGAGAGGGTCTACATCTGCTCCTTGCAGGCTCCTTACTGGTGTCCCTCAAGGCTCAGTGCTAGGTCCTCTCCTCTTTTCACTCTACACCCGTTCTCTTGGTGATGTAATTACCTCTCATGGTTTCTCTTACCACTGCTATGCTGATGACACTCAACTAATGCTTTCCTTCCCACCATCTCATACTCAGGTTTGCAGTCGTATCTCTGCATGTCTGACTGACATCTCTTCATGGATGACAGCTCATCATCTGAAGCTCAATCCCAGCAAGACTGAGCTGCTGTTTATCCCTGGAACTACAGGTCCCAGCAGGATCTTGCCATCTCATTCGAGAACTCTTTGATTGTTCCGTCTAAAGATGCAAGAAACCTTGGTGTGACTCTGGATGACCAGTTATCGTTCTCAGCCCATATTACGAACCTGACTTGGTCATGCAGATACATTCTCCACAACATCAGACGAATCCGACCCTTCCTCTCTCAGGAGGCCTCCCAGGTGCTCGTCCAGTCTCTTGTCATTTCAAGGTTGGACTACTGCAACTCACTCCTGGCTGGTCTTCCTCTGCAGACCATCAGAACCTTACAACTGATCCAGAATGCAGCAGCACGGCTCGTCTTCAATCTTCCCAAGTTCACTCATGTCACTCCACTGCTGCGCTCCCTCCCTTCACTGGCTTCCTGTAGCTGCTCGCATTCAGTTTAAAGTTTTGATGCCTACAAAGCCAAGAATGGACCAGCTCCTCCTGACCTTATAGCAATGGTCAAAAGTCGAACCGCAACTCGAGCCCTTCGCGCTTCAAGTACGGCTCGGCTTCACCCACCATCCCTCAAGATTCATTGAAGACGTGCGACAAAACGCTTCTCTGTCCTGGAGCCCAGATGATGGAACGAACTTCCACAGGCTGTCCGAACAGCGAACTCTCTCGCGGTCTTCAAACGCAGACTGAAGACCACCGTCTCTTTGTAAAGCACTTATAATCACTAATATACTAAAGTACTGGTATAAACTGTAATTGCACTTTATCTTCTAGGAGCACTGGCTAAGTACTGCACGTGTACTGTATGTAGTCTTGTATTTGTTCTCTTCTCTGTAGGTGTTCCAGTCTTGCTAGGTATTGCGTTGTCTTTTTTCTAGGTATCAGCACTGGCCCTGTGTTTATGGCAGTTTAAGAGTAGTTTGGACTTAAACCTGTTTGTACTAGATAGAGATTCATACTCTAACTGAACACTAAGCACTTTTGTAAGTCGCTCTGGATAAGAGCGTCGGCTAAATGCCGTAAATGTATTATAGTGTATAATGTGGTTGGTGTAGTGTAGTGGGTTATAGTGTATAGTGTGGTTGGTATAGTGTAGTGTGTTATAGTGTATAGTGTGGTTGGTATAGTGTAGTGGGTTATAGTGTATAGTGTGGTTGGTATAGTGTAGTGGGTTATAGTGTATAGTGTGGTTGGTATAGTGTAGTGGGTTATAGTGTATAGTGTGGTTGGTATAGTGTAGTGGGTTATAGTGTATAGTGTGGTTGGTATAGTGTAGTGGGTTATAGTGTATAGTGTAGTGGGTTATAGTGTATAGTGTGGTTGGGGTTGTGTAGTGAGTTACAGTGTATAGTGTGGTTGGTGTAGTGGGTTATAGTGTATAGTGTGGTTGGTATAGTGTAGTGGGTTATAGTGTATAGTGTGGTTGGTATAGTGTAGTGGGTTATAGTGTATAGTGTGGTTGGTATAGTGTAGTGGGTTATAGTGTATAGTGTGGTTGGGGTTGTGTAGTGAGTTACAGTGTATAGTGTGGTTGGTGTAGTGGGTTATAGTGTATAGTGTGGTTGGTGTAGTGTAGTGGGTTATAGTGTATAGTGTGGTTGGTATAGTGTAGTGGGTTATAGTGTATAGTGTGGTTGGTGTAGTGTAGTGGGTTATAGTGTATAGTGTGGTTGGTATAGTGTAGTGGGTTATAGTGTATAGTGTGGTTGGTATAGTGTAGTGGGTTATAGTGTATAGTGTGGTTGGTATAGTGTAGTGGGTTATAGTGTATAGTGTGTTTGGTACAGTGTAGTGGGTTATAGTGTATAGTGTGGTTGGTATAGTGTAGTGGGTTATAGTGTATAGTGTGGTTGGTGTAGTGTAGTGGGTTATAGTGTATGGTGTGGTTGGTATAGTGTAGTGGGTTATAATGTATAGTGTGGTTGGTATAGTGTAGTGGGTTATAGTGTATAGTGTGGTTGGTATAGTGTAGTGGGTTATAGTGTGGTTGGTATAGTGTAGTGGGTTATAGTGTGGTTGGTATAGTGTAGTGGGTTATAGTGTGGTTGGTATAGTGTAGTGGGTTATAGTGTATAGTGTGGTTGGTATAGTTTAGTGGGTTATAGTGTATAGTGTGGTTAGTATAGTGTAGTGGGTTATAGTGTATAGTGTGGTTGGTATAGTGTAGTGGGTTATAGTGTATAGTGTGGTTGGTATAGTGTAGTGGGTCATAGTGTATAGTGTGGTTGGTATAGTGTAGTAGGTTATAGTGTATAGTGTGGTTGGTATAGTGTAGTGGGTTATAGTGTATAGTGTAGTTGGTATAGTGTAGTGGGTTATAGTGTATAGTGTGGTTGGTATAGTGTAGTGGGTTATAGTGTATAGTGTGGTTGGTATAGTGTAGTGGGTTATAGTGTATAGTGTGGTTGGTATAGTGTAGTGGGTTATAGTGTATAGAGTGGTTGGTATAGTGTAGTGGGTTATAGTGTATAGTGTGGTTGGTATAGTGTAGTGGGTTATAGTGTATAGTGTGGTTGGTATAGTGTAGTGGGTTATAGTGTATAGTGTGGTTAGTATAGTGTAGTGGGTTATAGTGTATAGTGTGGTTAGTATAGTGTAGTGGGTTATAGTGTATAGTGTGGTTGGTATAGTGTAGTGGGTTATAGTGTATAGTGTGGTTGGTATAGTGTAGTGGGTTATAGTGTATAGTGTGGTTGGTATAGTGTAGTGGGTTATAGTGTGGTTGGTATAGTGTAGTGGGTTATAGTGTGGTTGGTATAGTGTAGTGGGTTATAGTGTATAGTGTGGTTGGTATAGTGTAGTGTGTTATAGTGTATAGTGTGGTTGGTATAGAGTAGTGGGTTATGGTGTATAGTTAACAGTGTGGTTGGTATAGTGTAGTGTGTTATAGTGTATAGTGTGGTTGGTATAGTGTAGTGGGTTATAGTGTATAGTGTGGTTGGTATAGTGTAGTGGGTTATAGTGTATAGTGTGGTTGGTATAGTGTAGTGGGTTATAGTGTGGTTGGTATAGTGTAGTGGGTTATAGTGTATAGTGTGGTTGGTATAGTGTAGTGGGTTATAGTGTATAGTGTGGTTGGTATAGAGTAGTGGGTTATGGTGTATAGTTAACAGTGTGGTTGGTATAGTGTAGTGTGTTATAGTGTATAGTGTGGTTGGTATAGTGTAGTGGGTTATAGTGTATAGTGTGGTTGGTATAGTGTAGTGGGTTATAGTGTATAGTGTGGTTGGTATAGTGTAGTGGGCTATAGTGTATAGTGTGGTTGATATATTGTAGTGGGTTATAGTGTATAGTGTGGTTAATATAGTGTAGTGGGTTATAGTGTATAGTGTGGTTGGTATAGTGTAGTGGGTTATAGTGTATAGTGTGGTTGGTATAGTGTAGTGGGTTATAGTGTATAGTGTGGTTGGTATAGTGTAGTGGGTTATGGTGTATAGTTAACAGTGTGGTTGGTATAGTGTAGTGGGTTATAGTGTATAGTGTGGTCGGTATAGTGTAGTGGGTTATAGTGTATAGTGTGGTTGGTATAGTGTAGTGGGTTATAGTGTATAGTGTGGTTGGTATAGTGTAGTGGGTTATAGTGTATAGTGTGGTTGGTATAGTGTAGTGGGTTATGGTGTATAGTTAACAGTGTGGTTGGTATAGTGTAGTGTGTTATAGTGTATAGTGTGGTTGGTATAGTGTAGTGGGTTATAGTGTATAGTGTGGTTGGTATAGTGTAGTGGGTTATAGTGTATAGTGTGGTTGGTATAGTGTAGTGGGTTATAGTGTATAGTGTGGTTTATATAGTGTAGTGGGTTATAGTGTATAGTGTGGTTAGTATAGTGTAGTGGGTTATAGTGTATAGTGTGGTTGATATATTGTAGTGGGTTATAGTGTATAGTGTGGTTGGTATAGTGTAGTGGGTTATATTGTATAGTGTAGTGGGTTATGGTGTATAGTTAACAGTGTGGTTGGTATAGTGTAGTGTGTTATAGTGTATAGTGTGGTTGGTATAGTGTAGTGGGTTATAGTGTATAGTGTGGTTGGTATAGTGTAGTGGGTTATAGTGTATAGTGTGGTTTGTATAGTGTAGTGGGTTATAGTGTGGTTGGTATAGTGTAGTGGGTTATAGTGTGGTTGGTATAGTGTAGTGGGTTATAGTGTATAGTGTGGTTGGTATAGTGTAGTGGGTTATAGTGTATAGTGTGGTTGGTATAGAGTAGTGGGTTATGGTGTCTAGTTAACAGTGTGGTTGGTATAGTGTAGTGTGTTATAGTGTATAGTGTGGTTGGTATAGTGTAGTGGGTTATAGTGTATAGTGTGGTTGGTATAGTGTAGTGGGTTATAGTGTATAGTGTGGTTGGTATAGTGTAGTGGGCTATAGTGTATAGTGTGGTTGATATATTGTAGTGGGTTATAGTGTATAGTGTGGTTAATATAGTGTAGTGGGTTATAGTGTATAGTGTGGTTGGTATAGTGTAGTGGGTTATAGTGTATAGTGTGGTTGGTATAGTGTAGTGGGTTATAGTGTATAGTGTGGTTGATATATTGTAGTGGGTTATAGTGTATAGTGTGGTTGGTATAGTGTAGTGGGTTATATTGTATAGTGTAGTGGGTTATGGTGTATAGTTAACAGTGTGGTTGGTATAGTGTAGTGTGTTATAGTGTATAGTGTGGTTGGTATAGTGTAGTGGGTTATGGTGTATAGTTAACAGTGTGGTTGGTATAGTGTAGTGGGTTATAGTGTATAGTGTGGTTGGTATAGTGTAGTGGGTTATAGTGAATAGTGTGGTTGGTATAGTGTAGTGGGTTATAGTGTATAGTGTGGTTGGTATAGTGTAGTGGGTTATGGTGTATAGTTAACAGTGTGGTTGGTATAGTGTAGTGTGTTATAGTGTATAGTGTGGTTGGTATAGTGTAGTGGGTTATAGTGTATAGTGTGGTTGGTATAGTGTAGTGGGTTCTAGTGTATAGTGTGGTTGGTATAGTGTAGTGGGTTATAGTGTATAGTGTGGTTGATATAGTGTAGTGGGTTATAGTGTATAGTGTGGTTAGTATAGTGTAGTGGGTTATAGTGTATAGTGTGGTTGATATATTGTAGTGGGTTATAGTGTATAGTGTGGTTGGTATAGTGTAGTGGGTTATATTGTATAGTGTGGTTGGTATAGTGTAGTGGGTTATATTGTATAGTGTGGTTGGTATAGTGTAGTGGGTTATAGTGTATAGTGTGGTTGGTATAGTGCAGTGGGTTATAGTGTAAAGTTAACAGTGTGGTTGTTATAGAGTAATGGGTTATGGTGTATAGTTAACAGTGTGGTTGGTATAGTGTAGTAGGTTATAGTGTATAGTGTGGTTGGTATAGTGTAGTGGGTTATAATGTATAATGTAGTGGGTTATAGTGTATAGTGTGGTTGGTATAGTGTAGTGGGTTATGGTGTATAGTGTGGTTGGTATAGTGTAGTGGGTTATAGTGTATAGTGTGGTTGGTATAGTGTAGTGGGTTATAGTGTATAGTGTGGTTGGTATAGTGTAGTGGGTTATAGTGTATAATGTGGTTGGTATAGTGTAGTGGGTTATAGTGTATAGTGTGGTTGGTATAGTGTAGTGGGTTATAGTGTATAGTGTGGTTTGTATAGTGTAGTGGGTTATAGTGTGGTTGGTATAGTGTAGTGGGTTATAGTGTGGTTGGTATAGTGTAGTGGGTTATAGTGTATAGTGTGGTTGGTATAGTGTAGTGGGTTATAGTGTATAGTGTGGTTGGTATAGAGTAGTGGGTTATGGTGTATAGTTAACAGTGTGGTTGGTATAGTGTAGTGTGTTATAGTGTATAGTGTGGTTGGTATAGTGTAGTGGGTTATAGTGTATAGTGTGGTTGGTATAGTGTAGTGGGTTATAGTGTATAGTGTGGTTGGTATAGTGTAGTGGGCTATAGTGTATAGTGTGGTTGATATATTGTAGTGGGTTATAGTGTATAGTGTGGTTAATATAGTGTAGTGGGTTATAGTGTATAGTGTGGTTGGTATAGTGTAGTGGGTTATAGTGTATAGTGTGGTTGGTATAGTGTAGTGGGTTATAGTGTATAGTGTGGTTGATATATTGTAGTGGGTTATAGTGTATAGTGTGGTTGGTATAGTGTAGTGGGTTATATTGTATAGTGTAGTGGGTTATGGTGTATAGTTAACAGTGTGGTTGGTATAGTGTAGTGTGTTATAGTGTATAGTGTGGTTGGTATAGTGTAGTGGGTTATGGTGTATAGTTAACAGTGTGGTTGGTATAGTGTAGTGGGTTATAGTGTATAGTGTGGTTGGTATAGTGTAGTGGGTTATAGTGTATAGTGTGGTTGGTATAGTGTAGTGGGTTATAGTGTATAGTGTGGTTGGTATAGTGTAGTGGGTTATGGTGTATAGTTAACAGTGTGGTTGGTATAGTGTAGTGTGTTATAGTGTATAGTGTGGTTGGTATAGTGTAGTGGGTTATAGTGTATAGTGTGGTTGGTATAGTGTAGTGGGTTATAGTGTATAGTGTGGTTGGTATAGTGTAGTGGGTTATAGTGTATAGTGTGGTTGATATAGTGTAGTGGGTTATAGTGTATAGTGTGGTTAGTATAGTGTAGTGGGTTATAGTGTATAGTGTGGTTGATATATTGTAGTGGGTTATAGTGTATAGTGTGGTTGGTATAGTGTAGTGGGTTATATTGTATAGTGTGGTTGGTATAGTGTAGTGGGTTATATTGTATAGTGTGGTTGGTATAGTGTAGTGGGTTATAGTGTATAGTGTGGTTGGTATAGTGCAGTGGGTTATAGTGTAAAGTTAACAGTGTGGTTGTTATAAAGTAATGGGATATGGTGTATAGTTAACAGTGTGGTTGGTATAGTGTAGTAGGTTATAGTGTATAGTGTGGTTGGTATAGTGTAGTGGGTTATAATGTATAATGTAGTGGGTTATAGTGTATAGTGTGGTTGGTATAGTGTAGTGGGTTATGGTGTATAGTGTGGTTGGTATAGTGTAGTGGGTTATAGTGTATAGTGTGGTTGGTATAGTGTAGTGGGTTATAGTGTATAGTGTGGTTGGTATAGTGTAGTGGGCTATAGTGTATAGTGTGGTTGGTATAGTGTAGTGGTTTATAGTGTATAGTGTGGTTGTTATAGTGTAGTGGGCTATAGTGTATAGTGTGGTTGGTATAGTGTAGTGGGTTATAGTGTATAGTGTGGTTGGTATAATGTAGTGGGTTATAGTGTATAGTGTGGTTGTTATAGTGTAGTGGGTTATAGTGTATAGTGTGGTTGGTATAGTGTAGTGGGCTATAGTGTATAATGTGGTTGGTATAGTGTAGTGGGTTATAGTGTATAGCGTGGTTGGTATAGTGTAGTGGGCTATAGTGTATAGTGTGGTTGGTATAGTGTAGTGGGCTATAGTGTATAGTGTGGTTGGTATAGTGTAGTGGGTTATAGTGTATAGTGTGGTTGTTATAGTGTAGTGGGTTATAGTGTATAGTGTGGTTGGTATAGTGTAGTGGGCTATAGTGTATAGTGTGGTTGGTATAGTGTAGTGGGCTATAGTGTATAGTGTGGTTGGTATAGTGTAGTGGGTTATAGTGTATAGTGTGGTTGGTATAGTGTAGTGGGCTATAGTGTATAGTGTGGTTGGTATAGTGTAGTGGGTTATGGTGTATATTTAACAGTGTGGTTGTTATAGTGTAATAGGTATAGTGTAAAGTGTATGAAGGCAGCATCGTGCTGAAATGCTACTGGAACTGTTGTCCACCGTGCTAAGACACTGTTCTGTGCCCCTGAGCGTCCAGCCTGTATGTAATGTACAGTATTTCTGCTGTGATTAACGTCACTATAAAACACGTATGGAACATTAAATCATGGGAGGCTAAAAGCCGCCGTGTTTATCTTCGACCTCGTCTCTTGGGAACAATGTGACTGCATACAAAATCTATACAGCAGATATTAAGCCGAACGCTCAATACATCATCCTCCACTCATAAATGCACAATGCTGATGAGTCGTACGCTATTTAAATACAGTGCTTAAGAAGGACTTACACAGAAGTGCACAGTCAGCTGAACACAGAAGGTAATCGCACTATTTGTACTGCAAGCCTAGTGAGAGAGAGAGGGGAGAGAAACAGAGGGGGTGGGGAAGACAGAAAGAGGGGGAGGAAGATAGGTAGAGATTTCTCGATACCAAGGAGCTCCACAGTGTCTGTGGTTTAGTTTTCTTTTACTTTCCTGTGGATTAACCAGCAACTAACACTCAACTCCACCCCTCTCGTCATTAACGTTACCAGTGTTCACCAGTGTTTACCAACAGATGACCTGTACACACTACAATATTCACTTCTACTGACCATCAGCACCATCAGCTCAGCTTTCAGATGCTCTATAGATTCCTCCTGACCACATTTCTATCTGTAGCTACTGCCACTTAAATATTCCTCCACTGTAGATCAGCTGAACCCTTCTCTATAGAAGGTCAACACTAAGATGTCCCTCCGGGCAAGTCTGATCTGGACCCTGATGATCTCTGACATGACGTGCCAGAATATGGATCAACGTTCCTGCTAGGACCTGTCTCCTCTTCTGGATCCTCTCAATTTACCCATTTGATTTCTATACCCAGGGCAGGAACGTGTCTTATTTGCTATCTTTTTGCCACCAGCACCCAGCAAGGGTGGATCTGACCTCATCCAACAGTCTAGTGGTCAGTTCAGTCACCTTCCAGACTTCCACCCACTAAATCATTACATCATTGGATCAGCAGGTTATGCAATGATGCTCCTTCGATTATCCACTCTCCTGAGCTTCTCACATCTCTGGGAAACCTCAAAACCTGTCCTCCAGACCAGGAGAAGTGATCAGTAAGAACTTGGAAGAGTGGTCAGACTGACTTCAGCCAAAACAGCTGAGGGTCATATCCCAAGCTCCCTGTTCCAGGCAGGAGCCCAAGGCAGATCTTTATACTGATCGCAGCTGGAAGTCCCTCGCTCAACTGTGTATGTCCACCAGGCCTTCTCCACTTTCCTCGTCCAGCAAAAAGAGCCCAGTTATTCACATCCAGCCCTCTCCTCCAGTACGACCACTGCAGTGAGAGCCAATTCCACTGGGCTGAAACCTTATCCAACCTTATCCTTATCCCTCCCAGTCCGTCTGTGGAAATAAATCCTTTCTGTTGCCCATATTAGTCCTCCTGGACATCAAGGAACCTCTGTGTCAGCAAAGTGACCAGACACCACTGTGCAAAAGTCTGAGGCACCTAAGCTGATAGTGTAAAAGTGTTTATCTGATCAATATTTATATATGTTCACCAGTAAGAACAGCAGATCTGATTAGAACAGATGTAAATAATCATACATACAATACAAAGTAACATGAATATGTTATTGTGGGAGAAGTAGATCAGATCTTGATCCAGTTTGAAGAACAAAGTTAGGTTCCAGATTTCTCCTGGACGCCCCAGACATTGTATGAATGTATTCAGTTCCTTCAGCAGCAAATCTTGATTTAGTTTAATGAAGTACTGAGCAGTCAAAGCAGGTATTAGATGAGAACTGATAATAATACTGGGTTGTTTAGGAGAAGCTTGGAAAGAGTTAAATAAACATACTGACGTATGGAAAAGCACTACTTACTCTATTAATACTGTTTTAATATTTAATAATAAAGTGTAAAAGCATTACTTACTCTATTAATACTGTTTAATATTTAAATAATAAAGTGTTTACTGAGTAAATAAAAACTTCCTGTCTGGAATAAACTGCGTTCTGAATATAATATTTTCCCAAATGGTTAAAACCTTTACACAGTACGTCTGTAAACGTCAACAAGAGGACGTATAGAAGGAGGGAGATAAAGGAGAGAGAGGCATGAAGAAAGAGAAATAAAAAGAGAGAAACAGAGAAAGGGAAAAGGAGAGCTGGTAGAGAGAGGGTTAGAGAAAAAAAGGGAAAGAGAGAGGGAATAGAAAAAGAAGAGTGTGAATGGGTAAGAAAGATAAGAGAGATGTGTAGGGAGAGATGGAAAAGGGAAAGAGAGAGAGAATAAAAAAAGAAGAGAGCGAAAGAGAAAGAAAGATAGGATAGATGTGTAGGGAGGGATGAAAAAGGGAAAGAGAGAGGGAATAGAAAAAGAAGAGTATGAAAGAGTAAGAAAGATGAGAGAGATGTGTAGGGAGGGATGAAAAAGGGAAAGAGAGAGGGAATAGAAAAAGAAGAGTGTGAAAGAGTAAGAAAGATGAGAGAGATCTGTAGGGAGGGATGAAAAAGGGAAAGAGAGAGAATAGAAAAAGAAGAGAGTGAAAGAGTAAGAAAGATGAGAGAGATGTGTAGGGAGGGATGAATAAGGGAAAGAAAGAGGGAATAGAAAAAGAAGAGTGTAAAGGAGTAAGAAAGATGAGAGAGATGTGTAGGGAGGGATGAAAAAGGGAAAGAGAGAGGGAATAGAAAAAGAAGAGAGTGAAAGAGTAAGAAAGATGAGAGAGATGTGTAGGGAGAGATGAAGGGAAAGAGAGAGAATAGAAAAAGAAGAGAGTGAAAGAGTAAGAAAGATGAGAGAGATGTGTACGGAGAGATGAAGGGAAAGAGAGAGAATAGAAAAAGAAGAGAGTGAAAGAGTAAGAAAGATTGAAGATATGTGTAGGGAGAGATTGAAGAGGGAAAGAGAGAGAATAGAAAAAGAAGAGAGTGAAAGAGTAAGAAAGATGAGAGAGATGTGTAGGGAGAGAATGAAAGGGAAAGAGAGAGAGAATAGAAAAAGAGAGTGAAAGACTAAGAAAGATGAGAGATGTGTAGGGAGAGAATGAAAGGGAAAGAGAGAGAGAATAGAAAAAGAGAGTGAAAGACTAAGAAAGATGAGAGATGTGTAGGGAGAGATGAAGGGAAAGAGAGAGAATAGAAAAAGAAGAGAGTGAAAGAGTAAGAAAGATGAGAGAGATGTGTAGGGAGGGATGAAAAAGGGAAAGAGAGAGGGAATAGAAAAAGAAGAGTGTGAAAGAGTAAGAAAGATGAGAGAGATGTGTAGGGAGGGATGAAAAAGGGAAAGAGAGAGAATAGAAAAAGAAGAGTATGAAAGAGTAAGAAAGATGAGAGAGATGTGTAGGGAGGGATGAAAAAGGGAAAGAGAGAGGGAATAGAAAAAGAAGAGAGTGAAAGAGTAAGAAAGATGGAAGAGATGTGTAGGGAGAGATTGAAGAGGGAAAGAGAGAGAGAGAATAGAAAAAGAAGAGAGTGAAAGAGTAAGGAAGATGGAAGAGATGTGTAGGGAGAGATTGAAGAGGGAAAGAGAGAGAATAGAAAAAGAAGAGAGTGAAAGAGTAAGAAAGATGGAAGAGATGTGTAGGGAGAGATTGAAGAGGGAAAGAGAGAGAGAGAATAGAAAAAGAAGAGAGTGAAAGAGTAAGGAAGATGGAAGAGATGTGTAGGGAGAGATTGAAGAGGGAAAGAGAGAGAATAGAAAAAGAAGAGAGTGAAGGAGGGAAGGACAGAGGGAGTGAAGAAGGATAAAAGCGAGAGACGGAGAGGTGGGGGTGAAGGTGGGGGAGTTTATCACTCATATCCTCAAAGCCTGCTGTGAGAAAGTGTCTTCACTGAATATTATATCGCAAGGTGACTTCATTCTTCCCTCCTCTATCTTCCTCTCTCCCTCTATCTTTCCCTTCGTTCTCTCTCTCTCTCTTCCTCGTCTTCTCCTCTCAGGGGTTTTTAACTTTACTGTCAACAACACTCGGCTGGGAGCAAAGACCTGTTTGAAACTGATTACAAAGGTCACAGAAAGAGGGAGAAAGAAAGAGAGACAGAGTGAGTGAGAGAGACAGAGGGAGGGAGAAAGAGAGACGGAGGGAGAGAGACAGAGAGACAGAGGGAGAGAGAGAAACTGAGGCAGAGAGACAGAGAGACAGAGGGAGAGAGAGAAACTGAGGCAGAGAGAGATACAGAGTGAGAGAGAATGAGAGACAGAGGGAGAGAGACAGAGAGACAGAGAAAGAGAGACAGAGTGAGAGAGAAAGAGAGACATAGAGCGAGAGACAGAGGGAGATTGGAAAAGAGGCAGAGAGAGAAAGAGAGACAGAGGGAGAGAGAAAGAGAGACAGAGGGAGAGAGACAGAGGGAGAGAGAAGGAGAGACAGAATCAGAGAGAAAGAGGGAGAGAGAGACAGAGAGAGAGAGAGACAGAGGGAGAGAGAATGAGAGACAGAGAGACAGAGGGAGAGAGACAGAGAAAGAGAGACAGAGAGAGATACAGAGTGAGAGAGAAAGAGAGACAGAGGGAGAGAGATAGAGAGACAGAGAAAGAGAGACAGAGTGAGAGAGAAAGAGAGACAGAGGGTGAGAGACAGAGTGAGTGAGAGAGACAGAGGGAGGGAGAAAGAGAGACAGAGGGAGAGAGACAGAGGGAAAGAGACAGAGAAACTGAGGCAGAGAGAGATACAGAGTGAGAGAGAAAGAGAGACAGGGGGAGAGAGACAGAGAGATAGAGAAAGAGAGACAGAGAGACAGAGGGAGAGAGAAAGAGAGACAGAGTGAGAGAGAAAGAGAGACATAGAGCGAGAGACAGAGGGAGAGAGAAGGAGAAAAAGAGTCAGAGAGAAAGAGGGAGAGAGACAGAGAAACTGAAGCAGAGAGATACAGATTGAGAGAGAAAGAGAGACAGACGGAGAGAGACAGAGATACAGAGAAAGAGAGACAGAGAGACAGAGTGAGTGAGAGAGACAGAGGGAGGGAGAAAGAGAGACAGAGTGAGTGAGAGAGACAGAGGGAGGGAGAAAGAGAGACAGAGGAAGAGAGACAGAGGGAAAGAGACAGAGAAACTGAGGCAGAGAGAGATACAGAGTGAGAGAGAAAGAGAGACAGAGTGAGAGAGACAGAGATAAGGTGTAAGAGAAAAAGAGAGACAGAGAGAAAGGGAGGCAGAGTGAGAAAGAGAGAGATACAGAGTAAGAGAAAAAGAGAGACAGTGCGAGAGACAGAGCAACTGAGTGAGAAAGAGAGAGATACAGAGTAAGAGAAAAAGAGAGACTGAGGGAGAGAGAAAGGGAGGCAGAGTGAGAAAGATACAGAGAAAGAGAAAAAGAAAGAGTGCGAGAGACAGAGAAACTGAGTGAGAAAGAGAGAGATACAGAGTAAGAGAAAAAGAGAGACTGAGTAAGAAAGAGAGAGATACAGAGTAAGAGAAAAAGAGAGACTGAGTGAGAAAGAGAGAGATACAGAGTAAGAGAAAAAGAGAGACTGAGGGAGAGAGAAAGGGAGGCAGAGTGAGAAAGATACAGAGAAAGAGAAAAAGAAAGACAGTGCGAGAGACAGAGAAACTGAGTGAGAAAGAGAGAGATACAGAGTAAGAGAAAAAGAGAGACTGAGTGAGAAAGAGAGAGATACAGAGTAAGAGAAAAAGAGAGACAGAGTGAGAAAGAGAGAGATACAGAGTAAGAGAAAAAGAGAGACTGAGGGAGAGAAAGAGAGATATACAGAGTAAGAGAAAAAGAGAGACTGAATGAGAAAGAGAGAGATACAGAGTAAGAGAAAAAGAGAGACGGAGTGAGAAAGAGAGAGATACAGAGTAAGAGAAAAAGAGAGACAGAGTGAGAAAGAGAGAGATACAGAGTAAAAGAAAAAGAGAGACAGAGTGAGAAAGAGAGATACAGAGTAAGAGAAAAAGAGAGACTGAGGGAGAGAAAGAGAGAGATACAGAGTAAGAGAAAAAGAGAGACTGAGGGAGAGAAAGAGAGAGATACAGAGTAAGAGAAAAAGAGAGACTGAGGGAGAGAAAGAGAGAGATACAGAGTAAGAGAAAAAGAGAGACTGAGGGAGAGAAAGAGAGATACAGAGTAAGAGAAAAAGAGAGACTGAGGGAGAGAAAGAGAGATACAGAGTAAGAGAAAAAGAGAGACTGAATGAGAAAGAGAGAGATACAGAGTAAGAGAAAAAGAGAGACAGAGTGAGAAAGAGAGAGATACAGAGTAAGAGAAAAAGAGAGACTGAGGGAGAGAAAGAGAGAAGGCTTTGACTGGTTGACTAGTCAGGAAAACAGTCTCTAATTGGTCGACTAGTCAGGAACGCAGCCTCCGTTTGGCCAATAACTCAGAAACACAACCTCTGATTAGTCGACAAGCCAGGAATACAGCCTCTGATTGGTTGTCAAATCAGGAACACAGCCAACAATTGGTTGACAAGTCAGAAACACAGTCTCCAATTGGTCGACTAGTCAAGAACACAGCCTTTGATTGGTTGACAAGTCAGGGACACAGGCTTTGACTGGTCAACAAGTCAGCAACACATCCTCTGACTCATCAACAAGGGAGAAACATGGCTCCGCACGTGAGGATAACAGCTTCTGACTGGTCGACTAAGTCAACCAGGGGCATCAGTGTACAGCTAACAACAAAGTTAACAAAAACAATAGCTTTTTAAAACTGTATATAACAATATTTAATATAAATACAAATATAATACTTTATTCTTATATCATAAATTTGGTTCACAAATCTCCAAAAAGACTTGATAGAGTTCCAGGCTGGATTACAAGCTTCTGAAAGGGATACGACTGCACCAGAGCTCTCACTGGAACAGCCAACTGCTTCCCTTCTGGGATCAAATGAAAGCAAGTCTCCAGCATGCAGCGGCGCAAAGATGTATTCTTTAATGTACAACGTCCTTTGATGTTGTAAACAACATCATTCACTCTAAATAATACTGAGGTCTGGACTCTAGGCTGGTCAGTCCATTGATCTGAGAACACCAGCAGTGTACAGTTACCTGTGTGCTGGTGCCAGAAAGCAACTACTGCACAAAGAAAACTGGTTAAGATCAATCTGACCTCAGCTCTGTTATCTGTTACTCTGCAATCTGAAATTTTCAAAGTCATTCAAAGTTCAGCTCCTGCAAGAAAACAGAAGTTTAACTGAGAGCTATTATGCTTTTCCCGTTGTTTTCTTTCCTTTAGCTTTTGGTGCACGCAAAGGTCTAAAGCCCAAATTACTTTAGACCACTCTAAAACGTCTAGCTTGTGGAGGTGGATCTACCAGCTTGTTCTGCCGGACTCTCAAACCGATACACCAGAACTGATGGCACTGTAAGAACAGCCACGGCAGTGTGGGGGTGGAGCTTGTAGCAGGATGCTGGTTTACTAATCAAAACAGAGTGGGCGAGCTGACCAATCAGAGCACATTGAGGCTTAAAGACGCAGGAGCTCTAACAGGCTGCTTCAGACAGGTTATAGTGTATAGTGTAGAGGGTTATAATGTATAGTGTGGTTGGTATAGTGTAGTGGGTAATAGTGTATAGTGTGTTTGGTATAGTGTAGTGGGTTATAGTGTATAGTGTGTTTGGTGTAGTGTAGAGGGTTATAGTGTATAGAGTGGTTGGTATAGTGTAGTGGGTTATAGTGTATAGTGTGGTTGGTATAGTGTAGTGGGTTATAGTGTATAGTGGAGCTGATATAGTGTGGTGGGTTATAGTGTATAGTGTGGTTGGTATAGTGTAGTGGGTTATAGTGTATAGTGTGGTTGGTATAGTGTAGTGGGTTATAGTGTATAGTGTGGTTGGTATAGTGTAGTGGGTTATAGTGTATAGTGTGGTTGGTATAGTGTAGTGGGTTATAGTGTATAGTGTGGTTGGTATAGTGTAGTGGGTTATAGTGTATAGTGGAGTTGATACAGTGTAGTGGGTTGTAGTGTATAGTGTGGTTGGTATAGTGTAGTGGGTTATAGTGTATAGTGTGGTTGGTATAGTGTAGTGGGTTATAGTGTATAGTGTGGTTGGTATAGTGTAGTGGGTTATAGTGTATAGTGGAGTTGATACAGTGTAGTGGGTTGTAGTGTATAGTGTGGTTGGTATAGTGTAGTGGGTTATAGTGTATAGTGTGGTTTGTATAGTGTAGTGGGTTATAGTGTATAGTGTGGTTGGTATAGTGTAGTGGGTTATAGTGTATAGTGTGGTTGGTATAGTGTAGTGGGTTATAGTGTATAGTGTGGTTGGTATAGTGTAGTGGGTTATAGTGTATAGTGTGGTTGGTATAGTGTAGTTGGTTATAGTGTATAGTGTGGTTGGTATAGTGTAGTGGGTTATAGTGTATAGTGTGGTTGGTATAGTGTAGTGGGTTATAGTGTAGTGGGTTATAGTGTATAGTGTGGTTGGTATAGTGTAGTGGGTTATAGTGTATAGTGTGGTTGGTATAGTGTAGTTGGTTATAGTGTATAGTGTGGTTGGTATAGTGTAGTGGGTTATAGTGTATAGTGTGGTTGGTATAGTGTAGTGGGTTATAGTGTATAGTGTGGTTGGTATAGTGTAGTGGGTTATAGTGTATAGTGTGGTTGGTGTATTGTAGTGGGTTATAGTGTATAGTGTGGTTGGTATAGTGTAGTGGGTTATAGTGTATAGTGTGGTTGGTATAGTGTAGTGGGTTATAGTATATAGTGTGGTTGGTATAGTGTAGTGGGTTATAGTGTATAGTGTGGTTGGTATAGTGTAGTGGGTTATAGTGTATAGTGTGGTTGGTATAGTGTAGTGGGTTATAGTGTAAATGTACATTGTTGGTGGTATACAGGAAAACTGTAGCACTACCTTCACCTACCTGTGTACAGGTAAGCTGTGAGTTGGATGCTCTGGATAAAAATGTCTGTCAAATGGTGTGAATGTAAATTCTTTTTTTTTTGCTGTATCAAAATCTTCTTCAGCTCCGACTCCGAACTCCAAGGCACACAATACGTGGGGTCAACGCAACAACTGACAGTAATCAACAGTCTAGTGCAATCATTGACTTGCTCAGTAGAACCCTGAAGACACTTCGCTCCGCTGCGCCGTTACCGCACTTCCACATCAAATCAGTCCCCCACAGACACGGTGTACAGTTCCCGTCCTAATTACGCCTCCTTTCTTCACCGCGGCTCCGGCTCTTAGAACTCAATCACTAACCCACCGAATAACCTTGTGCGGAAAGTATTCTCTCCGCAGAACGAGCTCCAGAAACGCACAGCAGCAAACGAGGCTCCACAAACGAGCCGGGCCTTTGTGCACAAAGTGCAGGGCACGCGGGAGCATGCTCAGAATTTAAATTGGGCGAGGCATCAAATATTTAACAGCAAAAATATTCCCGAGTCCTGCTGTACTTATATAAGAACATTGGCAGCTCATGCGAGAGAGAGAGAGGGAGAGACGGGGGGACTTTTTTCTCCAGGCTGGAGCACTTCTGGCAAAGTGTCTGTGATAAGCGATTCCCCCAGCAGCCCTAACCGCGTTAATTAGGACACAAAGTGTGGAGAAAATTCCGGCTTGTCCTCAAATCCGCACGAAGAACTCACCATCTACTGCATGTGTGCCCCGTCTGAAGGAGGTTGGAGGCTGATCTGACAGAGGGAAGCGTTTTTATCGGACAGAGAAAGTCGAACCCGGCGGGACCTGATCGCTCAGGCTGGGTTTAGACCTGGTTTTCCAAATACGTGACTGGCTCAGGCTGGTTTTGGGTACCGGACCAACTAGCCGTCTGATTCAAAACATTTGTAAACTTTTTCTTCAGAAACTTGTTGCACTCTCTGCACGATGCTCACCCCTGAGGCACACTCTCTCTCTCCCTCTGTCTCTCTCTCTCTCTCGTTCTATATATATATATATATATAATGAGGCGGTTAGTTGGCCCGGTATCCAAACCCAGCCTGAGTATTTGGAAAACCAGGTCTAAACCTAGCCTGAGCAATCAGGTCCTGCTGGTAGTAAAACCTATATATAAAACCAAACCCACTGACCATACAGGAGCTCCACTTACAGACTGTAGTTCATCTGATTCTCTTTATACTTTATTACTCTGTTCTTTAATGATCAGGACCCCCACAGGACCACCACAGAGCAGATACTATTAGGCAGGTGGGTCATTCTCAGCACTGCAGTGACACTGATGTGGTGGTGTGCCTCAGTGTCACTGCTGGGCTGAGAATCGTCCACCAACCAAAACTATCCAGACAGCAGTGTCCTGTGGGCGGCGTCCTGTGTCCACTGATGAAGAACTAGAGGAACACAAACTGTGCAGCAGCAGATGAGCTACTGTCTCTGACTTTACATCTACAAGGTGGACCAGCAAGTAGTAGGAGTGTCTAATAGAGTGGACAGTGAGTGGACACAGTGTTTAAACACTCCAGCAGCAGCACTGCTGTGTCTGATCCACTCACACCAGCACTACACACACCAACACACCACCACCTTGTCAGTGTCACTGCAGTGCTAAGAATTACCCATCTCCCTAATAGTATCTGCTCTGTGGTGGTCCTGTGGGGGTCCTGATCATTAAAGAACAGAGTATAAAGTATACAGAGAAACTCTGTGTGGAGTATTAAGGAGTGTCACTACAGAAACAAAGATTTTATGCATTTCACTGAAAGCTTTTTCGAGTTTTAATAAAAATATGAAGACTTTGTGTGTGTACGACTGTTCAGAGCTGTTTGTTAGTCTGCGTTTTGGAGTTCAGCTGAAAGTGAGCTAGAATTGTCACTACCGAAAAAGTCACTACTGAAACATTTAGTAAAGTGTCGGCAGTGTTATTATTGTTTTGGTAATGACCAGATGGAGTGTTTAAACATTTCCATCAATCCATCATCTTCCCTTTTATCCCACTAGGCTGGAGCCAATCCCAGTATCATTGGGCGAAGGCGGGGAACACCATAGACAGATCACTAGTCCAATGCATGACCAACACACACTCACACACATACTCACACCTACGTACAGTTTAGAGTGAGGATCCTAACATGCATGTGTTTGGACTGTGGGAGGAAACCGGAGTACCCGGAGGAACCCACTCAAACACAGAGAGACCATACACACTCCACACAGAACCACCCAGACCGTGTGGGAGTGTGAGGTACCATCATCCAGGTTTTTATCCTGCTTCATAGCCCAAGGTGGACTGGGCACGGCCATGCTAGTGGTTTAAAGAGCCTATTTCTCTCTCTTGTATTCTGAGTCAAAATAAATTTGCTTTATGGGCACAAACATCAAGTTGTCTACTTGTCTACAGGTGAGGTAGAAGCTTCCCTTACTCATTAGTTACCTTAGCCCTGCAGCTCCAGCGCGCAGCTAAAGAAGCAAACCCGTCTTGCCTGATCGCCTCCAGTTGGGATCAAACACCAAACTCGATGTTTTTGCTGAATTATCGCTTTAATGACGTGCGCAGGGCAGATGTAGGCGGACTAGGCCGTAGATAAAACCCCGCGCGCTGGCGCTCAGCGGTGAGCAGGTGATACTCTATCGCACATGCTTTTCTCCGGCAGTTCAGACGCGTCTCCGTCTCCTCTGAGCCGCGGCTCTGTCGGCACACGCTGCAGCTGAGAGATTAGCATTAGAGGACAATACTAAAGCCATGAGAGAGCGCAAGAGAGAGAGAGAGAGCGTAGAGGACAAAGAGTGAAAGGCAGGGAATACAGGGAGAAGACTGGGGACCTCTGGAATAAAGAGATGTGGGGGGAAAAAACTAAAAGACAGGGAAAGCTCAGAGAGAGAGAGAGAGAGAGAGAGAGAGAGAGAGAGAGAGAGAGAGAGAGGACGACAGACTCCACCGAGACCTTTTTAAATCATTCTGAAGAAAAAGGCGACGCCTAAAATATCATGGCAAATAATAAAGTCCCCGCCAAGATAATATCTCTAGTCTACCTCACAGACGAGGTACTCCACTCTGCTGGTGTCAGGGCTGCTGATATTTTGATTATGAACGTCAGAAAAGTAAGTTATTGCTCCTCACACAACAAGGAAATTTGGGCGCCGGCCACTCTGGCAGACAAAGCAGCTGCCGCGGGAAAAGAAGTATATGTGTTGGAGCGGGGGGACGGTGTGTATTCATAAGCATGAAGAGAGATACATCTGGAAAACTACACTGACAGGAAAAGAACAGCCCACCACCTTATATCTACACCCACTGTCCATTATATCAGCTCCACTGACCATACAGGAGCTCCACTTACAGACTGTAGTTCATCTGATTCTCTGTATACTTTGTTATGAGAACGATGAGAACATTTAAACTGGTCTGAGATTCATGGAATCTGTTACAGTTACGGTTGACATTTCCAGATTTTCTGGAGGGCCTAGTTTGGTTCGGTGTGCCCAATGCAGGAGTTTATATTTACATTACATTGTTTCAGATATGGGTGGCACAGTGGTGAAGTGGTCAGTATGGTGGTGTAGTGGTTAGTATGGTGGTGTAGTGGTTAGTATGGTGGTGTAGTGGTCAGTATGGTGGTGTAGTGGTTAGTATGGTGGTGTAGTGGTTAGTATGGTGGTGTAGTGGTTAGTATGGTGGTGTAGTGGTCAGTATGGTGGTGTAGTGGTCAGTACGGTGGTGTAGTGGTTAGTATGGTGGTGTAGTGGTTAGTATGGTGGTGTAGTGGTTAGTATGGTGGTGTAGTGGTTAGTACAGTGGTGTAGTGGTTAGTATGGTGGTGTAGTGGTTAGTATGGTGGTGTAGTGGTTAGTACGGTGGTGTAGTGGTCAGTACTGTGGTGTAGTGGTTAGTAAGGTGGTGTAGTGGTTAGTGTGGTGGTGTAGTGGTTAGTATGGTGGTGTAGTGGTCAGTATGGTGGTGTAGTGGTTAGTATGGTGGTGTAGTGGTTAGTATGGTGGTGTAGTGGTTAGTATGGTGGTGTAGTGGTTAGTATGGTGGTGTAGTGGTTAGTATGGTGGTGTAGTGGTCAGTACGGTGGTGTAGTGGTTAGTATGGTGGTGTAGTGGTTAGTACGGTGGTGTAGTGGTTAGTACGGTGGTGTAGTGGTTAGTATGGTGGTGTAGTGGTTAGTACGGTGGTGTAGTGGTTAGTATGGTGGTGTAGTGGTTAGTATGGTGGTGTAGTGGTTAGTACGGTGGTGTAGTGGTCAGTACGGTGGTGTAGTGGTTAGTATGGTGGTGTAGTGGTTAGTATGGTGGTGTAGTGGTTAGTATGGTGGTGTAGTGGTCAGTATGGTGGTGTAGTGGTTAGTATGGTGGTGTAGTGGTTAGTATGGTGGTGTAGTGGTTAGTACGGTGGTGTAGTGGTTAGTATGGTGGTGTAGTGGTTAGTACGGTGGTGTAGTGGTTAGTATGGTGGTGTAGTGGTTAGTATGGTGGTGTAGTGGTTAGTACTACCAAAATCTTTATTTCAGTAATGACACTCCTCAATACTCCACACAGAGTTTCTCTGTATACCCCCACAGGACCACCACAGAGCAGATACTATTAGGGAGGTGGGTCACTATCGGCACTGCAGTGACACTGACGTGGTGGTGGTGCGCTAGTGTGTGTTGTGCTGGTGTGAGTGGATCAGACACAGCAGTGCTGCTGGAGTGTTTAAACACCGTGTCCACTCACTCTCCACTCTATTAGACACTCCTACTACTTGCTGGTCCTCCTTGTAGATGTAAAGTCAGAGACAGTTCAACTGTTGCTGCACAGTTCCTCTAGTCCTTCATCAGTGCTCACAGGACGACAGTTTTGGTTGGGGGACTATACTTGTGACACTGAGGTGCTTAAAAATTCAACAGCACTACTGTGTCTGATCTCGACTCGGACTCTTGACCACAGCACTAACAACTAGTTCAGTTTTTACGTTGAACTGAGTAGATGGAACTTCTAACCATCCACCTCTACCTTCCGTATCATCTCCACAACCCCCTGCACTGCCTACCTGACCAGTGTCCAGTGGATGCTCCGGTGCGGTCAGTGCAGGTGTCACTGACCGGCCTGAAGACAGTCTCCCAGCCGTTGCTGGCATAGCGCCAGTTGTGCGACTCGAGGATGAGTGTGCGCTGGGTTCCGTACGCGATCATAAAGCAGTAAACCACATGGTGCAGTTGGCAGCCGTAACCACAGCCCTTATTAATATTACACACCAACTTCCGCGCTTTACTGCAGTCTGGGGGATTCTGGGAGAGAGAGAGAGAGAGAGAGAGAGAGAGAGAGAGAGAGAGAGAGAGATAGAGAAAGAGAGAGAGAGAGAGAGAGAGAGAGAGAGAGAGAGAGAGAGAGAGAGTTTTTAAAGAGGAATTAGACGTAAAGTCAGAACTGGTGGTGAATGGAACCAGACGTCCACGTATTAAAAGCTCCCGCACAGAAAGTTAACATATGAAACGGTTATTAATACACTTCCAGATTTCTTTGATGCTGTTTTATGGTAGTTTGTTACAGTATTATAGGTGGTCACTATGTGGTTGCTATGGTATCCCAGGTGGTTTCTAGGGTGGTGATAAATGGTTGCTATAGGACCACGCATGGTTAATAAAGTGATTATTCAGTCTTATGAGCAGAAAATAGTCTGGCATTTGATCAAAAAGCTGTACACAAGCCCATCATTCCCAGTCATACTGAGTATTCCGAGTATACTGAGTTGGAATGGCGTCAGTTTCTGGAAAACTCCAGGATGTGTTTATATGTTATTCAGTAGGCAATTATTGTGGTACCACTGATGGTTGCTAGGGTGCTGTTCTGTGTTCGCTATGGTATCCCTAGTGGTGACTGGGGGGGTTACTATTGTTATTCTAAGTGGTAGCCTGGGGGTTACTATGATATTCCAAATTGGTGCTGGAGAGTTGCTATGTTGTTTATTTTGTATTCCAATTGGTTGCTAAGGTGTGGCTAGTTGGTTATTATGGTATCTTATGTAGTTGCAAGGGTGCTGCTAGGTGTTGGTTACAAAGGTTGGTAGGGGGTTGCTGTAGTGCCCCAGGTGGTTGCCATGATATCCTACATGGTCAATTAGGGGTTATTGGACATTTGACCCATTTATGTCCTATTGGGTATATAATATATAATATATATAATCAATTTAACATTGATTATATATCAGACCAAACTCCCCCATCAGACCAAACACTCCCCATTAGACCAAACACTCCACATTAGACCAAACACTCCCCATTAGACCAAACACTCCCCATTAGACCAAACACTCCCTCTCAGACCCAACAACCCGCATCAGACCAAACGCTCCTCATGAGACCAAACGCTCCTCATGAGACCAAACACTCCCCATTAGACCAAACACTCCCCATTAGACCAAACACTCCCCCTTAGACCCAAAAACCCCCATCAGACCAAACGCTCCTCATAAGACCAAACACTCCCCATTAGACCAAACACTCCCCATTGGACCAAACACTCCCCATTAGACCAAACACTCCCCATTGGACCAAACACTCCCCATTAGACCAAATACTCCCCATCAGACCAAACGCTCCTCATCAGACCAAACACTTCCCATTAGACCAAACACTCCCCATCCAACCAAACACTCCCCATTAGACCAAACACCCTCATCAGACCAAACACTCCCCATTAGACCAAACACTCCCTATTAGACCAAACACACCCCATCAGACCAAACACCCCCAATTAGATCAAACACTCCCCATCAGACTAAACATTATGTATCAGATCAAGAACCCCCCATCAGACCAAACATTACCTATCAGACCAAACACCTTCATCAGACAAAACATTCCCCATCAGACCAAACACCTCCATCAGACCGGACATTCTTCATCAGACCAAACACCTCCATCAGACCGGACATTCTCCATCAGACCAAAGACTCCCCATTTAACCAAACACTCCCTATTTGACCAAACACTCCCCATGAGACCAAACATTACCCATCAGATCAAACATTCCCCATCAGACCAAACGCTGCTCATCAGACCAAACGCTCCCCATTAGACCAAACGCTGCTCATCAGACCAAACGCTCCCCATTAGACCAAACGCTGCTCATCAGACCAAACGCTCCCCATTAGACCAAACACTCCCCATTAGACCAAACACTCCCCATTAGACCAAACACTCCCCATCAGACCAAACACTCCCCATTAGACCAAACACTCCCCATCAGACCAAACACCCCCCATTAGACCAAACACTCCCCATCAGACCAAACATTATGTATCAGATCAAGAACCCCCCATCAGACCAAACATTATCCATCAGACCAAACACCTTCATCAGACAAAACATTCCCCATCAGACCGGACATTCTTCATCAGACCAAACACCTCCATCAGACCAGACATTCTTCATCAGACCAAACACCTTCATCAGACAAAACATTCCCCATCAGACCGGACATTCTTCATCAGACCAAACACCTCCATCAGACAAAACATTCCCCATCAGACCGGACATTCTTCATCAGACCAAACACCTCCATCAGACAAAACATTCCCCATCAGACCAGACATTCTCCATAAGACCAAAGACTCCCCATTTAACCAAACACTCCCCATTAGACAAAACACTCCTCATCAGACCAAACACCCCCCATTAGACCAAACACTCCCCATCAGACCAAACACATCAGACAGTGTCTTCATAACCAAAAGCACCAAACCACTTGGAATGACCTCGTTTACACCTCAACCATTTAATTATGCAGAAACCTTTTAAATGAAATGAAAGTGTCCTCTCTTACGCTCACTCAGAACACTGCACCTATAGTATCTGTGTGGATGAGCTGCGGCGTACTCGCTAAAGGGCTGGTGGTGCTGCCGAAGTGGGCGGCTCACACCTTTCAAGATTGCCTCCATCAAATGAACTTTCCGTGCCCGTGTTTGTTTTAGAATGGAGGTGTAATGGATTTCCCTCTTAATTAAAGCAGAATGTGCGGGTGTGTAGCTGTCCGTGGCGGTGGGTGTGCGCGAAGCGGGCAGAGGGCGGAGTAAAGTGTGTGTGAGATGCTCAAAGTGCTGCCTCGGCATTCCGGCGGGGCTGAGTGGCTCAGCATTACCCTCATTACGGCTCGACTGTCTCATCAAATAAACCCTCAGCACTTATTCACAGCTTAGTGCTAATGAAGCGCCCTTTCTTTCAAATATCATTTACCAGGAAAAGAAAAGAGAGAGATATAAACTCCGCAGCGGCAAACGTCTCCCTGTAGGCCGACGCTGACAGGAGGAAATAAGCGCGCAATGAAAACGCGCTTCGGATTAAAAGATAAAGCCAGCGCTCCTTTTTGAATGTCCGATCATTTCATTAGTGTAAGCAAGCAGCGCTCACAATGTCCTTTGTTAATCAGGGCTGCAGTACCAGAATTTGCATTACTGATATTGCAATATGAAAATGAGCCACAGTTCTTTTTTATTTGGCGATGAGACTCATCTCTGTTCTGTTGGTAGTTTTTGACAAACCAATGCATTATTTATGTACTCCAACAAGTGCAGGCGAATAAATGAATACATTTCACGTGTTATTCCTTTTTTTTGGGTCATGTTACATCTGCTATTAAGGTCTGTCCACAAATTTTTGATGATGTTTAAGTTTGGGGGACTATAAGGGCAATAGAATACCCTCAGGCTGCAGGTCTTTTCATTGTCAGTAGAGACAGTGGTGGTAGTGGTAGGAGTCTTACCCAAGGACTCTTATTAGTATATTCTTAGGTAGTTACCCAGGTGGGGAATCAAACCCAAGTCTACAGCATGGGGGGCAGCACCGTAACCCACTACACTACACCAACCACACTATACACTTTACACTATAACCCACTACACTATACCAACTACATTATACACTATAACCCACCACACTATACCAACCACACTATACACTATAACCCACTACACTATACCAACCACACTATACACTATAACCCACTACACTATACCAACCACACTATACACTATAACCTACTACACTATACCAACCACACTATACACTATAACCCACTACACTATACCAACCACACTATACACTATAACCCACTACACTATACCAACCACACTGTACACTCTAACCCACTACACTATACCAACCACACTATACACTATAACCCACTACACTATACCAACCACACTATACACTATAACCCACTACACTATACCAACCATACTATGCACTATAACCCACTACACTATACCAACCACACTACACAACTTACATTACACACTCTGACCATGGGTTACTATTGTGCAATGGAAAATAAATGTTGAGATGAGTGAAAGCAGTATTTCTCGACTCCAGTTGTTCACTTCTTTTCATTAACACTCCTTTAGTTCTATTCAGTAACTACACATAAAAGAAACTGAGCTTTTTCTTCAACCCTGAACTGGTATGTACCTGTAGGTAGGATATCCTGTTCTGCACAAGGATAGACAGATCTTTCGCCTCCTTCTCCCTCCACTCTCCGGCTCCATCCGCTTGGCTGAGGTAGTGTAGGTCCGTCATGATGGACCTGAAAAATACCCACAAACGAATTCCCACCTTAGCAAGTCCGCTCAGTTCATCCGGCTAATGTGATAGCATTTGTTCACTAAAACCAGCAAAAAATTTTTATATATTTTTTTATATAATGCATACGAGTATGAGACTGCAACCCAGCGGACTCTTCTGCTTCAGTTAAATGAAATATCGAACAGATCCTCCAATCAAATCAACAATCACAGACGCTGTGAACCTTTCAGAGTCACTTCCTTGTGTATTCACACATCTGTGTAGGTTAAAAAGGGTGTAAATTCTTTCAGTGCCGCTTGTTAACACGTCCGGGTCTCAACTGAGCCGCTGAGGTTCTGTCTTTTCAGCAGCTGCAGTTCTACTCAGTTGTGATTCTAGAACTTTTCTAGGGATGAAAAAGAGAAGAGGAACCAACGGCAGCTGATCAGTTATAATTCTTGCATCAATGAAAAACAAAACTTGGTGCCACTGGGCTCTAATGCTAGTGAGCTAGCTAATCTAGCTAACAATAGCGCCACTGTTAACTCCTTTTCTTTCTGGATCCTTGAAGCCAAATCTTAATGTTGTGGTTGTTAATAGATAACCTTAGCCAACTGTTTCCACCTTCCACTGACACACCAAAACACAAACACTCTATCTAATCTGATCTATCCAAGCAATAAGATTCTCAGTTAGTGCACTGGCAAACGCCAAACTAGTACTTTGTGGATCCTTGAGGCCAAATCTTAATGTTTTGGCTGTTAGCAGCTAGCCTTAGCCAGCTGTGTCCACCTTAGCTAGAAAGCTATCTATCTTCCTCAGCCCTTGTCTGACTGAAAAGCCTGACAAACCAGAACACAAAGACTCTAAACTATCTAATCTGATTTATTCAAACATTAAGATTCCCAGTTAAAGCTCTGGCAAACGCCAAACTGGTTCCTTGCGAAGCCTTAAAGTCAAATCTTAATATTGTGGCTGTTAGCAGCTAGCCTTATCCAGCTATTTCCACCTTAGTTATACAGCTATCGCTTCATCAGCCCTTGTCTGACTAAAAAGCCTGACACACCAAAACACAAAGACTCTAATCTATCTAATCTGATCTATTCAAGCGATAACATTCTCAGTTAAAGCTCTGGCAAACGCCAAACTGGTTCCTTGCAGAGCCTTGAAGCCGAATCTTAATGTTGTGGCTGTTAACAGCTAGCCTAAACCAGCTATTTCCACCTTAATTATAAAGCTATCTAACGTCATCAGCCCTTGTCTGACTGAAAAGCCTGACAGAGCTAAACACAAAGATTCTAATCTATCTAATCTGATCTATCTAAGTGATAAGATTCTCAGTTAGTGCACTGGCAAAAGCCAGACTAGTCCTTTGTGGATCCTTGAGGCCAAATCTTAACGTTGTGGTTATTAACAGCTAGCCTTGGCCAGCTGTTTCCACCTTAGCCAGAAAGCTATCTATCTTCCTCAGCCCTTGTCTGACTGAAAAGCTTGACAAACCAAACCACAAAGACACTAAACTATCTAAACGGATCTAATCTAATTATAAGAGATGTGAAGGTTGTTAGATCTCGGCTTAACAAGCGTATAAGATAATACTTGACCTGCAGATTCTAAAGAAAAGACCTGCATCGTTCCGGACCTGCTGTTGATACTACGGGAGCTTTTCATTGGCAGCCGTGGCGGAACAACTAAATATACTGGAATCAGCCAGAAACAAACAGAACATAATCCAGCAGGCAGGACGTGCTTTACAGACTGACTGGAACCGAACAGGCTAAACGGTACTATATTTTCAGCGGAAGGATATTCCTGATACAACCTTCAGGTCTTCTACACTTCATATTGGTTCCTTTATCTTGCAGCACCTGTTATGTAAAAGCAACAAAACACTCAAGGTTATATATTAAAGTGAATGGCATCCACCGACCTCGCCTTCAGCTCACGCCTGACACTGAATCGCAGCAGTGATGTTATTCGTGACCACCCGCTTTCTCTCATCTTCTACTGCTTAACCAGAAGTTACGTAACGAGTGTTCTGTTTTTATGGTGCTAGCGTGGACGATTAGATCCTGCTTTATAACAAGAGTGTAGTTACACATGAACAGCACAAGCAACAACAATGCACCTACTAGTGATGTAGCCACGGTTACAGATGGATTACAGCAGTACAGGTTATGTGATACCACATGTCTATCAATTTCTCTTTTTTTGTTTGCCTCATGTAATTACATACGGTTATCTTGGTAGTTATAAGAGCATATACTCTCTCAGGTAATAACACACTGGTAATAACACGAGTCTACCTGCTGTTTTTCCAGCAATATCAGTGTGTTATAACTTACATTAAGACAATATTAATTTATAATTATTACTGTTTATATAAAAAAAGCATCTGGAAAAAAACAAAATATAACTTCACTCGTGTTATTACTAATGTGTAGCAACACAAGAGAAAGGATGTGGTTATAACCAATCAGAAACCCTCATGTAGTTACATCACTATCGTTACACTGCTGTTTGTGCTGTTCATGTGTAACTACACAGTAGAGAGAGAGAGAGAGAGAGAGAGAGAGAGAGAGAGAGAGAGAGAGAGAAATCGAGTGAGAGTGAGAGACTGAGAGTGAGAGAGATGAAGAGAGATTGAGAAAGAGAGAGAGATTGACAGAAAGAGAGAGACAGATTGAGAGAGAGATTAAGAGAGAGAGGTTGAGAGAGAGAGAGAGACAGATTGAAAGAGAGAGAGGGAGAAATTGAGAGAGAGATTAAAAGAGACAGATTGAAAGAGACTGAGAGAGAGAGAGATTGAGAGAAAGAGGGATAGAGATTGAGAGAGAGATTTAGAGAGAGAGATTGAGAGAAAAAGTGAGAGAGAGAGATTGAGAGAAAAAGTGAGAGAGAGAGACTGAGAGAGATTGAGAGAGAAAGAAAGATTGAGAGAGAGATAGACAGATTGAGAGAGAGAGAAAGAGAGAGAGGGAGAAATCAAGAGAGAGAGAGAGAGAGAAATTGAGAGAGAGAGAGAGGTTGAGAGAGAGAGATTGGGAGAGAAAGATTCAGAGAGAGAGAGAGATTGAGAGAAAGAGCAAGAGAGGGAGATTGAGAGAGAGAGTGAGAGAGAGAGATTGAGAGAGAGAGAGATGGACAGAGAGCTCGACTGAGAGACTAAGAGAGAGAGAAAGGTTGGGAGATAGAGGAAGAGAAAGGGAGATCAACAGAGAGAGAGACAAATTGAGAGAGAGAGAGAGAGAGATCAACAGAGAGAGAGAGACAGATTGAGAGAGAGAGAGAGATCGACAGAGAGAGAGAGATTGAGAGAAAGAGAGAGAGAGACTGAGAGAGAGAGAAAGATTGAGAGAGGGAGAGAGATCGACAGAGAGAGAGAGATTGAGAGAAAGAGAGAGATCGACAGAGAGAGAGAGATTGAGAGAAAGAGAGAGAGAGACTGAGAGAGAGAGAAAGATTGAGAGAGGGAGAGAGAAAGAGAAATCCACTGATTTGCTTACTATTGTATCTACCCCACAAAGATAGAAATACACTACTGTTTAATACACTACTGTATGGGAGTCACTGGGAGTGGCTAGTGGGAGTCACTGGGAGTGGCTAGTGGGAGTCACTGGGAGTGGCTAGTGGGAGTCACTGGGAGTGGCTAGTGTGAAATCAGACTGTTGCTGTGTGAGTGTGTTTTCTCAGTCGTGTCTAACACACGCTTAACTCGTCCAATCACGCGCTCGTCTAACGCCTCTAACTCCTGCATGTTAAATCAGGAGGCCATCTGTTCTGTTACATATAGGCAGAGGCGATATGGCACCTGTTGAAGCTCTACACTAATTAAGGTTTCAGTCTTAAAGGAGTAGTTAGGAGACAAATCACGAACCCAGCTTCTCACGCCAGATCAGCCGAGGCATGCACGCTGCTGAGCTGAGAGCTATGAAGTTAATGTCATGGTCAAATTCCATGTGCTGTTAATTCTCTAGCTGGAAATAAGTTCACAGAGAAAACACTTCAATTCCACAAATTCCTCAGTACTCAACCACTGAACACCACTCTCTCCCAATGTCTTCAACTCAGCAAATACATAAACCCAGGTATAACCCGGGGGGTAATTATGTGCAGTTGTTTTGGTATTTTGTTCAAGTACAAGTACAATTACAAAGTATTTAGGTATGACATTCACACTTGCCATATGTTGTAATTTTTGTAATACTCAAGTACAAATACAATTGCAAAGTATTTTCCTGAGAAGGTCAAACACGACATATGTTGTAATTTTGGTATTATACTCAAGTACAATTACAATTACAAAGTATTTACCTGAGGTCACACATGCCATATGTTGTAAGTTTAGTATTTTGCTTAAGTACAATTTACAAAAAGTATTTAGGTATGACATTCACACAAGCCATATGTTGTAATTTTGGTATTATGCTCAAGTACAATTACAATTACAAAGTATTTACCTGAGAAAGTCACACTCACCATATTTTGTAATTTTGGTATTATACTCAAGTACAATTACAATTACAAAGAATTTACCTGAGAAGCTCACACACACCATATGTTGTAATTTTGGTATTATACTCAAGTACAATTACAATTACAAAGTATTTACCTGAGAAGGTCACACGTTGTAATATTGGTATTATACTCAAGTACAAATACAATTACAAAGTATTTACCTGAGAAAGTCTCACTCACCATATTTTGTCATTTTGGTATTATACTCAAGTACAATTACAATTACAAAGTATTTACCTGAGAAGGTCACACACACCATATGTTGTGATTTTGGTATTATACTCAAGTACAATTACAATTACAAAGTATTTACCTGAGAAGGTCACACACACCATATGTTGTGATTTTGGTATTATACTCAAGTACAATTACAATTACAAAATATTTACCTGAGAAGGTCACACACAACATATGTTGTAATTTTGGTATTTTACTCAAGTACAATTACAAAGTATTTACCTGTGACAGTTACACATGCCGTATGCTGTAATTGTGAGGAGAGCCTGGGCTCTTTAGATATGCCATGATTTAAGATGTAGATAATAACAGAATTTTAATATCTTCATGAATTTGGCTCCTTATTGATCCAAACTTTAGCCACACCTGTAAAAGTCCTTATCTGTATCTGCACAGGTCTTAAAAACAAGTATCCGCTCAGATACCTTTTGAGAAATGGTGTGTTTTGGAGTGTCTGTGAGCTGAAAATACAGTTATTTTAATAGTGGGTCATTCTGTTGCTTAATATTGAGTGGAAATACACGATAAGGATCAGACGAGAACGATTTGTATTGATTTTCTGTCCTCCTGGAATCGTGTTAAGCACTAAAACCCTGATACACAGCAAGACAGACTTTAGTTTTAGTTTCAGTTTGAGGTTGATGTTGACTTTTTAAACTCAAAAGCAATATAAACTGAAAGACAGAGTCAGATTGTTTTCATTTTTAAACTGTATTCATCATATTCATTCATCTTTATCTGTTCAGATACAGTTTAGAGCCATATTAGATATTTGAAGGGGACGACTACAATGCACTAGGTCAGTTATTGGGATCAATGGCGCCATTTTTAGTGGCCCGGGTACTGGGAGTTCCAGAAAGACAGGGGGTGCGTCCGAAACCGCCTACTTGTCTAATACTCAGTAGTAAATCAGTAGGTGAGCGCGGCTAGTATGTCTGAATACTCAGTAGTGAATCAGTAGGCGAGCGCGGCTAGTATGTCTGAATACTCAGTAGTGAATCAGTAGGCGAGCGCGGCTAGTATGTCTGAATACTCAGTAGTGAATCAGTAGGTGAGCGCGGCTAGTATGTCTGAATACTCAGTAGTGAATCAGTAGGCGAGCGCGGCTAGTATGTCTGAATACTCAGTAGTAAATCAGTAGGTGAGCGCGGCTAGTATGTCTGAATACTCAGTAGTAAATCAGTAGGCGAGCGCGGCTAGTATGTCTGAATACTCAGTAGTGAATCAGTAGGCGAGCGCGGCTAGTATGTCTGAATACTCAGTAGTGAATCAGTAGGCGAGCTTGGCTAGTATGTCTGAATACTCAGTAGTAAATCAGTAGGCGAGCACGGCTAGTATGTCTGAATACTCAGTAGTGAATCAGTAGGCGAGCGCAGCTAGTATGTCTGAATACTCAGTAGTGAAATCAGTAGGCGACCGCGGTTAGTATGTCTAAATACTCAGTAGTAGTGAATCAGTAGGCGAGCGCGGCTAGTATGTCTGAATACTCAGTAGTAAATCAGTAGGTGAGCGCGGCTAGTATGTCTGAATACTCAGTAGTGAAATCAGTAGGTGAGCGCGGCTAGTATGTCTGAATACTCAGTAGTGAATCAGTAGGTGAGCGCGGCTAGTATGTCTGAATACTCAGTAGTGAAATCAGTAGGCGAGCGCAGCTAGCATGTCTGAATACTCAGTAGTAAATCAGTAGGTGAGTGCGGCTAGTATCTCTGAATACTCAGTAGTGAAATCAGTAGGCGAGCGCAGCTAATATGTCTGAATACTCAGAAGTAAATCAGTAGGTGAGCGAAGCTAGTATGTCTGAATACTCAGTAGTAAAATCAGTAGGTGAGCGTGGCTAGTATGTCTGAATACTCAGTAGTAAATCAGTAGGTGAGCGTGGCTAGTATGTCTGAATACTCAGTAGTGAAATCAGTAGGCGAGTGCGGCTAGTATGTCTGAATACTCAGTAGTGAAATCAGTAGGTGAGCGCGGCTAGTATGTCTGAATACTCAGTAGTAAATCAGTTGGTGAGCGCGGCTAATATGTCTGAATACTCAATAGTGAAATCAGTAGGCGAGTGCGGCTAGTATGTCTGAATACTCAGTGGTGAATCAGTAGGTGAGCGTGGCTAGTATGTCTGAATACTCAGTAGTAAATCAGTAGATGAGCGCGGCTACTATGTCTGAATACTCAGTAGTAAATCAGTAGGTGAGCGTGGCTAGTATGTCTGAATACTCAGTAGTGAAATCAGTAGGCGAGCGCGGCTAGTATGTCTGAATACTCAGTAGTAAATCAGTAGGTGAGTGCGGCTAGTATGTCTGAATACTCAGTAGTGAAATCAGTAGGCGAGCGCGGCTAGTATGTCTGAATACTCAGTAGTAAATCAGTAGGTGAGCGAAGCTAGTATGTCTGAATACTCAGTAGTAAAATCAGTAGGTGAGCGTGGCTAGTATGTCTGAATACTCAGTAGTAAAATAGTAGGTGAGCGCAGCTAGTATGTCTGAATACTCAGTAGTAAATCAGTAGGTGAGCGCAGCTAGTATGTCTGAATACTCAGTAGTAAATCAGTAGGCGAGCGTGGCTAGTATGTCTGAATACTCAGTAGTAAATCAGTAGGTGAGCACAGCTAGTATGTCTGAATACTCAGTAGTGAAATCAGTAGGCGAGCGCGGCTAGTATGTCTGAATACTCAGTAGTAAATCAGTAGGTGAGCGCAGCTAGTATGTCTGAATACTCAGTAGTGAAATCAGTAGGTGAGCACGGCTAGTATGTCTGAATACTCAGTAGTGAAATCAGTAGGCGAGCGCGGCTAGTATGTCTGAATACTCAGTAGTAAATCAGTAGGTGAGCACGGCTAGTATGTCTGAATACTCAGTAGTGAAATCAGTAGGCGAGCGCGGCTAGTATGTCTGAATACTCAGTAGTAAATTAGTAGGTGAGCGCAGCTAATATGTCTGAATACTCAGTAGTGAAATCAGTAGGCGAGTGCGGCTAGTATGTCTGAATACTCAGTAGTAAATCAGTAGGTGAGCACGGCTAGTATGTCTGAATACTCAGTAGTGAAATCAGTAGGTGAGCGCGGCTAGTATGTCTGAATACTCAGTAGTGAAATCAGTAGGTGAGCGCAGCTAGTATGTCTGAATACTCAGTAGTAAATCAGTAGGTGAGCGCGGCTAGTATGTCTGAATACTCAGTAGTAAAATCAGTAGGTGAGCGCGGCTAGTATGACTGAATACTCAGTAGTAAATCAGTAGGCGAGCGCGGCTAGTATGTCTGAATACTCAGTAGTAAATCAGTAGGCGAGCGTGGCTAGTATGTCTGAATACTCAGTAGTAAATCAGTAGGCGAGCACGGCTAGTATGTCTGAATACTCAGTAGTAAATCAGTAGGCGAGCACGGCTAGTATGTCTGAATACTCAGTAGTAAATCAGTTGGCGACTGTGGCTAGTATGTCTGAATACTCAGTAGTAAATCAGTAGGCGAGCGTGGCTAGTATGTCTGAATACTCAGTAGTAAATCAGTAGGCGAGCACGGCTAGTATGTCTGAATACTCAGTAGTAAATCAGTAGGCGAGCGAGGCTAGTATGTCTGAATACTTAGTAGTAAATCAGTAGGCGAGCACGGCTAGTATGTCTGAATACTCAGTAGTAAATCAGTAGGTGAGTGCGGCTAGTATGTCTGAATACTCAGGAGTAAATCAGTAGGCGAGCGAGGCTAGTATGTCTGAATACTCAGTAGTAAATCAGTAGGCGAGCGAGGCTAGTATGTCTGAATACTCAGTAGTAAATCAGTAGGCGAGCACGGCTAGTATGTCTGAATACTCAGTAGTAAATCAGTAGGTGAGCGCGGCTAGTATGTCTGAATACTCAGGAGTAAATCAGTAGGTGAGTGTGGCTAGTATGTCTGAATACTCAGTAGTAAATCAGTAGGCGAGCGTGGCTAGTATGTCTGAATACTCAGTAGTGAAATCAGTAGGTGAGCGTGGCTAATATGTCTGAATACTCAGTAGTGAAATCAGTAGGCGATGTTTATGTAGGCGAACACAGCACACTCAGTATCCCATGATTCACCTGGAGTCGTAGATGAATTTAAAGTGGAGTAAATAAACGGTGTAAAGCTGAACGTCGGCTGTGTGTACGTAGCTACTGCTAGTGAACTGCCGCTACAGGAGTTAGCGCTACTGCTGAGATAAACAATGATTACATTTCTCCCGTTTCATCTTCTCTGATCTACAGCTCCACACCGTCTGATACATAATCAGATAAAAACTCAGATCATGATCTAAGGGTGTTTTCACTCCAGCACTAGTGAGTCCGGTTAAAACAGTCTCTGGTTCGTTTGGTGTGCTTTGTTTTGGCAGGTGTGTAAACAGTTATCACACTCGGGTGTGGACCAAAACAACCACACCGAGACCCTCGAAAGGAGGTGGTCTCAGTCCGGTTCCAAACAAACTCCAGAGCGGTTCGTTTGTGGTGAGAACATGATCCGACCTCGATCTGACCCAAGTATTAGGTTTACTCCACAAGTTTGATCTAAACATCTCCTGCAGCCTGGTGTGCTTTGCATTATGGGATGTGGCAGATGGAGTAAACAGAGTACTGGAGAACTGTAGCAGCTAACAGGGCGAGGACAATGAAGCGAGGTCTCTCTTGGACTAGCAGTGAGGGACGTTGTCTACTTGATGTTTGGAGTGAGCTGGGTGGTCTGCAGGTGGACTGTAGTTTGGTATATTATCAGATTATTATTACAGCTATGAACAGATGCTGTCTCTGCCGCTGCTCCGTGATACGCTCTACAAGAAATGTGCAGTAGTTTAGAAAACCGGATCTTCTCCCTGTGTTTACTTTCTTGCTCGCACGCCAGATAGCTCTGACCAATCAGAGGAGACGACGTGCTCACTAGGTTTGTTGGGGAGCATTTTGGTGTGTTTGGGTTTTTGCCTGTGAAATCTGTCAGTAAACGAGCTTTTAAATGAATAGCAGGACTTTTACGGTGGTGGTCTGACGTCTTGTGTAACAGGACGCTGGCAATATGGCGGACATAGTACGTCTGAGATTGTGTGGATACTAAAACTCACCTACTCCTTACCTACTAGTCTGCTGCTCAACCAGTAACTACTGACTGTAATCTAGTACCTACTGACTAGCAGGCGATTTCGGACGCACACAGGGTTTGTGGTAATTGGTTACTTTTAGCTGTAAATGTCTGACTATCAGCTCTAAACTCAGAGTCAGAGTTATGCTTGAGTCACATGGAGAGGTTCCAGACCATGTAGTGGGACATTTATGTGGACTGGATGGAACTTTAAATGGCTTCGAAATCCTGGATTACTCTCTGGAGCGCGGCCGAAGATGAATGAAGCTAGATGGAAAGATAGATCATTATCTGTACTGCATGAGAAGTTTGATCAGAGGAGGATGGTTCCTCCCAAGGTTTCTTCCTCAGGTTCTTTGCCACTGTCGCCTATGGCTTGCTCACCAGGGGGTTTTCTATGATTGTTATGATTTTCTTCTATATTTTTATTTTCTTATACTTATGTATGCTTTATTAAACTCCTGTATAGCTGATTTGGGATGCTCTCTGGACACTGAAGGTAGGAACCACTGAGTATCCTGATGTGTAAATTTACTTATTTCCTTACTTAGAGAACCAACAAAACATGGAATTTGACCCAAGACGCCCAACTTCTAGACAGTGCAGTAGTTAAGTAATAGAGAGAGCTAATGAGCTTGGCACTAACTTTAATCCTGATGCTGCATTTCTTTGTTCAGGGTTGGACAGAGCTGATGGTTTGAAGAACGAAGTGTATTTTCAGATTTCTCCTGGATGCCCCAGACATTGTATGAATGTATTCAGTTCCTTCAGCAGCAAATCTTGATTTAGCTTAATGAAGTACTGAGCAGTCAAAGCAGGTATTAAATGAAAACTGATAATAATACTGGGTTGTTTAGGAGAAGCTTGGAAAGAGTTAAATAAACACACTGACCTATGTAAAAGCACTATTTACTAGTAGGTTATAGTGTATAGTGTGTTTGGTATAGTGTAGTGGGTTATAGTGTATAGTGTGGTTGGTATAGCGTAGTGGGTTATAGTGTATAGTGTGGTTGGTATAGTATAGTGGGTTATAGTGTATAGTGTGGTTGGTATAGTGTAGTGAGTTATAGTGTATAGTATGGTTGGTATAGTGTAGTGGGTTATAGTGTATAGTGTGGTTGGTATAGTGTAGTGGGTTATAGTGTATAGTGTGGTTGGTATAGTGTAGTGGGTTATAGTGTATAGTGTGGTTGGTATAGTGTAGTGAGTTATAGTGTATAGTATGGTTGGTATAGTGTAGTGGGTTATAGTGTATAGTGTGGTTGGTATAGTGTAGTGGGTTATAGTGTATAGTATGGTTGGTATAGTGTAGTGGGTTATAGTGTATAGTGTGGTTGGTATAGTGTAGTGGGTTATAGTGTATAGTGTGGTTGGTATAGTGTAGTGGGTTATAGTGTATAGTGTGGTTGGTATAGTGTAGTGGGTTATAGTGTATAGTGTGGTTGGTATAGTGTAGTGGGTTATAGTGTATAGTGTGGTTGGTATAGTGTAGTGGGTTATAGTGTATAGTGTGGTTGGTATAGTGTAGTGAGTTATAGTGTATAGTGTGGTTGGTATAGTGTAGTGGGTTATAGTGTATAGTGTGGTTGGTATAGTGTAGTGGGTTATAGTGTATAGTGTGGTTGGTATAGTGTAGTGGGTTATAGTGTATAGTGTGGTTGGTATAGTGTAGTGAGTTATAGTGTATAGTATGGTTGGTATAGTGTAGTGGGTTATAGTGTATAGTGTGGTTGGTATAGTGTAGTGGGTTATAGTGTATAGTGTGGTTGGTATAGTGTAGTGGGTTATAGTGTATAGTGTGGTTGGTATAGTGTAGTGGGTTATAGTGTATAGTGTGGTTGGTATAGTGTAGTGGGTTATAGTGTATAGTGTGGTTGGTATAGCGTAGTGGGTTATAGTGTATAGTGTGGTTGGTATAGTGTAGTGAGTTATAGTGTATAGTATGGTTGGTATAGTGTAGTGGGTTATAGTGTATAGTGTGGTTGGTATAGTGTAGTGGGTTATAGTGTATAGTGTGGTTGGTATAGTGTAGTGGGTTATAGTGTATAGTGTGGTTGGTATAGTGTAGTGGGTTATAGTGTATAGTGTGGTTGGTATAGTGTAGTGGGTTATAGTGTATAGTGTGGTTGGTATATTGTAGTGGGTTATAGTGTATAGTGTGGTTGGTATATTGTAGTGGGTTATAGTGTATAGTGTAGTTGGTATAGTGTAGTGGGTTATAGTGTATAGTGTGGTTGGTATAGTGTAGTGGGTTATAGTGTATAGTGTGGTTGGTATAGTGTAGTGAGTTATAGTGTATAGTGTGGTTGGTATAGTGTAGTGGGTTATAGTGTATAGTGTAGTGGGTTATAGTGTATAGTGTGGTTGGTATAGTGTAGTGGGTTATAGTGTATAGTGTGGTTGGTATAGTGTAGTGGGTTATAGTGTGTAGTGTGGTTGGTATAGTGTGGTTGGTATAGTGTAGTGGGTTATAGTGTATAGTGTGGTTGGTATAGTGTAGTGAGTTATAGTGTTTAGTGTGGTTGGTATAGTGTAGTGGGTTATAGTGTATAGTGTGGTCGGTATAGTGTAGTGGGTTATAGTGTATAGTGTGGTTGTTATAGTGTAGTGGGTTATAGTGTATAGTGTGGTTGGTATAGTGTAGTGGGTTATAGTGTATAATGTGGTTGGTATAGTGTAGTGGGTTATAGTGTATAGTGTGGTTGGTATAGTGTAGTGGGTTATAGTGTATAGTGTGGTTGGTATAGTGTAGTGGGTTATAGTGTATAATGAGGTTGGTATAGTGTAATGGGTTATATTGTATAGTGTAGTGGGTAATAGTGTATAGTGTGGTTGGTATAGTGTAGTGAGTTATAGTGTATAGTGTGGTTGGTATAGTGTAGTGGGTTATAGTGTATAGTGTGGTTGGTATAGTGTAGTGGGTTATAGTGTATAGTGTGGTTGGTATAGTGTGGTGGGTTATAGTGTATAGTGTAGTGGGTTATAGTGTATGGTGTGGTTGGTATAGTGTAGTGGGTTATAGTGTATAGTGTGGTTGGTATAGTGTAGTGGGTTATAGTGTATAGTGTGGTTGGTATAGTGTAGTGAGTTATAGTGTATAGTGTGGTTGGTATAGTGTAGTGGGTTATAGTGTATAGTGTAGTGGGTTATAGTGTATAGTGTGGTTGGTATAGTGTAGTGAGTTATAGTGTATAGTGTGGTTGGTATAGTGTAGTGGGTTATAGTGTATAGTGTGGTTGGTATAGTGTAGTGGGTTATAGTGTAGTGTGGTTGGTGTAGTGTAGTGGGTTAGAGTGTACAGTGTGGTTGGTGTAGTGTAGTGGGTTATAGTGTATAGTGTGGTTGGTATAGTGTAGTGGGTTATAGTGTATAGTGTCGTTGGTATAGTGTAGTGAGTTATAGTGTATAGTGTGGTTGGTATAGTGTAGTGGGTTATAGTGTATAGTGTAGTGGGTTATAGTGTATAGTGTGGTGGGTTATAGTGTATAGTGTGGTTGGTATAGTGTAGTGAGTTATAGTGTATAGTGTGGTTGGTATAGTGTAGTGGGTTATAGTGTATAGTGTAGTGGGTTATAGTGTATAGTGTGGTTGGTATAGTGTAGTGAGTTATAGTGTATAGTGTGGTTGGTATAGTGTAGTGGGTTATAGTGTATAGTGTGGTTGGTATAGTGTAGTGAGTTATAGTGTATAGTGTGGTTGGTATAGTGTAGTGGGTTATAGTGTATAGTGTGGTTGGTATAGTGTAGTGAGTTATAGTGTATAGTGTGGTTGGTGTAGTGTAGTGTGTTATAGTGTGTAGTGTATAGTGTTGTTTGTTATAGTGTAGTGGGTTATAGTGTATAGTGTGGTTGGTGTAGTGTAGTGGGTTAGAGTGTACAGTGTGGTTGGTGTAGTGTAGTGGGTTAGAGTGTACAGTGTGGGAGGTATAGTGTTGTGGGTTATAGTGTATAGTGTGGTTGGTATAGTGTAGTGGGTTATAGTGTATAGTGTCGTTGGTATAGTGTAGTGGGTTATAGTGTATAGTGTAAGTGTAGTTCTAGATTCCTTATTGTATGAATGTGTTCAGCTTCAGCTTTCTCACTAGACCAAATGTACTGAACTGGCAGAGCTCGCTGACCTCTAATCTGAAAACCGCAGTAAACAGTGTACTGATCGTATAAATTCTGTCCATACTTCTGGTCATTTCTACAGAGTAGTGGTCACGACGACTGTTTGAGTATCTCCTCTACCGTTTGGAGGCTCTTGGATGTGGAACTGACGGAAGTCGTTACAGGAGCCAGAAACCAAATGAGACGGAGAAGAATGGGCCTTCAGTTTAAATCCCAATATGGACAGCCCTGAGGCAGTGCTGGACCGAGAGTGACCAGGCAGCTGATTACAGCTGTAATAGTGGGCCAATTACTGATACATTACCCATTAATCAATCAATCACGAAGCAGGAGAGAGAGAGAGGGGGGGGGGTAAAGAAAAGAGAAGGAAAAGGATGGAGTAGATGGATGGAGGATAAATGAATGGAAAGGCTGAGCATGAGTTATCCTGCTGAGATCTGCACTGATCATTTATATAAACATGATTCTTATATTCTTAAATAAATACAGAACTAATACACAAGACAGCTTAGAACCCACCAATTAACACTGAAACCAGCATTTATTATTATTATTATTATTATTATTATTATGTTGTTGTTGTTGTTGTTGTTGTTGGTGGTGGTGGTGGTTGTGGTGTTGTTCTATTGTTGTTTTGATGCTGTAATTATTATTATTATTTTTATTATTATTATTGAAGGTGGTGGTTGTTGCGTTATACTGTTGTTGTTTTGATGTTGTTTTGTTGTTATTATTATTGTTGCTGTGGGTGGTGGTGGTGTTTGTGATGTTATATTGTTGTTGTTGCTATGTAATATGCTACTATTATTATTATTATCATTATTGTTGTTGTTGTTGTTGTTGGAGGTGGTGTAGTTGTGGTGTTATATTGTTGTTGTTGTTTTAATTGGCTATCATTATTATTATTACTATTATTATTGGTGGTTGTGGCATTGTTATATTATTGTTGTTTTGATGTTAATATGTTCTTCTTATTATTATTATTGTTGCTGGTGGTGGTGGTGGTCGTGTTGTTATATTGTTGTTGCTTTGTAATTTGCTATTTATATTATTATTATTATCATTATTATTACTATTATTATTATTGTTATTATTATTATTGTGGTTATTGTTGTTGGTGGTGTAATATTTCTGTTGTTTTAATTGGCTATTTTTCTTTTTCTTCTTCTTCTTCTTCTTATTATTGTTGTTTTTGTTGTTGGAGGTGGTGTTGGTTGTGGTGCTATATTGTTGTTGTTGTTAATTGGCTATTCTTCTTCTTCTTATTATTGTTATTATTATAATTATTATTACTAATACAGTACAGCAATTAATTGAAGCCACCAGTCAGCGTCTTCTGGCTGAGATAGAAGCTGTGCAGTGAAAGCTCAAGAACACGAGCGCTGTTGGGGTGGTGGATCCCTCCGAGACCCCTTGGGGTACTTGTGAAGAATTAGGACGGGACTTCAACTGCATTACAAAGTAAGACGACTATCTGATCCCGAGGATTGAAGATGCGCTGAACGACTCTGTGGTGCCCAGATGGTTTAGCTTCCTTGATCTCTGCAGTTGTTACTGGCTGGTGGAGCTTCCTCCAGAAACCAAGAGAGAGCGAGCACATATAAAGCATCTACAGTGGGCTATAGCCCCCCCAAAGCAGACTTAGCAGTTTCGGTTTAATAGCTAATTTAACACCTCTGAGTCCTGACAGTTGCGTCAGACTTGCGTGAAGTGGCTTGTAATCATCTCTGGTACGTGTACATGAGTGCTGGTTAACCTCTGCTGGTGTCCCAGGTCCTGCAGCAGTGTGCCGGTGTGCTTCTGCAGCACTGCTGGATCCACATGGCTCAGTTTCTTCACTTCACTGCGAACAAAATACCACAGCTCTCTGACCCCCTTCTCCACTTTCCTCCTGTACTCCTCCTGCTCACGGCCCGGTCCAGCTGCAGAGAGAGAGAAGGGTGGTTAGAGAGACACGTACACCACAGGCACACGGGGTGGCCGGGGTCACCAGTGCCCTTGAAATTTGACTGGCCACTCCAAATCTAAGTGGACAGTTGTTTTGCTATCAGCGGAACAGCTCTTCTACTCCTACTCTTACTAAACCCGGCCCAGCCCGACAACATCCTAACACATCTCGTCCTAACCTAGCCTGACAAAGTTCTAGTCTCATAACCTTCTGTTCCAATTTAAACTAGGCCTGATAAAAATTCTGTCTGAACACAGACTGTAACCCAAAATTGCTTAAATGCTATTGTTACTGTACAAAATTCTGGCCCGGCTCGAGTGTAGCCCTATAATATCCTGTCTGGATAAAAATAGCTACACAAGATTCTTTCTGAACTCATACTTTAATCCAAAATTACTTAAATTCTACTATAATTGTACAAAATTCTGTCCCGGCTCAACTGTAGCCCAATAATATTCTGTCTGGAATCAAATGCAGCTCTACAACATTCTGTCTGAACTCCAAAATTAATGAAATGCTACTGTTGCTTTACAAATTTCTGTCTGAAAATTGTGTCCCAAACAGCCCAAGAAATTTTGGTTCTAAACTAGTTTGACAAAATTCGATGCCAGCCCAGCTTTAGTCTCACAACCTTCTGTTCCAATTTAAATTTGTCCTGATAAAAGCTCTGTCTGAACTCAGACTAACCCAATATTACTTATGTCCTACTGTAACTTTGTAAAATTGTAAAATTCTGTCCCAGCTCGACTGTAGCCCAACAATATTCTGGCGGAAATCATATGTAGATCTACAACATTCTGTCTGAACTCGTACTGTAGTCCTAAATAATTTAAATTCTACTATAATTGTACAAAATTCTGTCCCGGCTCGACTGTAGCCCAATAATATCCTGTATAGAATCAAACGTAGTATAGAATCGAACTGTAACCCTATATTACTTAAATGCAACTGTTACTTTTCAAAATTCTGTCCCGGCTCGACTGTAGCCCAATAATATCCTGTCTGGAATAAAAAAATAGCTACACAAGATTCTGTCTGAACACATACTTTAGTCCAAAATGATTTAAAATCTACTATAATTGTACAAAATTCTGTCCCAGCTCGACTGCAGCCCAATATTATTCTGTCTGGAATCAAATGTAGCTCTTAAACATTTTGTCTGATTTTGTACTGTAACCCAAAATGACTTAAATTCTACTGTTACTTTACAAAATTCTGTCTGATTTCTATCCTAATTTTATCCTAACTCTAACCCGACAACAGCTCAATAAAATTATGTCCCAAACGTCCCAACAAATATTTGCTCTAAACTAGCTTGAAAAAATTCGATGCCTGCCCAGCTTTAGTCTGACAACCTTCTGTTCCAATTTAAATTTATCCTGATAAAAGCACTGTCTGAACTCAGACTGTAACTCAATATTACTTATGTCCTACTGTAACTTTGTAAAATTCTGTCTGAACTCATACTGTAGTCCAAAAGGATTTAAATTCTATTTTAACTTTACAAAATTCTGTCCCAGCTTTCCTGTAGCCCAATAATATTCTGAATCAAACTTAGCTCTACCAAATTCTGTCTGATCTCGAACTGTAACACAATATTGCTTAAATTCTATTGTAACTTGACAAAATTCTGTCTCAGCTCGACTATAGCTCAATAATATTTTGGCTGGAATCAAATACAGCTCTTCAACATTCTGTCTGAACCCGACAACAGCTCAACAAAATTGTGTCCCAAACATCCCAACAAATTTTTGTTCTAAACGAGCCTGACAAAATTTAATGCCAGCCCAGCTTTAGTCTCACAACCTTCTGTTTTAATTAAAATTGGTCCTGATAAAACTTCTGGGGTTGTTTGGGGCCCATCACCACCCCCCTCTTTGGAGGACTATTTACACTTAATTTTTATTTAGAATATATTATTCATGAGAGAGGATGTGGACACAAATATACATACATATACAAACAAATATGAAGACAAAACAAACAAATAAAGAAACAAACAAAATTAATAAGCAAACAAGGGAAAAAAACATGAAATGTAACCAACATATTAAGACAGTAGATAATAAAACGTAGCATTGCAAAGGTATTTTGCAATGGAAACCAATAACATATATACATAGGGATCAATGTGTGTGTGTGTGTGTGTTTCTATGTAGAGAGCTATAATTTGTTGTTGTTATGTATAGAGTGGTGTTGAATTTGGTCCTGGATCTCAGTGTACCTGTGTTTATAGAGGAGTTGGCCGGATGGTCACTCACTGTTGTAGGAGGTTAATAATTGGTGTCTAGATTGAATTGTACTCTGAGATTTTATTTACAATGGAAGCATTTTTTTCCATAAATATATATTAATAGGTTTTCCCAGTGATTGACAGTAATGGTGTTTTTTGATTTCTAGTTCATGAGGATAGTTTTCTTGGCAATGGTGAAAGCTATGAGTAAAGCGGTTGTGGTTTCTTTTGTTACACTTGTCTTGATGTGATGAGTCTTGATGTGGCTCCTAGGAGACATAATTCTGGAGATATGGGGATGGTGATATTTAAGCATGTTGCTAATATACTGATAAAATTTCTGTTTAAACTCAGACTTGAACCTCAAAATTACTTAATTTCTGCTGTAACTTTACAAAACTCTGTCTGGAATCGAATGTAGTTCAACAAAATCCTGTTTAACATTCTCTTTACAGTCCATTGTGAACCACAGTACCAAGTTTAGAACTAATCTCAACTGCAGCACCAAGAGTTCTACCTCAACATGACCACATCCAAGGTTTATTCCCAACCTGACTGTAACCTACACTTGTTTAGCTTGTTTGTTTACCAACAACAATCTGTCTGACACCACATACAGCTCAACAAAGTGTGGTCTGAAACTGACAATGTTTGATAAACGTGTGACCCAACCCAACAAATTTTATGAACCTGATTTTTCTAAACTAGCCTGACCAAATTCTATTTCTGTTCCAATTTAAATTTGTCCTGATAGAATTTCAGTTTGAACTCACTCTGTAGTCCCAAATTACTTAAACCCTGCTGTAAACTTATAAAATTCTGTCCCAGCTCGACTGTGGCTCAATAATATTCTCTCTGGAATCAAACATGGCGCTGTAAAATCCTGTCTGAACTTGGACTGTAGCCCAAAATGACTTAAATCCTATTGTAACTTTGTCTTAGCTCGACTGTAGTCCAACAATACTCTCTCTGTTAACAATGTGCGTCTACAAGATTTTGCCTAAACCTGACAACAGCTAAGAAAATTCTGTCCCAACCCGAATGAAGTCCAACAAAATTCTGTCTGAACCCGACAACAGCTCGACAAAATTGTGTCCTAAATTGACTGAGCTTGACAAATTTAACAAAACTACTGGTAAATGGTGCTGCTAACAAGGAGATATAGTAGATGAAGTTGAGTGATTGGTGTTAAACCTGTTCTGTGGTTGGGTTCTTCTCCAAACTGCTGCCACAAAGTTGTAAGCATAGTATTGTGGAAAGTGTATTTGTGTGCTGTAGCATTAACATTACCCATGACTGGAGCCCAAACCCTAAAACACTCCCCCAGACCCCATTTATACCCTCCCCACCAAAACTTACAGTTGGCGTTACATTCCAGTAGGTGGAGCTCTCCTGGATTCATCACCTAAACCTAGATTCAACCATTGGACTGACAGTGACGCATAATTCATTACTCCAAAGAACATGTTTTATTGCCCCAGAGTCCAGTGACAGAGCTTTACACCACTCCATAGTCCAGTGGTGGAGATTTACACCACTCCAGAGTCCAGTGGTGAGCCTTTATTTTACTCTAAAGTCCAGTGGTGGAGATTTACACCACTCCAGAGTCCAGTGGTGGAGATTTACACCACTCCAGAGTCCAGTGGTGGAGATTTACACCACTCCAGAGTCCAGTGGTGGGCCTTTATTTTACTCTAAAGTCCAGTGGTGGAGATTTACACCACTCCAGAGTCCAGTGAGAGAGGTTTACACAACTCCATAGTCCAGTGGTGGAGCTTTACACCACTCCATAGTCAAGTAATCAAGATTTACACCCCTCCAAAGCCCAGTGGGGGAACTTTAGACCACTCCAGAGTTCAGTGGTTGAGCTTTACACCACTCTAAAGCCCAGTGGTGGAGCTTTACACCACTCCAGAGTCCAGTGGTGTAGATTCACACCACTCCAGAGTCCAGTAGTGGAGATTTACACCACTCCAGAGTCCAGTGGTGAACCTTTATTTCACTCTAGTGTCCAGTGGTGGAGATTTACACCACTCCAGAGTCCAGTGACAGAGGTTTACACCACTCAAGAGTCCAGTGGTGGATCTTTACACTTCTCCAGTGTCCAGTGATGGAAATTTACACCTCTCCATAGTCAAGTGATGGAGATTTACCCCACTCCAAGTCCAGCAGTGGAGCTTCACACCCCTTCAGCCAACACTTTGCATTGCACATAGTAATCATAGGGTATGTGTGCAGCTGCTGGGCCATGTCATAACATAATTCTTGTGCTGATGTTGCTTCCAGAGGCAGTTTGGGCTTCTGCAGTGAGTGAATAGATACTTTGCAGTTCAACCACCTTTGTGACGTTCTGGCTGAGCTGGCTGTTGTCGCTCCTTGATACTTCCAAGTCACTTTATTATGACCACCAGCTAATGTCCAGAATGAGCGCCATGTGGCGGCATGGACAGCAGCTAGATGGAGGCTGCAGGGCTGTGTACTTGATTATACACACCTGCTAGTAATATGTGAGCTGAAACACCTAAGCTCAGTAATTAGGGTGTCCATATACTTTTGTCTATTTAGTGTATCTTGTGAGTTTCTACAGTTTTTTCTACCTCTAATTATTATTACAGTCACTAGCAGAGTGTTATTGCAGTGTTGCCAGTTTATCCAACACGGCCTTTTGAGAGTTTGAATTGAGAGTCTGTGTGAATGAAAGTGAGAGTGAGTGAGAGAGAGTGAGTGAGAGAGAGAGAGAGAGAGAGAGAGAGAATGAAAATGTGTTTAGTCACATGATGAACGATGAACTGGACTTTAAAGCCATCATTTCTCTCACCACTCCACCTTTTCTGCAACCCAGCTTTCCTCTACTTGACCTTCATCTCTTTCTCGCTCTCGCTCTTTTTTCTTCCTCTCTCTTTATCCTTCATCTCTTTATCCACTGCCTCTCTCTCTCTCTCTCTCTCTCTCTCTCTCTCGCTCTCTCTCAGGTACCTGACCACGGTCTATTAGTAATTCACCCTGGACTCACTGAAAGTGTCCTTGTGAGTAAATGTGTGTCTGATCTATAAAATGTGTAAGTGTAAAGAACACTGTAAGTGATGTATAATTATATTATCTCAGCCGTGGTGTCGTCTCATTGGTCATCTATTCCAAATGCAAACACAATAAAAACATAAGTCTGTTTGTTTACATGGTCACCAAATAATTAAAAGCAGTGGACAGTATTCCATCCATCATTCAATGAACGTCTACTCAGTGAACCAATCTAATGAGAGGAGGAAGCATCTGATCTGCTATAGCTTAGCTAACATGCTAACTGAGTCGTGTAACCCATTCACAGTTCACCTCATATACCCCATAAGTAGCCATACACTGATCAGCCATAACAATAACAACAATAGCCCACAGTATCAGCTCCACTGACCATACAGGAGCTCCACTTTCATCTGAACTGGTGTTTACTCCACCACTGGACTCTGAACTGATGTTTACTCCACCACTGGACTCTGGATTGGTGTAAATCTCTACCACTGGACTCTGGATTGGTGTAAATCTCTACCACTGGACTCTGGATTGGTGTAAATCTCTACCACTGGACTCTGGAGTGGTGTAAAGTACCATCACTGGCATCTGGAGCAGTGGACACTTGTGCTATGGAATGATGAATCATGCTTACGTCTTTGGCTGTCTGATGGAGGAATCTGGGTTTAGATATTGAATCTGGAAGAATGCCATCTACTGGAATGCATAGTGCCAACAGTTTGGTGGAGGGGGAATAATGGGCTCTAGTAAGGGGTTTCAGGGTTTGCACTCAGTAAAGGGTGATGTTAATGTTTTTAATGCTTCTTTGGGAAACAGTTTGGGTAAGAGCAAATTCTGCATTCAGTACTTTCTTCTGTCTTAAAGCAAGACACGTTTATTTACACAGGACCATTTATACATAAAAGACATTCAAAGAACATCAAACGGAAAAACAAAAGACTCACCCCAGGTGAAAAAACAAAACAAAACAAAAAAAATAAACAAATTAGTGATAAAAAGATAAAAAGCATAAGAGCCCAAAGAAATGAAATGTAATTAATAGGATGCACAAAGTACATAAAAGCAACCATAGTAACGAAATTAAAGGCAACGACTGCGAGCCTTCTTAATTAGCTTAAAGGGAAACCCCAGCCGTTTTTTTCAAATGTCTTCATGATTAAACAGTTAAGACACAGACTAACTCATTAGGAGTGGTTTGGTATGAAACGCTCTGTTACAGAGAAACTTCGAGAGAGGATTGCTCACAGTGGTGGTGAATGGAACCAGACGTCCACTTCTAAAAGCCCCCTCACAAATAGTTATTACAAGAAATGGTTATGAATACACGGCTTGATGTTGTTCTGCAATACAGTTTTGGCTTAAAACACATTTTGGAACACTGCATTTAGGCAAAAGAGAGTTTGTATTTTATTTTATTTTTATTATTTTGATTGTTTTTACCACTTTTTGCCATTATCACCAAATTCAGCAGACCTCCAGGATCGGTGGTGATTGCAGACAGCAAATAAAATGTGTTTGTGACCTCATGTCCTCTTACTTCTCTCATCTTCTCTCATGAATTCTGCAGAAAAACTAAACATTTTGGTGGAATTCCCCTTCAATTCTTAATATATGTCTTAGAGCAACAACTATTGTTATTATTCTGCTATAATAGGTTTGATTCCCTTGAAGCAGGAACGCTGATAGAGGCACCTTTCCTCATTCTGCGTGCTGAATAATTGAACGCGGTGTGCGGCTCCGGTGCTGGAGCGCGGGTTTTGTCTGCAGAGGGGCTCAAACGCACCCGCGGCAGTGCAAACACACTCAGACTCTCTTACCGTCTCCAAACAGTCTCTGGTAGCTGTGTATTTTCTGCTTGGCTCGACTCAGCTGCTCCTCTAAAGAGCGCAGCCTGCCTGCGGACACGGGCCGATCCGACTGTCCTTCAGGAATCCTGCAGAGAGAACATGGACAGCGCGGTCAGTCGGTTTTATCCTACAGGTAGACGGACGGTCACAGCACTCTTATCGTTCATCATTCATCTTTCCTGGTGAATAACATTTCAATTCAATTTGCCTGTTGATCTGAATCAGGCCTGTCAAACCAATTCAATTAATGAATGGTGATTAATTATGTTGCTTTTGTAGTTCATGTGGTGCCTTATTTGCTTAAAAGAGAGATTACTTTACTATTTAAAAGCAGTAAACGTTCTAATAGCTATAACATCAGCCTTATCTAAATTAATTACTTCAATTAGGCATGTGCTGGGATATAAAATAAATAGATCATGATAATAGCCTACGCTTTTGTCATGATTTATGGTATATGATCACAATATAACATGTTTAAAAACATGTTGCACTCTATTTTAGAGTAGTAAACATTATACAATATGTATAATAACATGTTATTACACAATACAGTTCAATACTTATTACATGGTTCGAGTCTACACACAGATTTTAGGGAAACTAATCATGTAACAGACACACAAGTAACTTCCATCTATTATCTGCCGTCGTATCCCAATAGTCGGGGTCACGGGGGGGCTGGAGCTAATCCCAGTGTCATCGGGCGAAGGCAAGGTACATCATGGACAGGTCGCCAGTCCATCGCATGGACAACACACACTCACAATTTAGAGTGACCAATCAATGCATGTGTTTGGACTGTGGGAGGAAACCGGAGTACCCGGAGGAACCCACTCAAGCACGGAGAGAACATACACACTCCACACACTGATCACTCACTCTAAACTGCCCGTAGGTGTGAGTTGGTGTTGTCTATGTGATGGACTGGCGACCTGCCTAAGGTGTACCCCGACTTTGCCCAATGACGCTGGGATTGGCTCCAGCCCCCCCCTTAACCCCGACTAGCAGGATAAAGCAGAAGATACGGATGGACAGTGTTTGGCCAGGCAGGGCTTTCGAGTCACTAATGTGGTACCCTCAAGTCACAGAAATGGTACCCTGGATGTTATACACAAGTCACCGAGGTGGTACTCTCAAGCCCCTGGGGTGGTACTCTCAAGCCCCTGGACATTATACTTACATCACTGGGGTGGTACACTCAAGTCACTGGGGTGGTACTCCTAAGTCACAGAAGTTGTACCCTCAATTCCCTGGACTTTATACTCAAGTCACCAAGATGGTACACTTCAGTCACGGTGGTGGAACCCTCAAGATATAGAAGTGGTACCCTGGAAGTTATATTCAAGTCACCAAGGTGTTACCCTCAAGTCTCTGGGGTGGTACCTTCAGGTTGCTAGATGTTATATTTAAGTCACGGGGATGGTACGTGCAAGTTACTGGGGTGGTACCCTCAAGTCACTGGGGTGGTACCTTCAGGTCGCTGGATGTTATTCTCAAGTCACCAAGGTGTTACCCTCAAGTCACTGGGGTGGTATCTTCAGGTCGCTAGATGTTATATTCAAGTCACGGGGATGGTACATGCAAGTTACTGGGGTGGTACCCTCAAGTCACTGGGGTGGTACCCTCAGGTCAGTGGATGTTCTACTCAAGTCACTAGGATGGTATATACAAGTCACTGGGGTGGTACCCTCAGGTCAGTGGATGTTCTACTCAAGTCACTAGGATGGTATATACAAGTCACTGGGGTGGTACCCTCAGGTCGCTGGATATTATATTCAAGTCACAGGGATGGTACATACAAGTCACTGGGGTGGTACCCTCAGGTCGCTGGATATTATATTCAAGTCACAGGGATGGTACATGCAAGTTACTGGGGTGGTACCCTCAAGTCACTGGGGTGGTACCCTCAGGTCGCTGGATGTTATACTCAAGTCACCAAGGTGTTACCCTCCAGTCACTGGAGTGGTACCTTCAGGTCACTGGATGTTATATTCAAGTCATGGGGATGGTACATGTTACTGGGGTGGTACCCTCAAGTCACTGGGGTGGTACCCTCAGGTCAGTGGATGTTCTACTCAAGTCACTAGGATGGTACATACAAGTTACTGGGATGGTACCCTTAAGTCACAGAAGTGGTACCCTGGATGTTACACTCATGAATGTTATTAAAACTGCTTTAATAACACTTTAAAGCAGTTTTGTTTATTGGGAACGACTGAAAGAAGGGTCTTCTTGTGAGTCAAACAAAATTTGGTGAGCGTGCACTGCTGCGCCTCCTGTTTAGCCTAAAATAATCGTTTGAAAGTCAGAGGCCTTGGGTAGGATTTCGCAGCAGAGGCAGAAACAGACGGATGGAGAGAGAGAAAGGTAGCAAGTGAAACTGTTTTGATTATGAATAGTGGGTGAATTAGGGGCAGCATTATGCAGACTGTAGTTCTCGATAGCGCTCTATTTAGCGTGCTTTAGTAAATTCGCATTTTAAAATTCTCCTAAAGCCTGTAATCACTAATTACAGTCTGAATGATGTTCCTCTTCAGCCTGTTTCGACACACTCTAAACACCTCCTGTCACAAACAGCCCACTAATGAGTGTCTGGAAAGCTATTTATGTTCAAGTGGGGCTTAAAACGTTAACTAAAGTCTTTGAATTCAGCGCCACACAATAAGCCTTAATAAACTCCCCAAAACAATTTTCAGAAACATCTTTACCCCCGTTTTCTTTACCACAATTACCCAACATTTCCATTAGATTCCTAACTCGTAAACATGTTCGCGCTCTTCTTAGAACCAGCGTCTAACAAGAACATTAAACCACGTGTTACATATTCATGGGGTAATGAATATATTAATATTAATGCGGCTCAACATATGCATATGCAAAAGGGAATTAGCGCAAAAGGAACCAAAGCAGCAGGAAAGAAGCATGCGAGTCGAAAAATCACAAGAAAATCAGCGACTGGAAAGCGAGAGCGAGTGAAATGCTTTAAATTAAGCAAATAAATAAATGATTGCATCATATACATGAACACAGCAGGCTAGTGTTATACACACAGCACAGTGGCTAATTACGAAGATGACAAAATTGCGCTATAATTGTATAAAAAATCATTTCATACTTAGAACTAACTGATAAATAAGAAATCAGTCCAAAGAAAAACAAGTATTTACAAAATGGTAACTTCACAGGAGACGACCAAAACAGTCTTTACTTTCAGTGGAAGTCAGTGGGAGCAGAATTTGTTATTTGCGAGCATTTCTATTAGTCCATTCATCATAAAACTTCCATACAACGACACCTGCTGAGTTCAAACTGTTTCAACCCGGTCCAGGGTCAGGCCAGAACAGAAAACGAGAGTGGGGTATCTCCCCAGACCTCTGCCAGACCAAACAACGGATGCTGTTTTAAACCAGAAGACTGCAGGTTTATTTTCCACATATGTGTAAAAACAAACTACAGTGCCCGGTGTTTGGCCTGGCAGGGGTTTCGAGTCACTAAGGTGGTACCCTCATGCTCCTGGGCATTGCACTTAAGTCACTGGGGTGGTACACTCGAGTCACTGGGGTGGTACTCTCAAGTCACAGACGTAGTACCTTCAATTTCCTGGACGTTATGCTCAAGTCACTGAGAATGGTACATGCAAGTTACTGGAGTGGTACCCTCAAGTCACAGAAGTGGTACCCTGGATGTTATACTCAAGTCACCGAGGTGGTACCCTCAAGTCACTGGGGTGGTACACTTAAGTCACTGGGGTGATACACTCAATCACTGGGGTGGTACATTCAAGTCACTGGGGTGGTACACTTAAGTCACTGGGGTGATACACTCAATCACTGGGGTGGTACATTCAAGTCACTGGGGTGTAACCCTCAAGTCACTGAGGTGGTACCTTCAGGCTGCTGGATGTTATACTCAGGTCACTGGGAGGGTACACTCAAGTTACTGGGGTGAAGCCCTTAAATCACAGAAGTGGTACCCTCAAGTCACCAAGTTTGCAACTTCAACATACAAGCCCTGGAAGATACCCCTAGGTAGTGGAAAGTAGCATCAGGTCACTAAGGTGGTACCCCTCAAATCCTCAGTGTGGTAAGCTCAAGTCATTTGAGAGATACCCTCAAATCACTGGGGTGGTACCTTTACAGACACATCTTTAATATATTTAGTCAAGGAACATAACTGTACCAGTGATACTTTAATTCTAAACACTTTGATTCCATACACAGGCTAGGAAAAACTACACATGCTGTGAATGCCATTCTGAGGACACATCTGTACCATGACCTTGAACTGAAGGAAAACACTAATCTCTGCTGAGCTGTGGTCTAGAAGGAACCTGGTTTAACACTTAAACACTTGTTCAGTGTTATTTATTTATTAAACACAAACCATTTAGCAACCTTTGGTAGTGTATTTACTGAATACCGTCCCCACAATGTCAACGCTCATGTTATTCAGGGGACTCGGATCGAGGGAATAAGGTAGAGACTAAGAGTCAGAGATAGACAGAGAAGCAGTGAGAATATGAATGAGAGAGAGAATAAGAGTCAGAGAGATAGAAGAAAGAGATGCTGAAGGGAAAGCTTGCTTTTTATCTGGCGGTGAAGTCTGCGCTTGGGTGTCTTTGCAGAAAAAGGAGCAGAGGGATATGAAGAGAAATGGAAAACAGAAACGGGGGCAATGTGCAATGTGCTGAAATATAAATGAAGTACAACCGCTCTCCCGCTTTCTCTCTGTCCGTCCAGATCTATCTCTCAATCCAGTTCCATTCAGTAATCCTTATTCACATTAACAGATGTACTTGCTGTATTTCCAATCAGCTCCACTGACATAACTACTGTTAACGTTTACACGCTTAAAGTTGTGTAGTGGTCAGCACTGTCCAATTTTGTCAGCACTGGGATAAAGCGATGAACTGGCGACCTGTCCTTGGTGTACCCCGCTTCAACCAATGACACTGGGATTGGCTCCAGCCCCCCCATAACCCCGACTAGCATGATAAAGTGGTGGACTGGCGACCTGTCCTTGGTGTACCCCGCTTCAACCAATGACACTGGGATTGGATCAAGCCCCCCGTCACACCGACAAGCGTAATAAAGCGATGGACTGGCGACCTGTCCATGGTGTACTCTGTCTTCTCCCAGTGACACTGGGATTGGCTCAAGCCCCCCTCCATGACCCCGACTAGCAGGATAAAGCAATGGACTGGCGACCTCTCCATGGTGTACCCCGTCTTCACCCAATGACGCTGGGATTGGCTAAAGCCCCCCCACCCCGTGACCCCGACTAGCAGGATAAAGTGATGGACTGGCGACCTGTCCATAGTGTACCCCACCTTCATCCAATGACGCTGGGATTGGCTCCAGCCCCCATCACCCCGAGAAGCGGGATGAAGTGACGGACCGGTGACCTGTCCATGGTGTACCCCGGCTTCTCCCAGTGACACTGGCATTGGCTCAAGCCCCCCTCCATGACCCCGACTAGCAGGATAAAGCAATGGACTGGCGACCTCTCCATGGTGTACCCCGTCTTCACCCAATGACGCTGGGATTGGCTAAAGCCCCCCCCACCCCGTGACCCCGACTAGCAGGATAAAGTGATGGACTGGTGACCTGTCCATAGTGTACCCCACCTTCACCCAATGACGCTGGGATTAGCTCCAGCCCCCATCACCCCGAGAAGCGGGATAAAGTGACGGACCGGTGACCTGTCCATGGTGTACCCCGGCTTCACCCAATGGCACTGGTTTTGTCTAGCCCCCCATGACCCCGACTAGCATGATAAAGCGGTGGACTGGCGACCTGTCCATGGTGTACCCCGTCTTCACCCAATGACACTGGAATTGGCTCCAGCCCCCCATCACCCTGACTAGCGGGATAAAGGGATGGACTGGCGATCTGTCCATGGTGTATCCTGTCTTCACCCAATGATGCTGGGATTGGCTCCAGTCCCCTGTGACCCTGACTAGCAGGATAAAGTGACAGACTGGTGACCTGTCCATGGTGTAGATCATCTTCAGCCAACTAGCGGCGTCTTGTTACTGTTGTACTGTTGTCTATTAAAGTAGACAGAAGCCCAAACAGAATGAAGGCTTGAGGATTGCTATGCTTTTGTGCTACGTGGAGCATATTCATGGATTTTTATCCACATTTATAGAACACAGTGTGTCTTACAGTGTCAGAAACCACATGACCAAGGCAAGTAAAGATTACGAAACATCTCCACACAGTTGGCAAGCATATCGTCGCTGTCCAAAGAATAACAAGCATCTATAATATAGCGACTTTACAGTAGAGGCCACAAACCTTGGTAACTTTCAATGTAAGTCAATGGAACCAGACATTTTCTCAAGTTCTTTGGAAGCATTGCTATTGGTCCGTTCATCATGTAATTACATTGTAAACAGCAGCTGCTGCATTCAAACGATATAAAAAATTAATAATCGACAGAAATTGAGATCCATGATTCTTCTTTGTGATGATATGATGGCTTGGACATGCAATTAGCACCATGCTATTTGGCGGAGTACATCCTTTCATTACTTCTTACCCAGAGTTCACACCAACAGGGACTTTTCACCACGAATTGCCCAAATCACTGTTCGCTCGTCGCCTCTGGGTGTTTCTGAACTCAAGCTGACGTTTGTTTGGCATGGATTTTTATGGATGTTGGCCAAGTCGTCGCATTGGGACTGATGTTCTGTCTCAAGCCAAACAGTTCCTGTATGTGTTCTTCTTCTACAGGTGTCTGTGATGTAGTGCTCAACGCTCATGTTCTCTGCAGTAGATCTAAGATGAGATGTGATTGATATGCTTGTGAACGTGAGATGAATCTGGCGACGGAGGCAGACACACCTGCTGCTGTGAACACAGCACTGAGCTCGTATGGGTACCAGTTAGTTTGGAAACCACTGGTTTGGAAAGTAGCTGGATAAGTAGCTGGATGAAAAACCGTGAGTCTGGTTTATTAGCAGGACAATCCAAAAGAGAGGTCAGAGAAAGAGTCCAGGTTAGAACTGTGAGAGAAAGACGTAGAATCAGAGTCACAACAAGTACACTGTCTTGCCAGAAGTATTCACTCACCCATCCAAATCACTGAATTCAGGTGTTCCAATCACTTCATGACCACAGGTGTATAAAAAGCAGTACCTAGTCTTCCAGACTGCTTCTACACACATTAGTAAACAATGGGTCTCTCTCAGGAGCTCAGTGAACTCCAGCGTGGTACCGTGATAGGATCGTGAAGCCATGTAAAATGACAGAGCGGGTCAGCGGATGCTGAGGAGCATAGTGAACAGAGGTCACCAACTTTCTACAGAGTCAATCACTACAGACCTCCAAACTTCATGTGGTCTTCAGATCAGCTCAAGAACAGAGCATAGAGAGCTTCATGGAATGGGTCTCCATGGCCGAGCAGCTGCATCCAAGTCTTACATCACCAAGCGCAATGCAGAGCGTCGGATGCAGTGGTGTAAAGCACGCAGCCACTGGACTCTAGAAGCTCTAGACTGTTCTTTAGAGTGACCAATCACGCTTCTTCGTCTGGCAATCCGTCAGACAACTCTGGGTTTGGCGGTTGCCAGGAGAATGGTACTTGTCTGACTGCATTGTGCTGAGTGTAAAGTTTGGTGGAGGGGGGATTATGGTATGGGGTTGGACCCTTAGTTCCAGTGAAAGGAACTCTTACAGCTTCAGCTGACCAAGAGATGGTCTGATTCCTGTTCCAACATGACTGCCCACCAGAGCACAAAGCAGCTCCATAAAGACATGGAGGAGCGAGTTTGGTGTGGAAGAACTTGACTGGCCTGCACCTCAACCTGATAGAACACCTTTGGGATAAATTAGAGCGGAGATTGTGAGCCAGACCTTCTCGTCCAACATCAGTGTCTGACCTCACAGATGTTCTTCTGGAAGAACGGTCAAACATTCCCATAAACACTCTTCTAAACCTTCTAAAATATATGCCTGGACCAGGTTCCAAACAAATTGGCACAGGTGTAAAACAACACTAGGAACACTTTGAAGTGTTTAAAAACATCTTAAACAAGTGATACAATAACGCTTTGATATGAAAGGCTGAGTCCTGAGGGTGGCTTGAGGTTATGTTGCCAAAAATGCATCAACAAAAGAATTAAATGTTTAAAAATGCTGGGAAGCGAAGCCTGGTAGGTATTTCAGTCTCTACACGAGTAACATCATCAAAAGACTCAGCTCATCTGACCGAATGCCCGTGACCCTGGACCGCTCAGATGGCAGCGCTTTAAAAACCACTGTGCTTCTGTGATGGGCTCGGGAATATTCTGGCAAACTCTGGTCAGTACACACCGTCTGTCGCTCCATCCACAAACACAGCAGAGGTCATACACGTCCAGGAACGCTGCCGACCACTCTGGACTCAGATTGTTTATGCAAATCATGGAGATAGTGTTTTGCAGACCAAAGAAGAAAAAGCTCATTCAGATTCGTACGAGCGTAGAGTTCAAACAGCAGTGACGGTCAGTCAGTGGAGGAGAGGAACAGCAGTGATGGTCAGTCAGTGGAGGAGAGGAACAGTAGTGATGGTCAGTCAGTGGAGGAGAGGAACAGCAGTGATGGTCAGTCAGTGGAGGAGAGGAACAGCAGTGATGGTCAGTCAGTGGAGGAGAGGAACAGTAGTGATGGTCAGTCAGTGGAGGAGAGGAACAGCAGTGATGGTCAGTCAGTGGAGGAGAGGAACAGCAGTGATGGTCAGTCAGTAGAGGAGAGTAACAGTCAGTGGAGGAGAGTAACAGTCAGTAGAGGAGAGGAACAGTCAGTGGAGGAGAGGAACAGCAGTGATGGTCAGTCAGTGGAGGAGAGGAACAGTAGTGATGGTCAGTCAGTGGAGGAGAGGAACAGCAGTGATGGTCAGTCAGTGGAGGAGAGGAACAGTAGTGATGGTCAGTCAGTGGAGGAGAGGAACAGTAGTGATGGTCAGTCAGTAGAGGAGAGTAACAGTCAGTGGAGGAGAGGAACAGTAGTGATGGTCAGTCAGTGGAGAAGAGGAACAGCAGTGATGGTCAGTCAGTGGAGGAGAGGAACAGTAGCGATGATCAGTCAGTAGAGGAGAGTAACAGTCAGTGGAGGAGAGGAGCAGTAGTGATGGTCAGTCAGTGGAGATGAGGAACAGCAGTGATGGTCAGTGAGTGGAGGAGAGGAACAGCAGTGATGGTCAGTGAGTGGAGGAGAGGAACAGTAGTGATGGTCAGTCAGTGGAGGAGAGTAACAGTCAGTGGAGGAGAGTAACAGTCAGTAGAGGAGAGGAACAGTCAGTGGAGGAGAGGAACAGTAGTGATGGTCAGTCAGTGGAGGAGAGGATCAGCAGTGATGGTCAGTCAGTGGAGGAGAGGAACAGTAGTGATGGTCAGTCAGTGGAGGAGAGGAACAATAGTGATGGTCAGTCAGTGGAGGAGAGGATCAGCAGTGATGGTCAGTGAGTGGAGGAGAGGAACAGCAGTGATGGTCAGTGAGTGGAGGAGAGGAACAGCAGTGATGGTCAGTCAGTGGAGGAGAGGAACAGTCAGTGGAGGAGAGGAACAGCAGTGATGGTCAGTCAGTGGAGGAGAGGAACAGTCAGTGGAGGAGAGGAACAGCAGTGATGGTCAGTCAGTGGAGGAGAGGAACAGCAGTGATGGTCAGTCAGTGGAGGAGAGGAACAGCAGTGATGGTCAGTCAGTGGAGGAGAGGAACAGCAGTGATGGTCAGTGAGTGGAGGAGAGGAACAGCAGTGATGGTCAGTCAGTGGAGGAGAGGAACAGCAGTGATGGTCAGTCAGTGGAGGAGAGGAACAGCAGTGATGGTCAGTGAGTGGAGGAGAGGAACAGCAGTGATGGTCAGTCAGTGGAGGAGAGATCTGTTCAGGCTACAGACGCATACACATCACTGTTGCTGAATCTGATCTGAGCTAAAACTCTGATCTGATTAATGAGGCTTGTTATGTGATCGTAGCTTCTCTTGCTCTGTTTCTCAATGTTTGAAGCCAGAATCTGATTTGTCTCCTCTCTGATTGTGTCAGTTCCCCGCGGAGTTCCTCATCCGTCTCTTCTCTCCTCCATCCTCTGTTCCCTTGTTTCTTCCATCCCTCCATTCCTTTCCCACTAAAACGCTTCTCAGCATGGAGCATCCCGCAAAACATCCATCACCATCTCCCTCCTACGCGGCTCCCTACCGCCTGCATTTACAGCGCGCTCACGCTTTCAGCACCCACAGCTCTCCGCTCACACACCTCCTCACTGCGCCCTGTCCTCGGAACGCTCGCTACGGTGGACACATCTACTGTAACTGCACTGCAATACCAGAAACCCCCTCTGAAACCCCCCCTGTGTGGGTGCAGTGACTTCACTCTCAGCTCCACTTTACTCATTTATAAGGAGCTTAAACAGAATTCTGCCAACGTTCCAGGAGCCTTAATGACATTTACCCCTCAGAGACCCTCTGCAGCAGAACCACAACCACTGTTAAAGCACTCCACTCACGCCTGCGCTGGTAAAACCTGGTTCTATATAGAACCATGAACACTTAAAGAACCATTTACATGGCCAGTTAGTAAAAGTACAACATAGGTGTTTCTAATAAAGTGGCCAGTTAGTAAAAGTACAACATAGGTGTTTCTAATAAAGTGGCCAGTTAGTAAAAGGACAACATAGGTGTTTCTAATAAAGTGGCCAGTTAGTAAAAGTACAACATAGGTGTTTCTAATAAAGTGGCCAGTTAGTAAAAGTACAACATAGGTGTTTCTAATAAAGTGGCCAGTTAGTAAAAGTACATGGTATGTGTTTTTTTTATAATAAAGTGGCCAGTTAGTGGAAGTACAGGGTAGGCGTTTCTAATAAAGTGGCCAGTTAGTGGAAGTACAAGGTAGATGTTTCTAATAAAGTGGCCAGTGATGAAAAGTACAAGGTAGGTGCTTCTAATAAAGTGGCCAGTTAGTGGAAGCACAAGGTGGGTGTTTCTAATAAAGTGGCCAGAGAGTGGAAGTACAAGGTAGGTGTTTCTAATAAAGTGGCCAGTTAGTGGAAGTACAAGGTAGGTTTTCCTAATAAAGAGGCCAGTGAGTGGAAGTACAGGGTAGGTGTTTCTAATAAAGTGGCCAGAGAGTGGTAGTACAAGGTATGTGTTTCTAATAAAGTGGCCAAATATGTCACGTTACTCTGATCTGACAGAGAAAAAATGCTTATTCGTATTAAAACATTCTGCTAAGCTAAGCCTGATGGGCAGTGTAAACCTAGAGGTCTCAGTCACCCTTCATCGATTTCCTTACCACATCCCGGCTCCTCTAAAGCGGCCCTGTGCCCCTACTGCTCGCCTGCTATCACTTACATGCAGGCCTCTCCCCTTGACCGCCCCCCCACAGACAAACTCACCTGCCTCTCATAAAACCCTCCACATAATACTCTCAGCTCTGCTCTCATCCCCTTATCCCCTCTCCTCTCTCCGAGATATGCCCTGCGTGTGCCCGACAACCGAGGGTACAGCTCTGGACTCAGAAGTGGTCAAGGCCTCTGTAAAGGTGGAGGTAGAGATCAGACGCTTGATCAGACGCTTGCCAGTTCATGATTTTTCTCACATTACTGTTGACACAATTTCATCCTTATAGTAATAACTCACACATTAGACGTTGGCTTTATACTTTAATAAACTTTAGCTGTAGGAGCTAAACTCAACATTCAGCAAATCAGGTTTAAGATCAGGCTGATCTAAACCCAGAACACAACAACTAGCAAATCATTTCAAGCCTATATTTAAATGAAAACAGTACAAAAGACAATCCAGTGCTGAAAGTGAGGAATTGTATTATTTTATGTGTCCATGTTGACTTTGCTGCCATCTGCATGGTTAATAAAGTCTGTACAGTTTGATGTTCAGCACTTTGTTCATCAGCTCCTCTGTTAACAGAGCTGGTGTAGTGGTTAGTATGGTGGTGTAGTGGTTAGTATGGTGGTGTAGTGGTTAGTATGGTGGTGTAGTGGTTAGTATGGTGGTGTAGTGGTTAGTACGGTGGTGTAGTGGTTAGTACGGTGGTGTAGTGGTTAGTATGGTGGTGTAGTGGTTAGTAAGGTGTTGTAGTGGTCAGTATGGTGGTGTAGTGGTTAGTATGGTGGTGTAGTGGTTAGTACGGTGGTGTAGTGGTTAGTACGGTGGTGTAGTGGTTAGTATGGTGGTGTAGTGGTTAGTATGGTGGTGTAGTGGTCAGTACGGTGGTGTAGTGGTTAGTACGGTGGTGTAGTGGTTAGTAAGGTGTTGTAGTGGTTAGTATGGTGGTGTAGTGGTTAGTACGGTGGTGTAGTGGTTAGTATGGTGGTGTAGTGGTTAGTACGGTGGTGTTGTGGTTAGTACGGTGGTGTAGTGGTTAGTATGGTGGTGTAGTGGTTAGTGCGGTGGTGTAGTGGTTAGTACGGTGGTGAAGTGGTTAGTAAGGTGGTGTAGTGGTTAGTACGGTGGTGTAGTGGTTAGTATGGTGGTGTAGTGGTTAGTATGGTGGTGTAGTGGTTAGTGCGGTGGTGTAGTGGTTAGTATGGTGGTGTAGTGGTTAGTACGGAGGTGTAGTGGTTAGTATGGTGGTGTAGTGGTTAGTACGGTGGTGTAGTGGTTAGTACGGTGGTGTAGTGGTTAGTACGGTGGTGTAGTGGTTAGTATGGTGGTGTAGTGGTTAGTACGGTGGTGTAGTGGTTAGTATGGTGGTGTAGTGGTTAGTACGGTGGTGTAGTGGTTAGTACGGTAGTGTAGTGGTTAGTATGGTGGTGTAGTGGTTAGTATGGTGGTGTAGTGGTTAGTATGGTGGTGTAGTGGTTAGTACGGTGGTGTAGTGGTTAGTATGGTGGTGTAGTGGTTAGTACGGTGGTGTAGTGGTTAGTACGGTGGTGTAGTGGTTAGTACGGTGGTGTAGTGGTTAGTACGGTGGTGTAGTGGTTAGTATGGTGGTGTAGTGGTTAGTATGGTGGTGTAGTGGTTAGTATGGTGGTGTAGTGGTTAGTATGGTGGTGTAGTGGTTAGTATGGTGGTGTAGTGGTTAGTACGGTGGTGTAGTGGTTAGTATGGTGGTGTAGTGGTTAGTATGGTGGTGTAGTGGTTAGTACGGTGGTGTAGTGGTTAGTATGGTGGTGTAGTGGTCAGTATGGTGGTGTAGTGGTTAGTATGGTGGTGTAGTGGTTAGTATGGTGGTGTAGTGGTTAGTATGGTGGTGTAGTGGTTAGTATGGTGGTGTAGTAGTTAGTATGGTGGTGTAGTGGTTAGTATGGTGGAGTAGTGGTTAGTACGGTGGTGTAGTGGTTAGTACGGTGGTGTAGTGGTCAGCTCCAAATACTCCAAATGTTTTCAGTGGGTGACCAGTGGGCTAGACTGCAGGTCATTGTAGCACTGGACTCTTTTACTACAGAGCCGCGCTGCTGTAATATATGTAGACTGTAGTTTATTATTGTTTTGTTGAATTAAACCTCCTTATTAAAGTTCTTCCCTGATAAAGGTCTGGATCTGGATCATCTGGATGCAGCATATGTTGCTCCAAAACCCATATACTGTTCAGCGTTAGTAGAGCTTCACAGATGTGCCCGTCACCCATGTCAGGTGCCCTAATGACCTCCACCATGTTAGCACAGCTCTCTTTCTCACTAAAGACATCGGACCACAGGACACTTTTCCACTTCAGTCTATCTGAAATGAGCTCTGGCCGAGAGAAGTCAGCTGCACTGTTTCTGGATCTGCTTATATCTGGTTTCTTCTATTGGCGCTGGGGTTTTAACTTGTGTTTGTGAAGCAGTCATGAACTGGTTGATGTTGATCGTGTTGGGAAGAGTTTCTGAGCCCATGCAGTAATTTTACTACAGAATCTGGTCTGTATTTAATGATTGACATCTGAGGGTGCAAAGACCACCACCATCCAGTTCTGGTTCTGGTCTTAAGATGGACTGAAGTGGTCTTTCTGCAGAGTCAATCACTACAGACCTCCAAACTTCATGTGGCCTTCAGATCAGCTCAATAACAGAGCGTAGAGAGCTTCATGGAATGGGTCTCCATGGGCGAGCAGCTGCATCCAAGCCTTAGCAGCTTGACTGGCCTGCACAGAGTCCTGACCTCAACCTGATAGAACACCTTTGGGATGAATTAGAGCGGAGACTGCGAGCCAGACCTTCTTGTCCAACATCAGTGTCTGACCTCACAGATGGTCTTCTGGAAGAACATTCCCATAAACACTCTCCTAAACTGTGTGGAGAGTCTTCCCAGAAGAGCTGAAGCTGTTAAAGCTGCAAAGGTTGGGCCGACATCATATTAAACCCTATGGATTAAGAATTACAATTATGGAATTTAGCCGACACTCCAGAGCAACACATAACAAGTGCTTTGGAAACAGATACAGGAGATACCGGTGACATCATCATGAAAAAGAGTGTAGTAATGACCCAGGACGAGTTATTTTATTAGCTGGACAGTCAAAATAGACCAGCACCCTTTAGTGATTTCACCTACAAACTCCAGTTAACTTTGAAAAGGACGAAGCCTGGATTCCGAAAAGTCCTCGGAGGAAACTTCACAGACCCTTCAGCTCATTCCTGCAGCCTTCAGCCCATCACTCAGTCTCTGTCCTCTAATCAGCTTCACTCTCTGTCTCTGTGCCCATTAGTCCTGCTCCAGCTCTGTGTGTCCTCGTCTGTCATCTCCAACACACTCCCCACCGCCGCCCTCACAACCTTCTGTCTGAACCACCACGCCACCTGCCAGTCCATCAGCGCAACGTCATCGATCACACCCAAGATGAGGAGAGAGAGAGAGAGAGAGAGAGAGAGAGAGAGAGAGAGAGAGAGAGAGAGACAAGAAACAAAAAAGGGGTGAAGGCAAAAATGCAAGAGAGAAAAACAGAAAAGAGTTAAAAGAATGAGTGAAACTAAGAGAGAGAGAGAGAAAGAGAGAGAGACAGAGAGAGAGAGACAGAGAGAGAGAGAGAGAGAGAGAGACAGAGAGAGAGAGAGAGACTAAGACAAGAAACAAAAAATGAGTGAGAGCAAAAGTGTGAGAGAAAAACAGGAAAGAGTTAAAAGAATGAGTGAAACTAAGAGAGAGAGAGAGAAAGAGAGAGAGACAGAAAGAGAGAGCAAGAGAGAGAGAAAGAGAGAGAGAAAGAGAGAGAGAAAGAGAGAGAGAGAGAGAGAGACTAAGACAAGAAACAAAAAATGAGTAAGAGCAAAAGTGTGAGAGAAAAACAGGAAAGAGTTAAAAGAATGAGTGAAACTAAGAGAGAGAGAGAGAGAGAAAGAGAGAGAGACAGAGAGAGAGAGAGAAAGAGAGAGAGAGAAAGAGAGAGAGAGAGAAAGAGAGAGATTAAGACAAGAAACAAGAAAGTGTGAGAGAAAAACAGGAAAGAGTTAAAAGAATGAGTGAAACTAAGAGAGAGAGAGAGAGAGACTAAGACAAAGTAACAAAAAAAGGAGTGAGAGCAAAAGTGTGAGAGAAAAAAGAAGAGTTAAGAGAATGAGTGAAACTAAGAGAGAGAGAGCGAGAAAGAGAGAGAGAGAGAGAGCAAGAAAGAGAAAGAGAGAGAGAGAGAGAGAGAGAAAGGGAGGGAGAGAGAGAGAGAGAGAGAAAGGGAGAGAGAGAGAGAGAGAGAGAGAGAGAGAGAGAGAGAGAGAAAGGGAGAGAGAGAGAGAGAGAGAGAGAGAGAGAAAGGGAGAGAGATAAAGGGAGAGAGAGAGAGAGAGAGAGAGAGAAAGGGAGAGAGAGAGAGAGAGAGAGAAAGGGAGAGAGAGAGAGAGAGAGAGATAGAGAGAGAAAGGGAGAGAGAGAGAGAGAGAGAGAGAGAGAGAGGGAGAGAGAGGGAGAGAGAGAGAGAGAGAGAGAGCGAGAAAGGGAGAGAGAGAGAGAGAGAAAGGGAGAGAGAGAGAGAGAGAGAGAGAGAGAGAGAGAGAGAGAGAGAGAGAGAGAGAGAGAGAGAGAAAGGGAGAGAGAGAGAGAGAGAGAGAGAGAAAGGGAGAGAGAGAGAGAGAGAGAGAGAGAGAGAGAGAGAGAGAGAGGGAGAGAGAGGGAGAGAGAGAGAGAGAGAGAGAGAGAGAGAGAGAGAGAGAGAAAGGGAGAGAGAGAGAGAGAGAGAGAGAGAGAGAGAAAGGGAGAGAGAGAGAGAGAGAGAGAGAGAGAGAGAGAGAGAGAGAGAGAGAGAGAGAGAGAAAGGGAGAAAGGGAGTTTGACCATCAGCGCTGCTCATTAACCTCCGTCTGCCTGCTGGACGCTGATACTGCTGACCACTGGGACAGCAAAAGAGCCAGGAGTCAAAATAAAGCATCATCACTGATGAAGAGTTTTAGCTGATTGTGAATGTTTTGGAGAGGCAGTTTGAAGCCCTTCAGAATCAAACTGATCCTAATACAGTCAATACTTACAGCCTTCAGCCAACCATCTATAAAGCATCTATATGCACTTTATGAGCATATAACAGTACATAAGAGAGCAATAAGCACAGTTAATTAATACAAACTGATCCTAATAAAGTCTCTACTTTCAGTCTTTAGCCAAACAGACCCTTTAATATCATCTATAAAAAATTCATGACGCATCTATATGCAATTCATGACACTTTATAATATGGGTACATTTATTAACAGTACATAAGAGGGTAATAAGCACAGCTAATTAATGCAAAGTGATATTAAAACAGTCTCAACTAACTTTGTCATCTGTAAAGTATCTATAAATGCTTTATAACACTTTATAATACAGGTACATTTACTAACAGTACATAAGAGAGTATTAAGCACAGCTAATTAATGCACATTTATCCTAATAAAGTCTCTACTTTCAGTCTTTAGCCAACCAAATCCTTTAATGTCATTTATAAAGAATCTATAAACACTTTATAACACTTTATAATATGGCTACATTTATTAATAGTACGTAAGAGGGTAATGCAATTAATGCAAACTGATATTAAAACAGTCTCTACTTAGTCTTAAGTCAACCAGATCCTTTAATATAATCTATAAAGTATCTATACATGCTTTATAACACTTTATAATACATGTACATTTACTAACAGTATGTAAGAGAGTATTAAGCACAGCTAATTAATTCAAACTGATCCTAATAAAGTCTCTAATTGCAGGCTTTAGCCAACCAGACTCTTTAATGTCATCTATAAAGTACCTATAAATGCTTTAAAACACCTTTTAATACGGATACATTTACTAACAGTACATAAGAGAGTAATAAACACAGCTAATTAATGCAAACTGATATTAAAACAGGCTCTTCTTACAGGTTTTAGCCAACAAGTCCCTTTAGTGTCATCTATAGAGTATCTATAAATGCTTTATAACACTTTATAATACAGGTACATTTACTAACAGTACATAAGAGTGTAATAAGCACTGAAAGTCTCTACTCTGTCTTTAGCCAAACAGACCCTAAAATATCATCTATAAAGTATCTATAAATGCTTTATAACACTTTATGATATGGATACATTTACTAACAGTATGAAAGAGAGTAATTAGCACAGACAATTAATGCAGCAATGAATCATAAACTGCAGTGAAACTGACAAGGTGGAGATGGCTTAGTGTGTGTTGTGCTGGTGTGAGTGGATCAGACACAGCAGTGTTGCTGGAGTGTTTAAACACTGTGTCCACTCACTGTCCACTCTATTAGACACTCCTACTACTTGCTGGTCCACCTTGTAGATGTAAAGTCAGAGACAGTAACTCATCTGCTGCTGCACAGTTTGTGTTCCTCTAGTTTTTCATCAGTGGACACGGGTCACTCTGTGGTGGTCCTGGGGGGGTCCTGATCATTAAAGTTTCAATTCTGATTTGAGCCACTATCACAGATGGTATTGCTATCCAGTACATATTTGACACGCAGATGGTCCCATCATCAAAATGTGTTGTTATGGATATGCTTCACAGCATCTTTCAGTTTGGATGATGTCACAGACGATGTAAACAAAGAAGCATTTCACTTTCCAACAGGAATCAAAGAAGCCTCGTCCTGATCAACCCTCGCCTCTTTAATCAGTACACAAATAACACATGTTTGGCTTCGGTTTGTGTCCCTGTGCTAGCATTCTTCTTCATGGCAGGTAAACAAAGCAAACTGAGATCCAATTCAAGGCACGGCGGCAAGAGGGGGCGGGAAGCCGGTGCCCAAAACCGGCGCACTGACAAGAGCTGCAAAAGAGATGATGGAAGGAGGATGACAGCCACGAGTAGCTGTGTGGGGACAGCGGCGGAGCCCAGATTGCCGACGAGGGTTGTGGGAGAGGACGGGAGGATGACGACAACCATGAGTGGCAGAGGGAGGACAAAGAGAGAAGCGAGAGGCGACAGGAGGAGGGCAGCAGCCGCAAGTCGTGGAGGGAGAAAGAAGACAGTCACGAACGGCTAGGGTAGGACAAGGATGTCTACAAATGGCGAGAGGAGGACGAGGATATCTGTGCATGGTTAGGGGAGAGTGAGGACAGCCAAGAATGGTGAGGGGAGGATGAGGACAGCCAAGAATGGCGAAGGGGGAGGTCGAGGACAGCCAAGAATGGCGAGGGGGAGGTCGAGGACAGCCAAGAATGATAAAAGGAGGATGAGGACAGCCAAGAATGGTGAGAGGAGGGCGAGTAGAGACACAAATGGTGAGGGGGGACGAGGACAGTCACATATGGCAAGGGGAGGACAAGGACAGCCACAAGAGGATCCAGATGATGGCAATCACAAAAGTGTCCACATGAAGACCGACACAATAAGGTCTAGATAATGACAGCCACAAGAGGGTCTGAACAAGGACAGCCACAAGAGGGTACGGACGAGGACAGCCACAAGAGGCTCTGGACGAGGACAGCCGCAAGAGGCTCAGAGCGATGACAGCCACAGGAGAGTCTGGATATGGACAGCCACAAGAGGGTCCAGATGATGACAGAAGCAAGAGAGTCTACACAATAAAAGCCACAGAAGGGTCCAGATGAGGACAGCTACAAGAGGGTCCAGGTGATGACAACCACATAAGTGTCCACATGAAAACAGCCACAATAAGGTCTGGATAATGACAGCCACAAGAGGGTCCAGACAAGGACAACCACAAGAGGATCCGGATGAGGACAATCACAAGAGGATCCAACGGGGACAGCCATAGCAGACTCTGGACAAGGACACCCACAAGAGGATCCAGACAAGGACAACTGCAAAAGGATCCGATGAGGACAGCCACAAGAGGGTACGGACGAGGACAGCCACAAGAGGCTCTGGACGAGGACAGCCGCAAGAGGCTCAGAGCGATGACAGCCACAGGAGAGTCTGGATATGGACAGCCACAAGAGGGTCCAGATGATGACAGAAGCAAGAGAGTCTACACAATAAAAGCCACAGAAGGGTCCAGATGAGGACAGCTACAAGAGGGTCCAGGTGATGACAACCACATAAGTGTCCACATGAAAACAGCCACAATAAGGTCTGGATAATGACAGCCACAAGAGGGTCCAGACAAGGACAACCACAAGAGGATCCGGATGAGGACAATCACAAGAGGATCCAACGGGGACAGCCATAGCAGACTCTGGACAAGGACACCCACAAGAGGATCCAGACAAGGACAACTGCAAAAGGATCCGATGAGGACAGCCACAAGAGGGTCAGAGCGATGACAGCCATAGGAGATTCTAGACGAGGACAGCCACAAGAGGGTCCAGACGAGGACAAAATGGTGACAACCACAGGAGAGTCCAGAAATGGACAGCCACCAGAGGATCTGGACGAGGACAACCACATGAGGATCCGACGAGGACAGCCACAAGAGGGTCCAAATGATGGCAACCACATGAAGGTCCAGGTGATGACAACCACACAAGGGTCTGGACAGTGAAAGCTACAAGTGGGTCAAGATACAGACAGTCACAAGAGGAAGTGAGGGAGGACGACAGCCATGAGACGTCAAAAGAGGACATCAGCCACACGAGGTGATGGGACAACTAAGACAACTTCAACAGGTGATGAGAGAACATTCATGAAAGATGGAGGAAGACTGTGGGGAGAATAGCATCCGAGCCCTGAACCTCAGTCCTATCTCATCTTCCACAGCTTCTGTACCACACCTGGTGTGGAGCAGCAGCAATAACCCTCTCACCTGAGAGGTCCTCTCTTCTTCTTCTCTCTCACCTGAGGTTCTCACTCTGCCCGTAATGAGAACCAGCTGTTGCTGTTTTGGTTTTGTCACCATGGGCACCGTTGAAAGGAGCGGAGAGGGATGAGATGGAAGTGGTGAGGAAGAGCGGCAGCTTGTTTGTGAGACCAGCTAAAACCATCAACCCTGCATCCAAAGTCCTTCCTCTCTCAGGTGTAGCACACGGCTTGCAACGTAGGTGCCAAAACCTAGGAGACAGGGCTGGACACACCACGGAATCCCTGCCAGAGGATGAAGCAATCCAGGCAGGCCATCCTCAACGGACAACTGGACTACTGGCTATAATTGCTGGATGGGGGCAGCTGGAGGTGAACCAGCTACCAGGACCTGGCAGATGTTCAGGAGACTCTCTCTCTGTGTCTGTCTGGGTTCCTCAGCTGTAGTGGGCTCCTCTTCCCAAGCCCATACGCTGGTCTGCTTTCCCACTCTCTCCCTCCACGCTGTAACTCTCGCTGCTGGTTTTCTCTCAGGCCAGTGAAGCCGGGTGTGTAGGGGGGTTGGTTGGGGTGCTGGGCACCCGATGCCACAAGAGATGGTAGAAAGCTGGTGCCCAAACCCTGCCTGGAAACGAGAGCTGCAACAGATGGAGGGAGGGGAACCACAGCTGCGAATAGCAAAGGGAGGAGGACGACAGCCATGTGAGGCACCGGGAGGACATTGAAAGCCACCAGAGACGGCTCGAGGACGGCACCTGAGTCCGACTAGAAGCCACCGTGTTTTGTGATTCTCTGTGTTCTGTTTGTAAAAGAAACTAAACAATGCTGACTGAACTCGTCCATCTCGCCTCCAGCGTCTTTCTGGGAGAGCACGAAAACAACAAGCACAGAAATAATTAATACTGTTCTCTCTTTTCTGATAACTTCGCTTAACGGAGTATCTGCTGCTCGTCCTCCAAGTTTCCAGCGTCGGGTCAAAGAGGTCTATTAATCTTAAGGAAAGGCAGAGAGAGGATGGCTCGGCTGTGTCGGGTGGATCAGTATTCTTTGGAGCATGTGGGTCAGTTGAGGAGCGTGATCCGTTCAGACTGATGTTAGATATGAGATAAAAGATAAAACGCTGCCTCAGATAAAAGGTAATATAAACAAGCAAACAACACTATCAGATCTGGACCTCTATTACCTGCAGTCTGAACGTTTACATTACATTACATCCCTGTTTTAAATCACTGGCCTGCCAGAAGATCAACTCAGCTTTAGGTTTTCAGTAGATGCAACCAGATCTGTACTTAAACTCTGCTGCCACATCGTAGAGTGCATTAAGCCTTGTGTGCTATCAAGATTGCCAGAGCTGTAAGAGTAAAAATAGCCTGAAACATCTCGAAACATCTGCTGAAACAGCAGCAGGCATGATATATATATATATATATATATATATATATATATATATATATATATATATAACAGTAACTAAAACGAACACCTGGGCTAAACAAGAGGGAGCAACGCAGAGCAGGGGAGGGGTGGACACAGAGCGTGGACAGAGCATGGACTAACTAAATATATATATTTGTATAATTATAGAGAGATTTTGATTTCAATGTGTTGAAACTTTAAATAGTGAAGGAAAATCCCCACTATATATATATATATATATATATATATATATATATATATATATATATATATATATATATATATATATATATATATATATGTATGTATGGAGTGTGTATGGTCTCTCTGTGTTTGAGTGGGTTCCTCCGGGTACTCTGGTTTCCTCCCACAGTCCAAACACATGCATGTTAGGATCCTCACTCTAAACTGTGAATGTGTGCGCGAGTGTGTGTTGGCCATGCAATGGTCTCGCGACCCGTCCATGGGGTTGGCTCCAGTCCCGTGGAGCCCTGTGACCCCAAGTAGTGGGAAGCTTAAGATAATGGATAGATGGACGTACATATATATATATATATATAGTTACGACCTGGTCTAGGGGCAGGCCATAACAGAAATTGAGAGTGGCTTCTCTCCCCTGACCTCTGCCAGACCAAACACTGTTCAAACCAGAAAAGTGCAAGTTTATTGTCAACAAATGAGTGATGTATGGGACAGTGGCTTCGGGGACGGGCAAACGGCAAAATAACAAACAAAACAACTAAAGAAAGAAAACGAACTAAACTAAAAACAAAGCAAACAAAAATACACACAACTACCCCTAACTCCCCTTACTACCCCTAACTACCCCTAACTCCCTACCACAAACCAGGAGACCTACGTCCCTCAGAGATCTTATGGAATCTAACAAAGCTGTAGCTAAATGGAAAGATGTGGTGGAAGTGCCGGGCTGGTCTGGGCAGGAGTTGTTCCAGGTCAGGTCAAAGTAAAGAACCCTGAACATCTCCAAGATGGCCGCTTAACAGTGTTTTATTCCACTAGGCGCCTCCTTGTGGCAAGTTGTGGACCTGCACCCTGTCACAGAACACACACAAACAACATGGCCACCGACAGACTTAAAAAAAGCTCGTAACAATATATATATATATATATATATATATATATATATATATATATATATATATATATATATGTGTCAGCCTGAAGGTTAGGGGCCTGAAGGTTAGGGAAGGTCGCCGGTTCGATCCCCAGAACCAGCAGCACGTGACTGAAGTGCCCTTGAGCAAGGCACCTAACCCTCAACTACTTCGTGGGCGTCGTGGATAGCGTTGCCCAACGCTCCGGGCACATGTGCTCACTGCCCCCTAGTGTGTATGTTCACTAGTGTGTGTATATGCGGGTGTTTCACTTCATGGATGGGTTAAATGAGGAGGTAAAATTTCGCTGTGTGCAAAACACAAGTGACCATTAATTTTAAACTTAAGATAGAAAGTAGAAAGATAGAAAGCACCAAAAATGGAGATTTGGACAGCGACTATACACACACACACACACACACACACACACACACACACACACACATATATATATATATATATGGTTATATTTATTGCCAGCATGTAGATTTACAAATACTATAATAAAATAAGCTGCGGAAATCGTCCTGTGGAAGTGAAAAACTAGTTTATTTATATTCAATAACAACTGTGTATCTAGATGTTTCACGTATGAGCACTGAAACAATACATAAAGGACGTGTGAGAGAACCAAGCTTTCACTGTCCCTGAGAGAGTAACACCTTCATTCAGAGTAAAACGTCCATGTGTGGCAGAATGGGGTCAGATACAGTATGGAGCTGGAAAACATGCAGCTGGACCGCCGAGCAACACAGTAAACAAGGAAAAAGAGAAGAATGAAGAAAAAAAAACCCACTGAGGCGCCTGTAATCACTGTACACAGCCCTAAAACCTTCAGCATCCTCTAAGAGCTCTTCACTCCGCTCTCAGGCGATCACATCTACGGCTCTTAAATGAACTCAATGCAATTACTTGAAAGTCCTCAGCAACTCATTTAAAAGTTTTCCTGAGGTAATTACGAGAGAACATGTTGTTTTAATAAAACAGTCAGAAGTGACTGATGTAGATCTCTATACCATCAACGGCTTTCTGAGGGAAAGAAGAGCGAACAGCAGCCCGTGCACCGACGCTCAGGGGGGGCAGGGGCTTCAAGGACAAAAGGGCGACCTGCATGTGAATGAAATTTCATTTGATTTACAGTTCATGGCTACACTGCTATCCACAGAGACAGTCTAATTGTGTTCCAGAGGAAGGCAAAGAGGTGTTACTTTAGAAACAGTTACAAAAGAATGTGCAGGCACGTGCGCAGACGGACCCCGGGGGAGTAGCAGGGGAGGGGCCTGAGCCCCTGCACTTATACCCTCGGACTGCCCAAGAACTTGCTTGCCTGGCATGATTATTCATTGTCTTTATATAAGCATTCATAAAAAAGAACCTTATAGTAATGTTTATTATGAATCGTATATTCACACCTGCTATACAAATGCATCTATAGGCAATATATAACATGCATAAAACCTTAGACTGCCTGCATACGCCTATATAAGTGATTATAATTGATTGAGTCAATATGGTGATGCATAGTAATAGCAACTAAACTCTAAAATTAACAGCCCATGTATAATATATATACAGCCTGCCTTCGCCCAATGACACTCGCAGGATAAAGTGGAAGATATTGGATGGATGGACAAAAACTGCCTTAATTTTTAATGTAAGTCAATGGAACTAGAACTTTTTTTCTAAGCTATTTTGGAGCATATATATATATATATATATATATATATATATATATATATATATATATATATATATATATATATATATATATATATATACACTACCACTCAAAAGTTTGGGATCACAGTGAAATGTTCTTGTTTTAATGGAGTATCTTCTTCATTAACACAACAATGGACTGACGGGTCTCTAAAGAAAGTTGTTTCTTTCTGGTCATTGTGAGTCGGTCAGCAAGACATCAACTGCTGATCTTCAGATACTAAACTAACCTAGAATGTTGTTCCCTTTTATACTCACTTATTAGTAGAATGTTTTTCAGCTGTGATCACAATTGAACAAGAGTGTCCTAACAACCAATTAGTCCAATAACATCCTTAACTTGGATTGGTGGTCGTACCAGGAGATTTAGACAGAGGACTGAGAATTACTGATAATAGGACTATATGTAAAATAAGCCTCTATACAAAAATAGACTTTAATACAAACATTTTTATTCTTTAAAAATTATCTGATACACTTACATTCATTGTGAAATGAACAATATTGTTTGGGAATTGCATGAAATTCTAAAGCGATCTTAAACTTTTGAGCGGTAGTATATATGTATATATATATACTGTATATATATAATCTCTGTCCAAAAAAATATGTGTATCTATATGCATCTATAAGCCAAATCATAACAAGCATACATGCATAATACCTGCCTGGCATAAGCCTATATAAGTGATTATAATTGATTGAGTCAATATAATATATATATATATATATATATATATATATATATATATATATATATATATATATATATATATATATATATATATATATATATATATATTTATTTTATTTTTTTTGGAGCATTGCTATTAGCCCATTTGTCATAACATTTACAATGTAAACAGCAGCTATTGAGTTTAAATATATATATATATATATATATATATATATATATATATATATATATATATATATATATATATATATATATATATAATTTATTAGGAGCAATTATATTCACTTGTGCCACTATACCATGGAATTACATGGTGATGTAGACGCTATATAATATAAGCTAATTTATGAAGCTTTACCAATACAGGACTCATACAAACACAGTGACATACACACACACACACAGACACACACACACACACAGACACACACACACACAGTGACATACACACACACACACACACACACACACAGTGACATACACACACACACACACACAGTGACACACACACACACACACACACACACACACACCTGTAAACTTAACATGTGCAGAGTTGTATATGAAAATGTTATATGTTATAAAATGTAATGTATAAAATGTTAACAAACACATTTCAGCAAAGACTAAGCTGATGTGTGAGCTGTGTTTACATTTACAGTAATTGGCTCAGGTTCTTATCCAGAGCGACTCACGGGGTCTGTCTCAAATCCTAGTGAGCTCCTACATAGGCAGCATTTTACATCATAGTATGCGCTCCTGACATGTAGACTGTCCCAATTCTTACATACCTTAAACAGTCTGTCTACTGAGAAACCTTATTTAGACCTGATTTTAAAGAAGCATCGAACTCTTCCTCAGCTTCCTAAGACAATCCCATGATGCAACACAGGCTAATCTAGGAGCAGTGAAGTGGTTTTAAAATGTGAGTTATTTTGATTCTCTCTGGAGTTTTAATGTGTTTCTGGTCATATAATCACACAAAACTGTATTTTATTATCAACTCTGTAACGAGTCCTTCACCATTTACACTTTTATACTCCAGACATTAGCATTTATGCTAGCGAAGTTTTAAACCTCAGGCTAATGTTTTTAAACCACCGGTGGCGTGCTGCAGTGGGCGGAACAAGCCGTGACGCAGTCTCTCTCTAACTAGAGCGTCTCAGTAATCTGTTTTATGAGGAGAGATGAGGAGAGAACACTGCTACTTACACAGCTGCTACCTAGACAGCCTACTTAGACACTCATTAGGGTTTGAGACAGACCCACAGTTTACCTGTACACAGGTAGGTGAAGGTAGTGTTACAGTTCAGAGTTATTAGGTGGGGTGCCATGAGCTCCATCACCCCTGAGCACCTTGTCTGGTGCAGTAGCTTCCACATACTTCACCTCAGTCAACTCTGACCTGAATACCACGGCGCTAGAAATCACAGTGAGATCATAATCTCTTTAGGAAACCACGGCTCTGCATAATGTGGTTATTTTGATCAATCAAAACACTGGGGCGCTAACAGACTGCTAAGCCAAGTTTCTGTTATTGTAGAAAACAGATTTATGGCAGACATTGTGGAGGTCTTAATAGGGTTATAACCCACCACTTCAAATCACACAGATAGCATAGCGGGTAACGTTACACCCTTGTACATCATCAGAGTCTTATTAATGAGATTTTTACTGCTGATTTGATGCGTGCATTCCTGTCAGGTACTGAGGCAGAAGATTCATAGCCAGCTGGTACTGCACCAACAGAAGCTCGTGCCACAAAAACCAGGCTACTAGATCTTTTCCTGGCATGAAACTGAGCTGTGATCATGAACAATGCTGGGATTCTTACAAATATACAATTATGCACAGTAAAGAGGGGCACTTGGGCAGGGGCTCAAGCCTCTCCTGCACGTACCTGCTGAACAGGACGCCTCCGCCGCCTTGTCTTCTGTGCCTTATCGGGTTCCTCAGTTTCATATGACACGTACAGTCTGTTTGCAGACATGACTGATTAGGTGTTTAACCCCATTTCCCATTTGCTGGCGGGTCCGAGCGTTTATCCCTCACTCCTATCACTTAAAAACAACTCAATCTTCTCTCAGCGCTTTGAATGGAGTTACTGAATAACACGCTTTAAAAATGAGGCAATCCAAATGGGTTTTTGCAACAGTAGCTAGAGATAGTTATCATTTAATGTACCTGCTCTCTAAGGAGTGTCAGCTTAAAACGGGCCCTCAATCTGTCACATCTGGTAGATGTTACACTTTTAGTCATTCACTTAATCAGTTATTCCCTTGTTTACAGCATAGAGCACAAACAACCTGGTGCCTCGGCCGAGCAAGACGAGGGTGACAATGGCAAGGAAGAATTCCTAGAAACAAGAGGATGAAACCTTCAGAGGAGTGAACACTCATAGTCAACACTCACAGTAAGGGTGATGTAAGGGTGAACTGGGAAATTACTAGTGAATATAATATATTGAATAAATGAATAAAGTGCTTAATGTTGTAAACAAATTAACAGAATGTGAAGAACAGCTCTGACTCTGTTTTGAAGACGTCTGTGTATCATGTTGCAGAGATATCTACTGAGGTTGGCAAGCTTACCAGTTAGCCTCAGAGGTGAAGAGGTGGAAGTGAGTCACTGTAATACCACTTTATACCTGCAGAGATGATAGTGAGTCACTGTAGTATCACTTTGTACCTGAAGAGGTGATAGTGAGTCACTGTTGTACCACTTTGTACCTGAAGAGGTGATATTGAGTCACTGTAGTACCACTTTGTATCTGAAGAGGTAATAGTGAGTCACTGTAGTATCACTTTGTACCTGAAGAGTTGATAGTGAGTCACTGTAGTACCACTTTGTACCTGAAGAGGTGATAGTGAGTCATTGTTGTACCACTTTGTACCTGAAGAGGTGATAGTGAGTCCCTGTAATATCACTTTGTACCTGAAGAGATGATAGTGAGTCACTGTAGTACCACTTTGTACCTGCAGATGTGATAGTGAGTCACTGTAGTACCACTTTGTACCTGAAGAGGTGATAGTGAGTCATTGTTGTACCACTTTGTACCTGAAGAGGTGATAGTGAGTCCCTGTAATATCACTTTGTACCTGAAGAGGTGATAGTGAGTCACTGTAATATCACTTTGTACCTGAAGAGATGATAGTGAGTCACTGTAGTACCACTTTGTACCTGCAGAAGTGATAGCGAGTCACTCTAATATCACTTTGTACCTGAAGAGGTGATAGTGAGTCACTCTAATATCACTTTGTACCTGAAGAGGTGATAGTGAGTCACTGTAGTATCACTTTGTACCTGAAGAGGTGATAGTGAGTCACTGTAGTATCACTTTGTACCTGCAGAGGTGATAGCGAGTCACTCTAATATCACTTTGTACCTGAAGAGGTGATAGTGAGTCACTCTAATATCACTTTGTACCTGCAGAGGTGATAGCGAGTCACTCTAATATCACTTTGTACCTGAAGAGGTGATAGTGAGTCACTGTATTATGGAGTGAAATCAGTCCAACATGTGAGGATGAAGAAGTAGTGCTGCTGCCAGACATAGTATTCTAACCTCTTATTAATGAATTCTGATGCTGAAATCTAGACTTGTAGACTGGTGAGGAGTGATGAAGGAGGAGGCTCGATTTATCTTGATTCTACAGAAAAGAGCAGCTGATATCTCCAACCAAAAGATACATGCAGGAAAGGATTTGCCTAAGAAAGCTTCTGTGTGAAGAACTGACTATGACCCGCGAGCGGTTGTGCAGAATGATGGACACTGAGCTGAAAGTATGGATAAAGGAGACTGTTCAGCTCACAGAAGTCTTCATTTGCATCTGGGAAGGCAGTAGAGGCAGAGAGGTCTGCAGGGATTTGTACAAGACATTAAAAAGAGATGAAGGAAGCCTTGGTTGGGCCTTTGGTAAGATGCCTGCCAGCAGGAGGACACCAGCTCAAGTTTGGCACTGCCAGAAAGAGCTCGGTCACACTAGTCCATTTGCCCAACACTTTGTTCTCAAACTCATGACAAGAAGTGGTTCACTATCTGAGATCTCTACAAGGTCAATGGGCAGACTGGGTTAGTGGCCCAAGAAGAGTGATCAGCATCGATGATATCAATCCATTGAGCCTATTAAGATTCGACATGGCATTTATAACCAATGTAGTGGCACCAGTTCATTATTTCCAGGATCCACTCCTGCATCCACTACTTTGTTGAACTGGAGCAAGAGCCAGACCTTTTCCGAGGGTTTCCCAGCTACACCACAATGGTCTAGCACAACTCATTCATCTGAAAGAGTGCTCATCCATTTCAAAGAGCACTCAATACGATCCCAAAGTGACCCTGGCAGAGGAGGTTGATGTGATGAAGGTAATGGGGGGGATATTGAGCCTTCAACCTGCAAATGATCGCTGTGACATTCAATTTTGCATTGACAGATCAAAGCTATCTCCTCCTTTGACCTATGCTCAAGCCCCGCAAAGGGGGCTTTGTTGAAAGGACGGGCAATGCAAAATACATCTTGTCTCTGGATCCATGCGATGGATAGTGGCAGGAGCCATTGGCCTCAAACACAATGAGACAGCCAGCCTTCAAAACAGCCTTTGGGTTGTATAAATTCACTGTGATGCCTTTTGGGTACCAGTAACCTCCCAGAGGCTAATGGGTAAAGTGTTTGCCTGCAGTTAACTGCCATGTTTATGGATGCTATGGCCATGTTCAGGCTTGGAAGGATTGTCTGAGCCATATAGGGCAGGTGCTCCATCAGACCCGGTGTGCTGGCCTCAACTTCTACCTTGCAATCGATGCAGGAGGGAATGGGATGATTTGACCACAGGTAGAGAAGGTCAATGCAAGTCAAGGGTGGTACAAGGCTATCATATCAAAGTTCTCCACCCAAGCAGCTGCCTTGACCGGTCAATAGGTTGAAGACCATGATAGGGTCAATGCTGTTCACATTACAGACACCACAGGGGGTTGGCCAAGGGGCTCCTATAGGGGAGGAAGGTGAGCGAAGCCTTGTTGCCTTCATGGGTAGGAAGATCTCCAAAATAGTAACTTAACAGGAGAGGCCAAACACATTCTTAACTTTCAATGTAAGTTAATGTGAAGAAGTTTCATTTCATTCATGTTCAAATGATGACTAACTGTACAACACATTCATACTTAAACTCTCCACCCAAGCAGTTGCCTTGACTGTTCAGTGGATTGAAGACCACTGCTGATCAATGCTGTTCACATTACAGACACCACAGGGGTTCGCCATCGGCAGGAAGACCTTCATTGGCAGGAAGACCTCTTCCTGGGATCACTTTGCTCGACAAGGAAACATCCTACCACTTGCCAATATACCTATTTGGGAAGTGCTCTACAGACAGACCACCTGGCAATGTGATGTTAGTCTTTTCAGTCATTCAGGTTCAGTCAGTGTTGAGGTTTAATCCTTAACAATAAAACCTTAGACTTAGACAGCTGTTCCTCAACGAAGTTCCAGCCTTCTGTGAGGCTGAGACTCACTTTTCTTCGGCACAGGTATCTCCATCCATCAGTTTCATATTAGCGTAATTAAGTGCTTTAACAGATCGCTCGCTGAGTTTATGGTGGTTCCCACGCTGCGCTGCTCATATTAATAGCACAGAGACGAAACTCCACACAAGGACAGCCGCGGTATCTCTTATATGGATTATTCCACTGAATTGGTCACAATTAAAAAAATTTTTTAATAACCTGTCATATCTGGCAATTTTTGCAATCGGAATGGTAATCCGAATGCACTGATGTACCAAACATATCTGCTTTCACAAGAACAGCTCTATAGGTTTCTATAGCCTATTCTTGTTAATGTTTTTATTTTTATTTAATTTATTTAATTATTTTATTTATTTAGCCAGGCCTGACAGACAATAAAAGAGAGGAAAAAGAGAAGAGAGAAAAAAGAAAAAAGAAAAAAAAGAAAGGATAAAAATAAAATAAATAATAATAATAATAATAATAATAATAATAATAATAAATAACTAGACAATCAAATATAAGAAAAGAGAAAAACAAAAAGAAAAAAAACATATATATAGATACATACAAACATATACATATTCACATATCTATACATAGGCATATACATATATACACCCACACACAATTCTATTATTATTATTTAAATCCAGACTTTAACTGAACTAGAAATTTAGAGTTAAATGCTTTTGCTATGCATGGCCTTATACCTATGCTTTTTGTATTTTTCAAAAACATGACTGAATATTTAATTTTATTTACCAAAGTAATCACTACCTAACCATTAAAATTACAATAAACATTAATAAGCAGTTACCACATATAAATATAAGGACAACAGTCACCTGTTGTAAGAATAACAGTGAACCCACTTTCATTTATACCCAGATTTTGGTGTTTACTGATCTTGTGTTGTGTTTTCCAGCAGTCAGCATTAAAACTGTCAGCTTCAGCACATATTTATATTCATCAGATAGCTCAATGTAGCTCTTTTTCAAATGAATGTGTTAAAACTGCTTATTAATAATGTGTGAAGTGTTTATGGCATAAGTGTCAAGTGTCTACAGTACCTAAAAACAAAGCTTTTTTTTTTTGGTCAAAAGTATTTACATTCATTACTCAGGTAGAAGTATAGATACTAGGGTTTAAAAATACTTCTGTAGAAGTTGAAGTATCAACTGAAGCTTTTTACTCCAGCAATAGTGTAAAAGTACTGCTTTCA
>CM038707.1:47118238-47148238 GCA_021613375.1 Megaleporinus macrocephalus | reverse complement strand
AGGAGGGGAGGTGGTAAGGAAGCAGGAGGGGAGTTGGTAAGGAAGTAGGAGGGGAGGTGGTAAGGAAGCAGAAGGGGAGGGGGTATAGAAGCAGGTGGAGAGGCAGCAGGGAAGCAGGAGGGGAGGTGGTAAGGAAGCAGGAGGTGAGGTGGTATGGGCGCAGGAGGGGAGTTGGTAAGGAAGTAGGAGGGGAGGTGGTAAGGAAGCAGGAGGGGAGTTGGTAAGGAAGTAGGAGGGGAGGTGGTAAGGAAGCAGAAGGGGAGGGGGTATAGAAGCAGGTGGAGAGGCAGCAGGGAAGCAGGAGGGGAGGTGGTAAGGAAGCAGGAGGTGAGGTGGTATGGGCGCAGGAGGGGAGTTGGTAAGGAAGTAGGAGGGGAGGTGGTATGGAAGCAGGACGGGAGTTGGTAAGGAAGCAGGAGGGGAGGTGGTAAGGAAGCAGAAGGGGAGGGGGTAAGGAAGCAGGAGGAGAGTTGGTAAGGAAGTAGGAGGGGAGGTGGTATGGAAGCAGGACGGAAGTTGGTAAGGAAGTAGGAAGGGAGGTGGTATGGAAGCAGGACGGAAGTTGGTAAGGAAGTAGGAAGGGAGGTGGTATGGAAGCAGGACAGGAGTTGGTAAGGAAGTAGGAGGGGAGGTGGTATGGAAGTAGGACGGGAGTTGGTAAGGAAGTAGGAGGGGAGGTGGTATGGAAGCAGGACGGGAGTTGGTAAGGAAGTAGGAGGGGAGGTGGTATGGAAGCAGGACGGGAGGCAGTAGGGAAGCAGGAGGGGAGGCAGTATGGAAGCAGGAGGGAAGGTGGCAAGGAAGCAGGAGGTGAGGTGGTATGGACGCAGGAGAGGAATTGGTAAGGAAGCAGAAGGGGAGGTGGTAAGGATGCAGGAGAGGAGGTGGTGAGGAAGAAGGAGGGGAGTTGATAAGGAGATAGGAGGGGAGGTGGTATGGGCGCAGGAGGGGAGTTGGTAAGGAAGTAGGAGGGGAGGTGGTATGGAAGCAGGACGGGAGTTGGTAAGGAAGTAGGAGGGGAGGTGGTAAGGAAGTAGGAGGGGAGGTGGTATGGAAGCAGGACAGGAGTTGGTAAGGAAGTAGGAGGGGAGGTGGTATGGAAGTAGGACGGGAGTTGGTAAGGAAGTAGGAGGGGAGGTGGTATGGAAGCAGGACGGGAGTTGGTAAGGAAGTAGGAGGGGAGGTGGTATGGAAGCAGGACGGGAGGCAGTAGGGAAGCAGGAGGGGAGGCAGTATGGAAGCAGGAGGGAAGGTGGCAAGGAAGCAGGAGGTGAGGTGGTATGGACGCAGGAGAGGAATTGGTAAGGAAGCAGAAGGGGAGGTGGTAAGGATGCAGGAGAGGAGGTGGTGAGGAAGAAGGAGGGGAGTTGATAAGGAGATAGGAGGGGAGGTGGTATGGGCGCAGGAGGGGAGTTGGTAAGGAAGTAGGAGGGGAGGTGGTATGGAAGCAGGACGGGAGTTGGTAAGGAAGTAGGAGGGGAGGTGGTAAGGAAGTAGGAGGGGAGGTGGTATGGAAGCAGGACGGGAGTTGGTAAGGAAGTAGGAGGGGAGGTGGTAAGGAAGTAGGAGGGGAGGTGGTATGGAAGCAGGAGGGGAGGCAGTATGGAAGCAGGAGGGAAGGTGGCAAGGAAGCAGGAGGTGAGGTGGTATGGACGCAGGAGAGGAATTGGTGAGGAAGAAGGAGGGGAGTTGGTAAGGAGATAGGAGGGGAGGTGGTAAGGATGCAGGAGAGGTGGCAATAAGGAAGCAGCAGGGGAGGCGGCAGGGAAAACAGCTGCCTACCTAGACAGCCTACTTAGACACTCACTAGGTTTTGAGACAGACCCAGTAAGTGTACATATAAGGAGGTGGTCTGGGAGGTGGAGAGTGTAGGTGAGTGTGTAAGGAGTGTACTGTGAGGTTGGTATCCGTCTCTGTGAAGATGTTTAAGGTGTAACTGAGAAGACAGTAACTACTTCAGCTCAGATGAAGTGCCGTGTGTTGGGGCTGGGTTGCTGGGGCTGGGTTGCTGGGGCTGGGCTGCTGGGGTTGAGCTGCTGGGGCTGGGCTGCTGGGGCTGGGCTGCTGGGGTTGAGCTGCTGGGGCTGGGCTGCTGGGGCTGGGCTGCTGGGGCTGGGTTGCTGGGGCTGGGTTGCTGGGGCTGGGCTGCTGGGGCTGAGCTGCTGGGGCTGAGCTGCTGGGGCTGGGCTGCTGGGGCTGGGCTGCTGGGGCTGGGCTGCTGGGGCTGGGCTGCTGGGGCTGAGCTGCTGGGGCTGGGCTGCTGGGGCTGGGCTGCTGGGGCTGTTCTGCTGGGGCTGGGCTGCTGGGGCTGGTGTTGGCGTTTCCAAGGCGAGGGGGAACCGGGACGTTAACCGGCCGCTAATAACAGCGAGGCTGGCGCGGTTCTACCAAACGACTGTACATGAGGTTTCTATCTAGAGCTCTTCAGCTGAAGAGAACATCCCGGCATGAGCACCTGCTATAGAGAATAATCAGAGTCTCTGCTCTCCTCCACTTCCTCTCCATCCCTCCTTCTCTCTGTTATCTCTCTCTCTCTTCCTTTACTTTCTCTCTTTTTCTCTCTTTTATCTCTTCCTTTTCTCTTTCCCTCTTTTCCCCTCTGTTGTCTCTCCTTTAATCCTTCTTTCTTTTTCTCTCTCTTTTTCTCCTCTCCCCTTTTCTCTCTATTATTTATCCTTTTCTCCTCTCTCTCTCTCTTTTTCTCATTCTATTATCTCTTCTTTAATTCTTCTTCTCTCTTTCCTTTCTCTCTATCTTTTTCTCTTTTTATTATCTCTCCTTTTCTCTTCTATTGCTCCTTTTCTTCTTCTTTCAGTTTTTCTTACTATTACCTCTATTATCTCTCTGTTACTCATCTCTCCCTTTTTCTCTCTTTCATCTCTCCTTTTCTCCTCTCCTTCTCTTTTTCGCTCTCTCTATATTATCTCTACTTTCTCCTCTCGCTCTTTTTCTCATTTTCTTATCTCTCCATTTCTCATCTCTCCCTTTTTCTCATTATATTATCTCTCCTTTTCTCCTCTGTCTCTCTTTTTCTCATGATATTATTTATCCCTTTCTCCTCTCTGGCTCCTTTTCTTCTCTGTTTCTCTCTCTATTATCTCTCCTTTAATTCTTATTCTCTCTTTCTCTTTATGATCTCTCTTTTTGTTGATCTCTTCCTCTTTTTCTATATCTCCCTTTTATCTCTACTTCTCCCTCTTTTTATTTTTCTATTTTTTATTCTCTCTCTCCCTTTTTTCTCATTTCTTCTATTTTCCTTCTCTCCTCCTCTCTTTAGATCCTTCTCATTTTCTTCAATTACTCCCTTTTCTTCTTTCTTCCTCTTTTTCTGTTTCTCCCTCGTTGTCTCTCTCCCCTTCTCCCTTTTCTACATCTCTCTCCTTTTCTTTTCCATTCCCTGTCCCTCCGTGCTCTCCATCTCTTCCTTTTTCTCACTCTCTTCTTTCTCTCCCGCTCTCCCTGTCTTTCTTCTTTTCCTCCTTTCCTCTTCTTTCATTGTCGGACGTTTTTCTGGTCTATATTTTCCTCTCCTTCTCGTTTCCTCTTTTCCACTTTTTCTTGTTGTCTCTCTCTCTCTCTCTCTTTTCCTTTCTCTCTCTATCCTCCTCTCTCTCTCACTCTCTCTCTCTCTCTCTGTTCCTCGCTCTTCTCCCTCTTTCTCTCTCTGTTCCTCTCTCTCTCTTCCCTCCTCTCTCTCTCTCTCTCTCTCTCTCTCTCTCTCTCCCCTCCCTCTCTCTCTCTCTTCTCTCTCTCTCTCTGTTCCTCGCTCTTCTCCCTCTTTCTCTCTCTGTTCCTCTCTCTCTCTTCCCTCCTCTCTCTCTCTCTCTCTCTCTCTCTCTCTCTCTCTCTCTCTCTCTCTCTCTCTCTCCACTTCCTGCTGTTGTAAAGCCCCAGATTACTGTTCACTTCATTCACTGCACACTCCTGACTGCTACGACAGATGGAGAGCGCTGAGACGACTGTCAGCGTCTTCTGCTGGTATTTCTTTCCAGCGAATGAGTGACTCAGATTCACCCGCCGCCAGATACGGTGTCACTTTTGATATTTTCATTCCACTTTTTTTATCCAATGAAGCTGAAACGGGCAGCAAATGGAGAAGAAAACAGGTAATTGCAGCAAACATGGCCTTTTATAGAGGACAGGCTATAGCAGTGGTCACCAAGCTTCCCACAGAGGTCAGTTCCAACCTGTATCTAACATAACATGCTGCTCTCGACATTGGTGGGGACCTATGAATCTACCACGCCACGAACCTCACTACGCATCAGGGTTAATACATGGAGCACTGCATAACCTGGTGCTGTTGTCCACAAAACTAAAGTCACAATAAAAAATAATTATAAAAATAATGTCCTAATGTCTCAACATCTCTGATACATTAGCATTAATAAAAATAGGAACACTTCATGTTATTCATAGCTACAGACGATGTTAGCCTGTTGTATGCTGTGAGCCAAAGCCTAGCACTGCCATTAACGTTATTATGAACTACACTTTGCTGCCATCCTCACTCACTTTTAACCCCCATGTGTCTCCCATGCTACACCTGAGTTTTGCACAGTGAGTCTCATATGACTGGAAAGCTTTCCTTCCAGTTTTGGCGCTGCTAACAACCAAACGTAGCTACAGAGTCTCAGTGACAGCAGCACAGCCAATCACGCTGGCTGTATGTGTTACGGGGAGGTAGGACTCGAGCAGAGAACTTGATTTAACCATTCTGCACCTCTAGGTTAATGAGACGTTGATCAATATGGGTCTTTTTTTCAGAGGGGATCAAATTATTGGTGGGGACACATCACTTCAGTCCATGGTAATCCTGAGCCAGCCAGTCAGGAAGAAGTTAATTAGCTGGTAGAGGTGTGGCAGTTATTGGTCAGTACTAAACTCTACAATAGATCTAAGTAATTCAATTCAGGTTTATTTGTGTAGCGCTTTTTACAAAGATGTTGTCTCAAAGCAGCTTTGCAGAAGTTTTGAAAACAGACAGTTACAACATGTAAACACCATCATCACCACTGTAAACATCACCACCACTGTAAACATCATCACCACCACTGTAAACACCATCATCACCACTGTGAACATCACCACCACCGCTGTAAACAAACATTTCATATTAAACCTCTCTGTTTAGACCTCAAACACTGAATTCTGTAAACTTCTTGAGGAATTAACTCTCTGTTAAGAACATTGTAGAATGAATGAAGGAATAATACAGTATATCTCACTGTACACAGAAACTGGAGCTCACACACAGTCCCGCAGCAGGATGTGTGAGAAGAACTGGGGGTAAATAATTGATGTGAGCCGAACGGAAGGAGACAGTAAAAGCGCGAGACAAATTCGCCCACGATATCATTTCACAACACTGAAGAGAAACTTCCCAGCACCAGGGTTCCCTCAAGTAAAAGTGAGGAAACACCTGACACACACCAACAGAGACCACAACACCACGAACATCCACAACAATATCCAGAGAGAGAGCCCGCCCCAGACCATAGTGTTTGAGTGTTCACTGTGTCCGCTCTTCACCTTTATTTCAGCTTCCATTCTTCTCAGGAGACCAATTTTCAGTTCCACAAAGAGCCACAACCTCCAAAGTTCAGTCCTAGAAGTTGGTTCTGCTTCTCACCATCCAAATAACCCCCAACACATTCAGTGACCTGGACTCTGGGGTGGTCAGTCCATTGTTCTGAGAACAGCAGCAGTTTTTGATGTTTGATGTGTCTGCATTTTTCTTTTTCTCAGTGAGGAGCTCCTTTCAGACCCATAGCACTGAGGGGTCTTCTCACAGTGGAAAGATCTGAAGTGCTGTTTCTCTGATGGAGACAGTTTTGGGTCAGGTCTTGCTCCAGTTTTGGAAACTCTCACATATTTTGTTTCATAATTGGTCCATTGGTCACCTTCCCTGGTCCTGGAGATCTACCTTCCTGCAGAGTCTAGTACCAACCAATAACTGCCACACCTGAACCAGCTATTTAACGTCTTCCTGACTGGCTGGATCAGATGTATTAGAGATAAGTAAGGGGGCGGAGCAGCATGTTAGATACTGATTGGAACTCACCTCTGTGGGAAGCAAGGTGACCACTGCTATCTATATCCTCTTTTGTAGGCCGTGTTTGCTGCAATTACCTGTTTTTCTTCTCCATTCGCTGCCTATTTCAGTTTCAATAGATGGAAATAATGTAATGAAAATATCAAAAGTGACACGATATCTGACGGCGAGTGAATCCGAGTCTGAGCAAGAAAAGAGATCCTCCACAAGGAAGCTTGGTGACCACTGTGACAGCCACTTTGTACTCATTGTCATTTTTCACTAGAATTTAAACAAATGAAAGGTGGTCTCGGACTTTTGCACAGCACGGTGAACAACTGGCAGGTAAAGTCCTTAAATAAAACGACAGTTATCTGATTATATAACACTGCGAGGAAAGTAAGAGGCGACTGGCTACTTAACACACTGAGTCACGCATAATTATGCTAAGACGTTGTAGTCCAGGTGTTGCAGCAGACACAGTCAAACACAGCGCAAGTGCTCTTTCCTGATCCATCCATCCATCATCTTATGCTTTATCCCACTAGTCGGGGTCAAGGGGGGGCTGGAGCCAATCCCAGCATCATCGGGCGAAGGCAGGGTTCACCATGGACAGGTCGCCAGTCCATCACACCTACAGGCAGTTTAGAGTGAGATTCCTAACATGCATGTGTTTGGACTGTGGGAGGAAACCGGAGTACCCAGAGTAACCCACTCAAACACAGAGAGAACATACACACTCCACACAGAACCACCCGGACCGGGAATCCAACCCAGATCATCTTACTGTGAGGAGACAGTGCTGACCACTACACCACCGTACTGACCACTACACCACCATACTAACCACTACACCACCATACTAACCACTACACCACCATACTAACCACTACACCACCATACTGACCACTACACCACCATACTAACCACTACACCACCATACTAACCACTACACCACCATACTGACCACTACACCACCATACTGACCACTACACCACCATACTAACCACTACACCACCGTACTAACCACTACACCACCATACTGACCACTACACCACCATACTGACCACTACACCACCATACTGACCACTACACCACCGTACTAACCACTACACCACCATACTAACCACTACACCACCATACTAACCACTACACCACCATACTAACCACTACATCACCATACTAACCACTACACCACCATACTAACCACTACACCACCATACTAACCACTACATCACCATACTAACCACTACACCACCATACTAACCACTACACCACCGTACTAACCACTACACCACCATACTGACCACTACACCACCATACTGACCACTACACCACCATACTAACCACTACACCACCGTACTAACCACTACACCACCATACTGACCACTACACCACCATACTGACCACTACACCACCGTACTAACCACTACACCACCATACTGACCACTACACCAACATTACTAACCACTACACCACCATACTGACCACTACACCACCGTACTAACCACTACACCACCGTACTAACCACTACACCACCATACTGACCACTACACCACCATACTGACCACTACACCACCATTACTAACCACTACACCACCATACTGACCACTACACCACCGTACTAACCACTACACCACCGTACTAACCACTACACCACCGTACTAACCACTACACCACCATACTAACCACTACACCACCATACTAACCACTACACCACCATACTGACCACTACACCACCATACTGACCACTACACCACCTTACTAACCACTACACCACCATCCTAACCACTACACCACCATACTGACCACTACACCACCGTACTAACCACTACACCACCATACTAACCACTACACCACCGTACTAACCACTACACCACCATACTAACCACTACACCACCGTACTAACCACTACACCACCGTACTAACTACTACACCACCATACTAACCACTACACCACCGTACTAACCACTACACCACCATACTAACCACTACACCACCATACTAACCACTACACCACCTACTAACCACTACACCACCATACTAACCACTACACCACCGTACTAACCACTACACCACCATACTAACCACTACACCACCATACTGACCACTACACCACCATACTGACCACTACACCACCATACTAACCACTACACCACCATACTAACCACTACACCACCTACTAACCACTACACCACCATACTAACCACTACACCACCGTACTAACCACTACACCACCATACTGACCACTACACCACCATACTGACCACTACACCACCATACTGACCACTACACCACCGTACTAACTACTACACCACCATACTAACCACTACACCACCGTACTAACTACTACACCACCGTACTGACCACTACACCACCATACTAACCACTACACCACCTTACTAACCACTACACCACCGTACTGACCACTTCCCTGACACCATAAAACTACAACACAGATCAGGGTGAACTGCAAAATGTCTAATTACAGAACACTATCTGGAGTGCCATAATATCAAAATTAAAAAATACTGATTGTGTTATGGCTGCTAATAGTGTTCACACTAGCTACTTCAATTCAGGTGAAGCTTTGGCCAAAAGCCTAATTAGTTTAGTTAATCAGACGAGATTTTTATAGTATCTAAAGTTTATTTCTTTAGCTTTGATGAGGCTAATGTAGCCAACGAGTGATGGACAGGGCCTGCCAGGTTAGCATGGTGCTAACTGCAGGCCTATATCATCGGATACTTGCCTCAAACCGTGTGGAGATGTTCAGAAATCTCTACTAGACTCGACTATGTGGTTTCTGACTCTGTTATGAAACATTGTTATCTATAAACATGGACAAAGTCTACAATATGGCTGCTGCTACTGTTTTAAGCTACATGATGGACTTTAGTCCCTGTTTGTAGATTATAATGTGTCTGAAACCACATAATCAGGTCTGCTAGAGTTTACCAAACACCTGTACACGGTTTAAGGCAAGTACGTGATGACTTTGGTACACACTTGTATGCTGATTGGTAGGAAATATGTTTACATTTCTTGTTAGCTATGCTACGCTAGCCTCGCAGCTCCAGTACAAAACTATGAGAAGCGAACCTCAGACAGCAGACATGTTTTGGCAGATTTGAGGGCGTAAAATTGTGGAAATGAGATTTTTTCGCTGAACTACTCTTTTACTGTAATAACCAGAGAAAAGACAAGTTATTGAGATGAAAAAGATTCGCTATGGCCCCTGTGAGGTAAAGAAGAGCGCTGTACTGTATTTCTGCTGACGCCTGTGAAATTTCATGCCAGAAGGCCACTTTATGCTTCTCTCTTACCAAAAAGGGCTAAAATAAAACCGATCTGAAAGCAATCCCGCCCCCCCACCTCCCAGCCCCTCCCCACACTCACTCCATCCTCAGTGGAATATGAGACGTGTCCATTTTGTTCAGCTTCCAGCGAACTGCAGGCGCCGGAGAGACAGAGGAGAATGGCTTTTCCCATGTCTATGTGCGCTGAGTGCTGAGTTTCATCACTACTGCACTTTCCGGCGTGGCCGAGAAACGGCATGCTCATTACGGGTCAGTTCAGTTGACCCACGCTCCGTCAACAACGCTCTCTCTGGCAGTTACAGAGCACTGGCAGCCTTTCCCTTCAATCTGGTGCAGAAAATGTGCATCACACATGAAAATACTGCATGGACAAAAGTATGTGGCTATCAGTCCAACTATGGATATCATTGACCACAAGATCATTATCCACTGTCTTGAATGCAAGGAAGGCCTCTCAGGCACAGATCTAGAATGGTTTAAATCATATTTTACTTAAAGACAGTTCTTGGTTTTAATGGGAAAGCATTCATTTCTTGTGGCGTCCCACAAGGTTCAGTTTTAGGGCCTTTAGGGCTTTTCTCTTTGTATAACTACCTCTAGGTAAAATCACGTTTACTAAAGACATCAAGACACCACCTTCATTTACCTGTGTACAGGTAAACTGTAACCCTACCTTCACCTACCTGTGTACAGGTAAACTGTAACATTACCTACACCTACCTGCGTACAGGTAACTCTAACACTACCTTCACCTACCTGTGTACAGGTAACTCTAACACTACCTTCACCTACCTGTGTACAGGTAAACTGTAACACTACCTTCACCTACCTGTGTACAGGTAAACTGTAACACTACCTTCACCTACCTGCGTACAGGTAAACTGTAACACTACCTTCACCTACCTGTGTACAGGTAAACAGTAACACTACCTTCACCTACCTGTGTACAGGTAAACAGTAACACTACCTTCACCTACCTGTGTACAGGTAAACAGTAACCCTACCTTCACCTACCTGTGTACAGGTAAACTCATTTAGGCATAACAATGATGTCATTAATTTAGCTAATTGAAGAGCGTGTTTGTGGGCGGAGCTTAGAAAGCTCATTTGAATCTGTTGGGTGAGCCGGTGCTCCTGCTGTGCTGCAGTGTGTTTGGAGCTACACTTGCCCTTTCCTGTCTCTCGGCTCCATCTTCTTTAACTGCCTCCCTCATTCTCCTGCCACTCGCCCGTGAGAAAGGTCGGCCTGAATGACCTGCTGAGAGTGCGACTCCGCGGCGTCCGGTTAGCCGGCGCGCCCGGGGACGGCCGTACATCACCCGGCGCACAGCCGCTGCACAGTAAACGGCTCGTGAAGGAGCTCTGAATAATGGATGAACGTGCTCTGACTTATGGCTGTGTTTAAGGCCCATACACTTGATGCAAAACTTGCCCTTGACTTAATGTATACAAGCCAGGATGTATAGCTGCACGTGCGAGCGAGTGTGCGAGCGAGCGTGCATGCTCGAGCACCTCTGGTCAGCCCAGGGAGAAGTCAATCTAGGCCATGTGTCTGAGGGAGCGAGCTGGACGCTCTCTCGGTTCATTAAATGAGGCCAGAGGCAGAGGGATCGGACCGCTCAGCCCGAATCGGTACACATCAAACCTTTTATTTATATCAGAGCTAAACACTCTGGAGATGCGGTTCCCTATACAGAACACACTGTTCTCGTTTGTCCCCGTTTTGGTGTGTTTATTTGCGTCGGGTGTAGAGAACACAATTTACACCGACGTCCTCAAATAGACTGGTACATTCTAGATCACCTGAAATATATGGAGTGTAAACGCACCCCCAACCATCTAGAACATATATCTAGAACACTGCATCACTGTTAAAATATCACCTTAACTGTTAATGTTAGATAGGGCTAAAAAGCAAGTGCTATCTAGAACCTTACATCTCTTTTAATGTCTGTCCATACTGACCAATCTGTATAACCTCAATATCAGTCAATACTGACCAATCTGTATAACCTCATTATCAATCAATACTGATCAATCTGTATAACCTCATTATCAGTCAATACTGATCAATCTGACTTACCTCATTATCAGTCAATACTGATCAATCTGACTTACCTCAATATTAGCCAATACTGATCAATCTGTCTAACCTCAATATCTGTCAATACTGATCAATCTGTCTAACCTCAATATCAGTCAATACTGATCAATCTGTCTAATCTCAATATCAATCAATACTGATCAATCTGACTTACCTCAATATCTGTCAATACTGATCAATCTGTCTAACCTCATTATCAGTCAATACTGATCAATCTGTCTAATCTCAATATCAATCAATACTGATCAATCTGACTTACCTCAATATCAGTCAATACTGATCAATCTGTCTAATCTCAATATCAATCAATACTGATCAATCTGACTTACCTCAATATCAGTCAATACTGATCAATCTGACATTTCTCAATATCAGTCAATACTGATCAATCTGACATTTCTCAATATCAGTCAATACTGATCAATCTGACATTTTTCAATATCAGTCAATACTGATCAATCTCTATAACCTCAAGATTAGTGAATACTGATCAATCTGTCTAACTTCAATATCAGTCAATACTGATCAATCTGTCTAACCTCATTATCAGTCAATACTGATCAATCTGTCTAACCTCATTATCAGTCAATACTGATCAATCTCTATAACCTCAAGATCAGGGAATACTGATCAATCTGTCTAACTTCAATATCATCCAACACTAAATACTAGCCAATATATATATATCAGTCAGGCAGATAGAAGTTTGTGTGTGTAACTGGTGTGAGTTTAGAAAGAACAGCAGAGCAGAAGGACACACACACACACACACACACACACACACACACACACACACACACACACACACACACACACACACACACACACACACACACTGTGCTGCGTCTCTGTGCAGCTGGAGCAGCTGAATCTTTCATGAGCTTCTGTTTACTGCCTCTTACTTTCAGACTCACCGCACGCAGCTCTATTAACACACACACACATAGTGTGTAGTGCTTATAGTGTGAAATGTAAAGTGTATGGTTGTGGTTGGTATAGTGTAGTGGGTTATAGTGTATAATGTGGTTTGTATAGTGCAGTGGGTTATTGTGTATAGTGTGGTTAGTATAGTGTAGTGGGTTATAGTGTATAGTGTGGTTGGTATAGTGTAGTGAGTTATAGTGTATAGTGTGGTTGGTATAGTGTAGTGGGTTATAGTGTATAGTGTGGTTGGTATAGTGTAGTGGGTTATAGTGTATAGTGTGGTTGGTATAGTGTAGTGAGTTATAGTGTATAGTGTGGTTAGTACAGTGTAGTGAGTTATAGTGTATAGTGTGGTTAGTATAGTGTAGTGGGTTATAGTGTATAGTGTGGTTGGTATAGTGTAGTGAGTTATAGTGTATAGTGTGGTTAGTATAGTGTAGTGGGTTATAGTGTATAGTGTGGTTGGTATAGTGTAGTGAGTTATAGTGTTTAGTGTGGTTGGTATAGTGTAGTGGGTTATAGTGTATAGTGTGGTTGGTATAGTGTAGTGGGTTATAGTGTATAGTGTGGTTGGTATAGTGTAGTGGGTTATAGTGTATAGTGTGGTTGGTATAGTGTAGTGAGTTATAGTGTATAGTGTGGTTAGTACAGTGTAGTGAGTTATAGTGTATAGTGTGGTTGGTATAGTGTAGTGGGTTATAGTATATGGTGTATAGTGTGGTTGTTATAGTGTAGTGGGTTATAGTGTATAGTGTAGTTGGTGTAGTGTAGTGGGTTATAGTGTATAGTGTGGTTGGTGTAGTGTAGTGGGTTATAGTGTATAGTGTGGTTGGTATAGTGTAGTGGGTTATAGTGTACAATGTGGTTGGTATAGTGTAGTGGGTTATAGTGTATAGTGTGGTTGGTGTAGTGTAGTGGGTTATGGTGTATAGTGTGGTTGGTATAGTGTAGTGGGTTATAGTGTATAGTGTGGTTGGTATAATGTAGTGGGTTATAGTGTATAGTGTGGTTGGTATAGTGTAGTGGGTTATAGTGTATAGTGTGGTTGGTATAGTGTAGTGTGTTATAGTGTATAGTGTGGTTGGTGTAGTGTAGTGGGTTATAGTGTATAGTGTGGTTGGTATAGTGTAGTGGGTTATAGTGTATAGTGTGGTTGGTATAGTGTAGTGGGTTATAGTGTATAGTGTGGTTGGTATAGTGTGGTGGGTTATAGTGTATAGTGTGGTTGGTATAGTGTAGTGGTTATAGTGTATAGTGTGGTTGGTATAGTGTAGTGGGTTATAGTGTATAGTGTGGTTGGTATAGTGTATAGTGTGGTTGGTATAGTGTATAGTGTAGTGGGTATAGTGTACAATGTGGTTGGTATAGTGTAGTGGGTTATAGTGTATAGTGTGGTTGGTGTAGTGTAGTGGGTTATGGTGTATAGTGTGGTTGGTATAGTGTAGTGGGTTATAGTGTATAGTGTGGTTGGTATAATGTAGTGGGTTATAGTGTATAGTGTGGTTGGTATAGTGTAGTGGGTTATAGTGTATAGTGTGGTTGGTATAGTGTAGTGTGTTATAGTGTATAGTGTGGTTGGTGTAGTGTAGTGGGTTATAGTGTATAGTGTGGTTGGTATAGTGTAGTGGGTTATAGTGTATAGTGTGGTTGGTATAGTGTAGTGGGTTATAGTGTGTAGTGTAGTTGGTATAGTGTAGTGGGTTATAGTGTATAGTGTGGTTGGTATAGTGTACTGGGTTATAGTGTATATTGTAGTGGGTTATAGTGTGTAGTGTATAGTGTGGTTGGTATAGTGTAGTGGGTTATAGTATATAGTGTGGTTGGTATAGTGTAGTGGGTTATAGTGTATAGTGTGGTTGGTATAGTGTAGTGGGTTATAGTGTATAGTGTGGTTGGTACAGTGAAGTGGATTATAGTATATGGTGTATAGTGTGGTTGGTATAGTGTAGTGGGTTATAGTGTATAGTGTGGTTGGTACAGTGTAGTGGATTATAGTATATGGTGTATAGTGTGGTTACATGTATGTATTTATACATTATTTATTTTTATAACTTGTGGATTTTCTACGTATAAAAAACAACAAACACATGAAATGTGGTTTATGTTATAGAAACGATATCAACGCTGTAAACCTGGCTGGTGTAACTGCTTTCTCTCAAGGTTACTGCTGTAGAGAATCTGCTGACAGCGGTCTGGTGCTCTTCAGGGACCTGTCTGTCCAGTGGGTACGGGATGTTTGTGTAAACAGTTATCCAAACAAGCCTGTTAATTAGAAGAGGGGACGCAGCGTCAGTGAGAAAGTGTCACTCGCGTCCATTAACTTTTATGTCCCTCTCTGTAATGCAGGATGAAACGCAGCCACACCTGCTACACCAATCTGCTCCTGCGGCTCTGCGCAGCTTCGCCTCCACAGAGCAAAGTCATCGTTAACCAGTATCTTCAACCAGCGGGTCTGAAAGCGTGGGAGATAGAAACCATCACTTTCACTCCTCCTGAGCTCTGCCACTCAAAATAGACTCAGAAACTGGTGTTCAGGCTTAACGTGTTTGAAATAAACTTCCCTCCCATTTAAGCCAAGTCCAGTTCCATGTCCAGTGTCCAGCTATTTCTCCTCTGGTCACACAATACAACCAGTGTAAGGAGGGTTGAGGCCAGTATATGCCTCCTATGAGCAACGAGCCAGTCGCCACATCTTTTCGACAAGCCGCTAACAGAATGAGATGAGACATATGCCATATATCTTAATGACCACGCCTACTTTTGAGAGTGCCAATGTGACAATACCAGCTGCATAAGGCTGCAGCATCTTATATCATTAGAACAGATGTAAATAATCATACATACAATACAAAGTAACATGAATATGTTATTGTGAGAGAAGTAGATCAGATCTTGATCCAGTTTGAAGAACAAAGTTAGGTTCCAGATTTCTCCTGGACGCCCCAGACATTGTATGAATGTATTCAGTTCCTTCAGCAGCAAATCTTGATTTATCTTAATGAAGTACTGAGCAGTCAAAGCAGGTATTAGATGAGAACTGATAATAATACTGGGTTGTTTAGGAGAAGCTTGGAAAGGGTTAAATAAACACACTGACGTATGTAAAAGCTCTACTTACTCTATTAATACTGTTTAATATTTAATAATAAAGTGTTTACTAAGTAAATAAAAGCTTCCTGTCTGGAATAAGATAGCTTTTCATAATACAACTAGAAAAGTGGCAAATAGAGGAGTGTGGATCAGTATGTGTGTGGATTAGAGGTTTGGTGATCTGCTTTGAGTGAGTACAGGTAGTTTGGAGGCTGTAGGTTAAACAAGACCGTAATGTTTGGATTTGGCTGAAAACGAATGGGACCCTATGGGAGGAACGAGGGATGAATAAACAACAAATAGAGGAGTGCGGATCAGTATGTCTGTGGATTAGAGTTTGGGGATCTGCTCAGTACAGGCTGCTTGGAGGCTGTAGGCTCAATGAAACCATGAGTTTTGTGTGTGACTGAAATTGAATGGGACTCTATGGGGGAAAATAGAGGGATTGGAAAAAAATGACAAACAGACGAGTGCGGGTCGAACCAACACTGCAGTGGTGGTCGGGGGTCCGCCCTGATTCAGCGTATGGGAAACAGTGTCTGTCGGTCGAGCAGAAGTTCACTAGATTGCTGGGCACTTTTTTGTCCTAGTCATTATCTATGGGGAAAAAATCCAGAAAAAAATCGGTTGTTTTCCGGAATCCGTGCAGCCAATCAAAAAGCTGTATACAAACCTGAACCACACAATCAGACCAGACAATCTATGACACCATTTCATACTGCTCAGCTGACAACATTAATACTGCAGTGAATAAACTTCAGCACTCATTTAACATCTTACAGCCTGCATTAGTAATCATAAACTCGTTCCTGAGAAAACTAAGTGCATGCTGTTTTCCAGATCACCTAACATCAATTTTAATACTTTTAAAATCACAACCCTGAAGGGATCTGCCGTAGAACGAGTTAGTGAATATAAGTACCTCGGCATATGGCCAGATGATAAATTCACTCTTTATCAGCAGGTAAAAGAGCTTACAGGTAAGCTGAGGCAAACGCTTGGCTTCCTGTATCGAAACTAATCGTGCTTCCTGACGCTCACAAGATAGAAGGTCGTTGAAGCAGCTCTGCTGTCTGGATTACAGTGACGTGATCTACAGACAGGCATCTGCAGACACACTGAAACCTTTAGATTCTACATATCAGGGGTGTTTAATTAGAGTCAGTACGGTCCAGTTAGAGGAGATCTCCTCAGGCCGGTCTGGACCATCATAATTTCTCATCATGTTCTGGTTCAGTGGTGTATTCTGTTTACTGAAGTAGTCTAGTATCAGCATCTTATACCATCAGCTACTGAAACACCAACACACCACACATACCGTTCAGTATATTTCAGTATGTTTACTGTTTAAATGCTGAACTGAATGAATTATTTATAAACTTCTAATAAATGTTTTTTACTCACTTCAATAAAAACAAGAGCAACATTAAAAAAAACAAAACGCTTTAAAAAAAAGAGCATCTTAAAGTGTTTATTTAAAGAGAAAGTAAATAAATGTGGTTCTTCTTGTTAACTCAGCTTCACAGATTAACATGTTGGTTGTACAGAGCGGTGTTCTCCAGAACTAGACGAGCAGGTTCATTCCAGAACCGTTCCTGTTAAACACTCAGTTCTCTCTGTTCACTTTTCTGATTTTAGAGCTCCTTATTCTTTCTGACTCGCTTTAGTCTCCGACTGCTGCTCCTCCTCGCTTCATACCTCGCCTGTGTGCACAAATCTGATTGGCTGAGGAGCCTTCAGTGATCTTACAGCGCACGTGATTGATTGATCTCAGAGTTCACTGCGCCGTAAAGCCCGTATACCGTAAAGACTAGAAAAGCTCCACCGCTTAAAATAAACACAGTCAGAATTAAATCCTTCTCAGTAGTTTATCAGTTTGGGTCCACATTGGACAACGTCTGGGTCCGGATCCGGACTGCGGTCCACCTATTAGTGATCTCTGCTTTATATCATTCAGCTTTAAGATTCATGACTGGAGACCCCTACAGCACACACCACTGTTTACTGTATGAAAAGGTTGGGTGGTCTTCTCTTGATGTGCGTCGAGAAACCACGTTCTGTCCGTATGATATCGTATATCACAACAATGTTCACAGAGAATAGTAGAAATTATGAAACTCACTCCAGGGATTGGATCACCCTTCAGGTTCCTAGAGCTTTTACTGAACTGGGAAAGTCAGCTTTTAGCTTCAGTAGCACCAGCGAGCTGGACGTCACTGCAGGAAACACTAAAGCTCAGCTCGCTGGAGTCACTGAGACATTCTAAAATTTTAATTTCTAACCACCTCCACACGACCTGCCAATGTTTTATTTAATTTAGTTAACAGTTTTTAGTAAACAGTAATTTTCTATTTAAATTTCCTTTTACCATTCTTTTATCTAGATTTTTATTACTCTTTTATTTAGAGATGGAAGGATTGGTCGGCTATGTATCGGAGCCTAATTTCTGTATTTCCAGCTAGAGTTTCATCCAGGAAGAGGAGCCCTCCGGGCCAGATCCCTGCAATTCCTATCTGAACCACTAGGTGGAAATACATACCCTTTCATTTTCGACAGACTGACTGAAGCAGCGACCTCGCGAGAAAAACATGTGCTGATAAAAAACATGTCGTCCGTCTGACAGTGTTTACCGTATGTGACTCAGACTCATCCAGGACATTTTTAAAATTAGTAAAATCAGTGTGTCTCGTGGGGGAACCAGGATAAAGATATTTAACTACTAATCTGATACGGCACTTCACACAGCTGAACACAGTGAGTATCAGTAAACAGCAGAGCTAGAACACACAGCTAACACAAACTAATAACCCAGAACACCTACAGACCAGATCTGACCGGTACAAACAGAACAGCAACAATTCAATATTCTACATTTAATGATTACAGATTTAGTTTAAAATAACAGAGTCTGAGTTTAATGACTGCTTTTTTACTGTTTTTACTGTATTTATTAAATTATCTTTTTTAGTTTTAAATTAAGGGTCTAAATGTAATGATTACAGTATTGGGGATATTTGTTTAATTTATTTTTTTTATTTACTGTTAATTTAGTTAAAAATATTATGCTATTTCCCATGAGCTCGTTAAAAATAATAATAAACCAGTTTAGACCATGTTTCATGACTTGCTTTCGCTAATAACTACTTATAGCCCTGCCGTGGTCAAAAACGCTGATCGGTCCATCTCTACTTATATTATTATTATAATTACTTTTATTATTAGTTTTTATTTTATTTATTTTATTATTATTTATTTTACTATTTTAAGTTTTACTACTATATTTCTATCTATTTTTTTTAACTTATTTTTTACTTTTGTCTTATACTTGGTTTTAGTTTCTCATTCAGCTTTATTTCTTTTTTTGACTTATCTTAATATTTTCTCTGTTCTTATTGTTTCTTTTACATTTTAAGTACTCGTTAAAATTTATTTTTATTTATTTTCAATCTCTTTTTGTTTAAAAATTGTAATGCTCGGCGACATTGTAAATGAGGGCCTCCCTCAATGTAAAGGTTGATTGAATCTGGCGCCGGAACAGTTGCATGGCAAAGATCAACATCACTATAGTTACCAACCATAATAATAACGTCCCCAAACTTTGGCCCAGCAGTGTATTAATATATTATCGCTTGACAGTCTGAGAAGCTTCTGAAAGGCTGCTGATAATTAGCTTTTAATGTTGTATTCTCTTGTTTTTTAATGACCAACGATCTATTGTTGGGAGGCAAACTTGACCTTCCGCTCCTCTCGCCATCCTAAACCACAACCACAGCGAGCGAGTGAGCGAGTGAGTGTGTGTGTGTGTGTGTGTGAGTGTGTGTGTGTGTTCCCTGTCTCTCCGTCTCTCTTTCCCGTAATGAGCTGCAGTGACAGGTGACCTTTCTCCACTCGGAGGCCGGAGGCACTGTAGGAGACGAGAGAATCCACAGGGGGAGTCCAACCCTCACCGAGCCATCATTTCATTAAAGAGACAGTTCAGCAAAAAAAAATCTAATTTGCTGCATCTCCCCTTTAACGCAGGTGCAGTCAATCAACAAAGAGATGTTTGATGTCTGAAGTTTGCTGCTTTAGTTGTGCACTGGAGCTACGGCTACGCTAATGTAGCTAATTAGCCACCAATTAGTTTAAACTGGATGTCTAGAACATTAACTCAAACATGTCTCGTTTAATAGTATCTAAGAGACTTGGTTATGTGGTTTCTGACACTGTTAGAAACACTTTGATGCAGAGCTACGAGTGGAAATGAAGAAGTACCGCTTCTCTACTTATTCACCTGAGGGAGTGTGTAACGATCAGAATCAGCAAATAAGTATTACACATCATAATTACAGTAAAAGAAACTAGGATTATAGTGTATAGTGTGGTTGGTATAGTGTAGTGGGTTATAGTGTATAGTGTGGTTGGTATAGTGTAGTGGATTATAGTGTATAGTGTGGTTGGTATAGTGTAGTGGGTTATAGTGTATAGTGTGGTTGGTATAGTGTAGTGGGTTATAGTGTATAGTGTGGTTGGTATAGTGTAGTGTGTTATAGTGTATAGTGTGGTTGGTATAGTGTAGTGTGTTATAGTGTATAGTGTGGTTGGTGTAGTGTAGTGGGTTATAGTGTATAGTGTGGTTGGTATAGTGTAGTGTGTTATAGTGTATAGTGTGGTTGGTATAGTGTAGTGGGTTATAGTGTATAGTGTGGTTGGTATAGTGTAGTGGGTTATAGTGTATAGTGTGGTTGGTATAGTGTAGTGTGTTATAGTGTATAGTGTGGTTGGTGTAGTGTAGTGGGTTATAGTGTATAGTGTGGTTGGTATAGTGTAGTGGGTTATAGTGTATAGTGTGGTTGGTATAGTGTAGTGGGTTATAGTGTATAGTGTGGTTGTTATAGTGCAGTGGGTTATAGTGTATAGTGTGGTTGGTATAGTGTAGTGGGTTATAGTGTATAGTGTGGTTGGTATAGTGTAGTGGGTTATAGTGTATAGTGTGGTTGGTATAGTGTAGTGGGTTATAGTGTATAGTGTGGTTGGTATAGTGTAGTGGGTTATAGTGTATAGTGTGGTTGGTATAGTGTAGTGTGTTATAGTGTATAGTGTGGTTGGTATAGTGTAGTGGGTTATAGTGTATAGTGTGGTTGGTATAGTGTAGTGGGTTATAGTGTATAGTGTGGTTGGTATGGTGTAGTGGGTTATAGTGTGTAGTGTGGTCGGTATAGTGTAGTGGGTTATAGTGTATAGTGTGGTCGGTATGGTGTAGTGGGTTATAGTGTGTAGTGTGGTCGGTATAGTGTAGTGGGTTATAGTGTATAGTGTGGTTGGTATAGTGTAGTGGGTTATAGTGTATAGTTTGGTTGGTATAGTGTAGTGGGTTGTAGTGTATAGTGTGGTCGGTATAGTGTAGTGGGTTATAGTGTGTAGTGTGGTCGGTATAGTGTAGTGGGTTATAGTGTATAGTGTGGTCGGTATAGTGTAGTGGGTTATAGTGTATAGTGTGGTTGGTGTAGTGTAGTGGGTTATAGTGTATAGTGTGGTTGGTGTAGTGTAGTGGGTTATGGTGTATAGTGTGGTTGGTATAGTGTAGTGGGTTATAGTGTATAGTGTGGTCGGTATAGTGTAGTGGGTTATAGTGTGTAGTGTGGTCGGTATAGTGTAGTGGGTTATAGTGTATAGTGTGGTTGGTATAGTGTAGTGGGTTATAGTGTATAGTGTGGTTGGTATAGTGTAGTGGGTTATAGTGTATAGTGTGGTTGGTATAGTGTAGTGGGTTATAGTGTGTAGTGTGGTTGGTATAGTGTAGTGTGTTATAGTGTATAGTGTGGTCGGTATAGTGTAGTGGGTTATAGTGTATAGTGTGGTTGGTATAGTGTAGTGGGTTATAGTGTATAGTGTGGTTGGTATAGTGTAGTGGGTTATAGTGTATAGTGTGGTCGGTATAGTGTAGTGGGTTATAGTGTATAGTGTGGTTGGTATAGTGTAGTGGGTTATAGTGTGTAGTGTGGTTGGTATAGTGTAGTGAGTTATAGTGTGTAGTGTGGTCGGTATAGTGTAGTGGGTTATAGTGTATAGTGTGGTTGGTATAGTGTAGTGGGTTATAGTGTATAGTGTGGTTGGTATAGTGTAGTGGGTTATAGTGTATAGTGTGGTTGGTATAGTGTAGTGGGTTATAGTGTATACTGTGGTTGGTATAGCGTCGTGGGTTATAGTGTATAGTGTGGTTGGTATAGTGTAGTGGGTTATTGTGTATAGTGTAGTTGGTATAGTGTAGTGGGTTATAGTGTATAGTGTGGTTGGTATAGTGTAGTGGGTTATAGTGTATAGTGTGGTTGGTATAGTGTAGTGGGTTATAGTGTATAGTGTGGTTGGTATAGTGTAGTGGGTTATAGTGTATAGTGTGTTTGGTGTAGTGTAGTGGGTTATAGTGTATAGTGTGGTTGGTATAGTGTAGTGGGTTATAGTGTATAGTGTGGTTGATATAGTGTAGTGGGTTATAGTGTATAGTGTGTTTGGTATAGTGTAGTGGGTTGTAGTGTATAGTGTGGTTGGTATAGTGTAATGGGTTATAGTGTATAGTGTGGTTGGTATAGTGTAGTGGGTTATAGTGTATAGTGTGGTTGGTATAGTGTAGTGGGTTATAGTGTATAGTGTGTTTGGTATAGTGTAGTGGGTTATAGTGTATAGTGTATAGCGTAAAGAGTCAGTGCTAAACTGCTGCAGATTGAATTGTTGTGAGAACCTGTAACTTCAGGCATGCTGGTAGCACTGTGCTAATTGGTGGGGTATATAAGCTATATTAGTCTCGTAGCTCCGATGTAAAACTAAGGGAGTGAACTTCAGACACCAAAACATGTCCTGGCTGATCGCCTGCATTGCAGCCTGCATTGCAGCTCCTCAGCTGCAATGCAGGCGATCAGCCAGGACATGTTTTGGTGTCTGAAGTTCACTCCCTTAGTTTTACATCGGAGCTACGAGACTAATATAGCTTATATACCCCACCAATTAGCACAGTGCTACCAGCTGGCCAAACTGTGTGAATTAAATTTGCTTTAAAAGAGACAACAGTGACACCTGCTCCACGTTTATACCATTTACAAAGTCTCCGAAATCAGTGACGAGGACGAGAGGAGACGAGAGTGGAGGAGGGAAAAGACTGAGATTATAAATCTGTTTCTGCCGCAGCAGAAGAATGGATTTTGTGCAGGACATGCCACGGCCCAATAAAGGGGTGATGGAGAGGGGAAATGGCGTTTTGCAGCCTCCTGAGCAATAAGTTGAGGTTGTAGTGTAATAAACAGCATTGCCCCAGCCCACCCCCCCCACCAGCCCTCTACAGCTGAATTTACTGCCTGTGTTTAGACCTGCTGCAATACCACTGAGGCCAACAGCACAGCACTTATCACAAGTGCCTTCAGGCCCAGTAATGAGGAAGGCAGCTAAAGGCAAAGAAAAGACGATGACAAGGCTGGGCGGACAAATATTGGTGGCAAAATAGAGTGGCATCAAAGATTAAAACCAGCAAGGTAGAAAAAATTGCAATGTGAAAGAGGAGGCAAGCTTAGGAGGACCAGGCTGGATGATCTGTGACGAGCATTATCCAGGTTTCTATCTATTTTGACATATAAAATAAAGAAAGACTTGATGGAAATGCCAAATATCAAATAAAATCACCAACATTTGCATAAAAAAGAGCAGAACAGAATAAAATATGAAACTGATTAAGTGCTGCAGAAGAACACTGTCAAAGCTGGGACTATGACCTTTTATTTCAAGCTGCACCGTGTAAGATTTCTTAGTTCAAACTGAAAGAAGGAGCAATATATGCATTAACATCTCTCATAAAGGCTCAAAAAAGAAGGTCCAGCCAAATGTTTAGGTCTAAAATGATCTCAAAGTCAACATTACACTAAAAACAATAGCAGATAATAAGCTACACTCATCCTTCAGCAAGGTTTGACTGAGTTCTCTTTGAATTTTCTTCAGCATTAGATTCATCCGCTCTGGGAAGGGGACCAAAGGACCACCCACAGTATAAAGACACCATGTGGTGGGCACCAAATAAGATGTGATGAGCTCCAGATAAAATGTGCACCTGATGCTATCAAGTGTGCACTAGATAACATAGAGTGAGTTGTACTATATGATACTATGTTATGATTCGTAGATACTATGCATCGTGCACCAAATACTATGTGTTGAGTGCCAGATACAAGCATGTGACCACAAAATACTATCAAGTGAAAACCAAATACTATAAAAATACACCACATCTATAGTTGGTGCTCACCTCACAATGGTACTATCAAGTAAGCACCTGAAATCATGGGGTGAGCACCAGATACTATTAGGCTATTATTACTTAGTGTCTGGTGCTCACCTGATAGTATATGATGCTCATCACATAGTTTCTGGAGCTCACCTGATAATATATGATGTTCAATACATAGTGTCTTGTGGTCACCTGATAGCATATGCTGCTCATCACATAGTTTCTGGTGCTCACCTGATAGTATATGATGGTCACCTGATAGTATGTGATGCTCACCTGATAGTATATGATGCTCACCACATAGTGTCTTGAGTTCACCTGATAGCATATAATGCTCACCACATAGCACCTGGTGCTCACCAGATAGTTTATGATGCTCAGCACATATTGTCTTGTGCTCAACTGATAGTATAAGATGCTCATCACATAGTGTCTTGTAGTCACCTGATAGCATATATTTCTCACCACATAGTTTCTGGTGCTCACCTGATAGTATATGATGCTCACCACATAGTGTCTTGTCGTCACCTAATAGCATATGCTGCTCATCACATAGTTTCTGGTTCTCACCTGATAGTGTACGATGCTTACCACATAGCGCCTGGAGCTCAGCTGATAGTCTATGATGCTCACCACATAAAGTGCCTGGAGTCCACCTGATAGCATATGCTGCTCATCACATAGTTTCTGGAGCTCACCTGATAGTATATGATGTTCAATACATAGTGTCTTGTGGTCACCTGATAGTATATGCTGCTCATCACATAGTTTCTGGTGCTCACCTGATAGTATATGATGTTCAATACATAGTGTCTTGTGGTCACCTGATAGCATATGCTGCTCATCACATAGTTTCTGGTGCTCACCTGATAGTGTACGATGCTCACCTGATAGTATATGATGCTCACCACATAGTGTCTGGTGCTCACCTGATAGTACATAATGCTCATCACATAGTTTCTGGTGCTCACCTGATAGTATATGATGTTCAATACATAGTGTCTTGTGGTCACCTGATAGCATATGCTGCTCATCACATAGTTTCTGGTGCTCACCTGATAGTATATGATGCTCACCTGATAGCATATAATGCTCACCACATAGCACCTGGTGCTCACCAGATAGTTTATGATGCTCAGCACATAGTGTCTTGTAGTCACCTGATAGCATATATTTCTCACCACATAGTTTCTGGTGCTCACCTGATAGTATATGATGCTCACCACATAGTTTCTGGAGCTCACCTGATAGTATATGATGCTCACCACATAGTTTCTGGTGCTCACCTGATAGTATATGATGCTCACCACATAGTTTCTGGTGCTCACCTGATAGTATATGATGCTCACCACATAGTTTCTGGTGCTCACCTGATAGTATATGATGCTCACCACATAGTTTCTGGTGCTCACCTAATAGTATATGATGCTCACCACATAGTGCCTGGTGCTCACCTGATAGTATGTGGTGCTGGATCTAGTTTCTTTCAGGAAAAGGCCCACATACATTCACATCCAGTGGCTTATGCTACATATGCTATAGATGCTACTTCAGCTTCTTCTAAGCTCTGCTGTACAGACACCGGCTGCATCCCAAAATTTTAAACCACTGCTTTTAAATGTGCACACGCTGCCAGCGCCACTCGGCCAGTCAGCGACTTCCAGCACTGCTTTATTTCTCTAAGCACCACAGTGTGCCCCTCAGCATTTTCCTACTGCTGCATCAAATTAAACTCAGACCCAGAGGACAACGTTCAACCCTGCGTCTCCAATCAGATAGTCTCCAACGTCCAGCACCTAATAACACTTCATCCCCACACCAACAGCAGTTTACTCAGACAGCAGTTCATCTAATAACAGTTGACGTGCTCTGGGTGGGTTGTGTAATGGTGGATAGGCAAGAGATTGATTAGTTTAGTCTAGGCCAACATGCCCTGCCCAGGTGAAGTGGTACAGATGGAGAGACGGTCATTAATCAGGCCCGGAGCTCAGAGCTGAGGAGCGCTCGCTCCGTCTCTGTCCGCAGGACTAACCTGTCGCAGTGATGAAGTGGGCAGCGCAGCTAAAGACGCTGTTTGTAACTCTGCATGTTAATTACTCATTTACGGCTGGATTGTGTTCCTGAATTTGAATGTGTTCCATGTTTTGTTTGGAGAAGTTTGGAGTTTGATTCTTCAGTGAGAGCTTCTGATATTAATATTTCATATGAATACATTCAGGCCACAGTGTCCTGCAGTTAATACAAATAAAAGCCTGTTACTAATATTACTTTTTAATTAACCCTCTCATCTATAAGGAAAAACACCAGCTGTGTGATTGTGTATGGTTAATGAATATCTAACAGAACGTGTTTGAACCTGTTTCAACCTGTTTGTTTACATATAATAATTTGGATTCCAAGCACATCTGGATTTTCTACGGTTCTGCTACGAATCAGAAACACTGTGAGACCAAACGGGTGAAATTACTATTAATAAAAAGTTTGTGAACTTTTGCTTTAAAGTTTGACGTTGCTTTGAAGTCCCAGGTGGTTGCTAAGATGTTGCTACACCGTTACACAGAATCACAGGTTGTTAAGATGTTGCTTGGCTGTGGCTATTTTATCTTCTATTGCCATAGAATCCCAGGTTGTTGCTTAGGTGTTGCTGGGCTGTTGCCAGGCTGTTGTTATAGTGTCTCAGGTGGTTGCTAAATTGTCTTATGGCCATTACTATGGCATCACAGGTGGTTGTTGTCATTTGGCCATAGCTATGGTATCATAGGGGATTGTTAAGTTGTCGCTTGGCCATTGTTATGGTATCCCAGGTGGTTGCTAAATTGTCTTATGGCCATAGCTATGGTATCATAGGGGTAGTTGTCACTTGGTCATTGCTATGGCCATAAGACAACTTGGCAACCACCTGGGATACCACAGGGGGTTGTTGTCACTTAGTCATTGCTATGGTATCCCAGGAGGTTGTTAAGTTGTCACATGGCCATTGTTATGGTGTCTTAGGTGGTTGTTAAATTGTCACATGGTCATTGCTATGGTGTCCCAGGTGGTTGTTGTCACTTGGCCATTGCTATGGTATCCCAGATGGTAGATACAGTGTTTCCAAGCTGTTGCTATGGCATCCCATGAGGTTGCTAAGGTGTTGCTAGAGTGCTGCTAATTTATGCTATGTGGTTGTTAAGGTGCTGCTAATTCTTTTATATGGTATCCCAGGTGGTAGTTAATCTGTTGTTAGGTGATGTAGAGGAATATACAATACTATGCAGAAGTTGTAAAACTTGGGGATATTATTATATATATATATAAAAGCTATTTTATTCCAGACAGGAAGCTTTTATTTACTCAGTAAACACTTTATTATTAAATATTAATCAGTATTAATAGAGTAAGTAGTGCTTTTACATACGTCAGTGTGTTTATTTAACCCTTTCCAAGCTTCTCCTAAACAACCCAGTATTATTATCAGTTCTCATCTAATACCTGCTTTGACTGCTCAGTACTTCATTATGCTAAATCAAGATAAAACAAGTGAAACACCCACATATACACACACACTAGTGAACATACACACTAGGGGACAGTGAGCACACTTGCACGGAGTGGTGGGCAGCCCTATCCACAGCGCCCGGGGAGCAGTCAGGGGTTAGGTGCCTTGCTCAAGGGCACTTCAGTTGTGTCCTGTCGGTCCAGGGGTTTAAACTGGGGTGGTCACAATGCTGGTTCCCTAACCTTCAGCCCACGACTGCCCCCTACCATGACCACCTGAAATGGTTATAAATACACTGTCTGGATGTTGTTTCAAGACATTTTCATGAAAATGTTTTTACTTAAAATGTATTGCTTGAACCTATTTATGGTGGATAGATACAGGTAGAGCACTGTCGTATAAAATAGTCCCTGATGTATGACTATTTCACCACCAACAACATCCCATATTTACAATCAGAAGACACGTGTAGGTTCACTGCTGGGTGTGATAGTAAATCAAATGTGTATATTTGTGTTGTAGACATAGAGACCCCTGGTTCCCATCATTACCACCACTGTAAACAAAAAACCTGCTTTCAATCACTCTGTTTCCACCTCAGCAGGCATTTTTTGAAAAATCGGTGGAGTTTCCCTTTAACAGAGCGCCGAGCAGGATGAAATAACTCAACTGAGATGTGGGAGAGCATGAGTTTGAGACTCTGTGCCGTTTCTCTATTTGGAATGCCCTCGAGGAGACCTCCTCGACTGGAGTGACCTGTTAGCGGAATATGATTTAAACACTGGGCCGAATAAGAAAACTCAATCTGATTGCACAAGCGCGGGGGCTAAAAACAGCTGCCCCATGCAATTTTACCCATAAACACCTCCATCTCCACGGAGAAATGCGTAATGGGGAAAACACACACACACACACACACACACACTCACTCTCCCTCCACGTGACCTGGAATGTGATTGAGAAGTGGAGCAGTGAAAGTGGACCCATTCACAGGGAAGCGGGCCTTAAAGGAAAGGTAGAAGAAGGGAAGCGGCGTTAGAGCTGAAAGAGCAGACCAAGCACTTTCACTCAATCCAAACTTAACGTGACTGAACTTTAGAGCTCACATTATACAGTAACCACCCACACACACCCCCACACGCACACCCACGCTGGAGTGATGCTGGAGGAATGGTGAGAGAACAGCGAGGCTACTCACTCGTAAACAAGCACACATACTGAGTAAGTGTATGTTCACCAGTAAGAACAGCAGATCTGATTAGAACAGATGTAAATAATCATACATACAATACAAAGTAACATGAATATGTTATTGAGAGAGAAGTAGATCAGATCTTGATCCAGTTTGAAGAACAATGTTAGGTTCCAGATTTCTCCTGGACGCCCCAGACATTGTATGAATGTGTTCAGTTCCTTCAGCAGCAAATCTTGATTTATCTTAATGAAGTACTGAGCAGTCAAAGCAGGTATTAGATGAGAACTGATAATAATACTGGGTTGTTTAGGAGAAGCTTGGAAAGGGTTAAATAAACACACTGACGTATAGAAAAGCTCTACTTACTCTATTAATACTGTTTAATATTTAGAAATTAAAGGTGCATCCAAAATCGCCTGCTAAGTCAGTAGGTACTACACTGGACCCAGTATTTGCTGCTGAAGCAGTAGACTAGTAGGCAGTGTCAATCTCGGATGCACTACGTCCGCCATTTTACCAACGTCCTGTCACGCAAGACCACCACTGTAAAAGTACTTGCCTACTGTTCTCACCTACTGAGTAGTAAATAGGGCTTTTAATGGATAGTGGGACGTTTACAGTAGTGGTCTGACGTGTTGTGCCACAAGACGTTGGTCAGATGGTGGACGTAGCACGTCCGAGATTGTGTGGGTACTAAACACTTGCATACTCTACCACTCAAGCAATACATACTGGGTCCAGACTAAATTGCTAAATTGCCAATTGCTAAATTTCCTTCGGGATCAATAAAGTATCTATCTATCTATCTATCTATCTATCTATCTATCTATCTATCTATCTATCTATCTATCTATCTATCTATCTATCTATCTATCTATCTATCTATCTATCTATCTATCTATCTATCTATCTATCTATCTATCTATCTATCTATCTATCTATCTATCTATCTATCTATCTATCTATCTAGTACCTATTGGCTTAATAGGCACCTGTACTCTGCTCTGCTTTAAGCTTCAGCTCAGCTACTGCTGCTTCTCTCACACGTCCAGTAGAAACTTCTCCACTAAGGTTGCTTGTAACTTTCCAGTGATAGACAGTTTCTCATATTAAACATATCAGGAAACCAAATCAGTGGATATAAATGCAAGTTCATCTGTTCATTCTTCTCTGGATGTTCATTTTAGGGTCCTAGTGAGTGTGTAAGTAGGCTGTCTAGGTAGTGAGTGTGTAAGTAGGCTGTCTAGGTAGTGAGTGTGTAAGTAGGCTGTCTAGGTAGTGAGTGTGTAAGTAGGCTGTCTAGGTAGCAGCTGTGTAAGTAGCAGTGTTCTCTCCTCATCTCTCCTCATAAAACAGATTACTGAGACGCTCTAGTTAGAGAGAGACTGCGTCACGGCTTGTTCCCCCCACTGCAGCACGCCACCGGTGGTTTAGCTGGTTGCTAAGCTACCAGCCCGCATCCAAAACAATAGCCTGAGGCTTAAAAATCCGCTAGCATAAATGCTAATGTCTGGAGTCTAAAAGTGTAAATGCTGAAGGACTCGTTACAGAGTTGATAATAAAATACTGTTCTGTGTGATTATATGACCAGAAACACATTAAAACTC
>CM038707.1:47068238-47113238 GCA_021613375.1 Megaleporinus macrocephalus | reverse complement strand
TGTGAAAATACAAGGTAGGTGTTTCTGATATAGTGGTCAGTTTGTAGAAGTACAATGTGGGTGTTTCTAATATAGTGGCCAGTTTGTGAAAGTACAAGGTGGGTGTTTCTGATATAGTGGTCAGTTAGTGGATGTACAAGGTAGGTGTTTCTAATAAAGTGGCCAGTTAGTGGAAGTACAATGTGGGTGTTTCTAATAAAGTGGCCAGTTAGTGTATGTATAACGTGAGTGTTTCCTTTATAGTGACCAGTAAGTGAAAGTACAAGATGGGTGTTTCTGATATAGTGGCCAGTTTGTGGAAAAACAAGGTAGGTGTTTCTAATATAGCGTCCAGTTAGTAAAAGTACAGGGTAGGTGTTTCTAATAAATTGGCCAGTTAGTGGATGTACAAGGTAGGTGTTTCTAATAAAGTGGCCATCTAGTGGATGTACAAGGTAGGTGTTTCTAATAAAGTGGCCTGTTAGTGGAAGTACAAGGTGAGTGTTTTCAATTAAGTGGCCAGTCAGTAGAAGCACAAGGTAGTTGTTTCTAATAAAGTGGCCAGTTAGTGGGAGTACAATGCGGGTGTTTCTAATAAAGTGGCCAGTGAGTGGAAGTACAAGGTGGGTGTTTCTAATGTAGTGGCCAGTTAGTAGAGGTATAAGGTAGATGTTTCTAATAAAGTGGCCAGTTCTGGACGCTTAAATGTAGGTGTTTCCATTATAATGGCCAGTAAGTGAAAGTACACAGTGGGTGTTTCAAATAAAGTGGCCAGTAAGTGCAAGTATGAGGCGTGTGTTTCGATTATAGTGGGCAGTTAGGAAAAGCACAAGGTAGGCTTTCTAATAAAGTGACCAGTTTCGGATGTATAAATGTAGGTGTTTCTAATAAAGTGGCCAGTGAGTGGAGGTACAAGGTGGGTGTTTCCTTTATAGTGACCAGTTAGTAGAGGTATAAGGTGGATGTTTCTAATTAAGTGGAAAGTTTTGGATGCATAAATGTAGGTGTTTCCATTATAATGGTATGTGGCCACAAGTATGAGGCGTGTGTTTCCATTATAGTGGCCAGTTAGTGGAAGCACAAGGTGGGCGTTTCTAATAAAGTGGGCAGTGAGTGTAAATACAGAGTAGGTGTTTGTAACTCGGCGGTCTCTGAGTGGGGGGCTCCAGCAGCAGTGTTGTGTAGAATTAAGGACTCTGTTAAGGAGAATGAACAGCAGGCTGGGAGATGCTTTCACTCTGATAACAGACAGGCCGGAGTCCATGTTGGCGAGCTTGTTAGCCGTGTGTAAGGGAGGATGCCTGGAGGCAGGCTGTTTCTTGGATGCGGAGGCGTGTGCCCAGGTGGCCCGAATAGAGCCGCCTCCAGTTCCGAACTGACAGACGAGTATGTGTGAGGAATCCCCCGGTTCAGGCTGACTCTAGGACAGCAGCCAGGAAGAAGGTTCTGCATTTAAGACTGGGGGAGGAGAGACAGATGGGGGGATGTGCAACATAAAGCCATTTGAAAGTGAGAGTATGGTCAGCACCAGGATGGATGGGCCCCTGAAAAGTACTGTGGGCTGACCCCTCGTACCTCAACCCACGATACCTCTACCGCGGTGTTTCTAATAAAGTAGTGGCCTGTGTTATCCGTCCACCTGTGAAGTGACTGAGCAGTAATGAATGGTTAGGTCTGGCCCGTCAGGCTGCGTGGACATGCGCTTGATAAGGATGCTTTATGTGCCGCGAGAGTGCCGCGTGACACGCTTTGTTTGTGCACCGCCGGTGTGATATGCTGTGTGATGTCATGTTTTATTCATGTTTGGCGGGACAAGACGTAGCAGTAATAGTCTGTGAGCGAACGTCTCCTGCTGGTCTGCGGACCCTTTCGCAGGCTGGGATACGTACGGACTTGTCACAGAGAATCTGTATCGTGTTTAGAAGGTTTTCTGGAAGGTGACAGCAGAATCCTCAGCCAAAAGACTTTTCAGTGAAAGCATTTACATACGCAACCGAGTCTCTGATCAAAGCTTATCCATCCACACATACGCTCCCTCGTCTCTTCCTTCAGTACGGACCAGAGAAAAGGTGCTCCTCTAACTCTCACCACTCTATAACTCTCTCTTACCTGGGAGCACACCTGAGCAGCAGATTCATACTGGATTAAAATCACTCCACAGTTATTAGAGTCAGACTGTAAACACTACACACACTGTAGACTCATACTAGATTAAAATCATTCCACAGTTATTACTGTCAGACTATAAACACTACACACATTGCAGATTCATACTGGATTAAAATCACTCCACAGTTATTACTGTCAGACTGTAAACACTAAACACACTGCAGATTCATACTGGATTAAAATCACTCCACAGTTATTACTGTCAGACTATAAACACTACACACACTGCAAATTCATACTGGATTAAAATCACTCCACAGTTATTACTGTCAGACTGTAAACACTAAACACACTGCAGATTCATACTGGATTAAAATCACTCCACAGTTATTACTGTCAGACTGTAAACACTACACACACTGCAGATTCATACTGAATTAAAATAACTCCACAATTATTACTGTCAGACTGAAAACACTACACACACTGCAGATTCATACTGGATTAAAATCACTCCACAATTATTACTGTCAGACTGAAAACACTACACACACTGCAGATTCATACTGCATTATAATCACTCCGCAATTATTACTCTCAGACTGTAAACACTACACACACTGCAGATTCATACTGGATTTAAATCAGTCCACAGTTATTACTGTCAGACTATAAACACTACACACACTGCAGATTCATACTGGATTCAAATCACTCCACACACTGCAGATTCATACTGGATTAAAATCACTCCACAGTTATCACTGTCAGACTGTAAACACTAAACACACTGCAGATCCATACTGGATTAAAATCACTCCACAATTAATACTGTCAGACTGTAAACACTACACACACTGCAGATTCATACTGGATTAAAATGACTACACAAGTATTACTGTCAGACTGTGAACACTACACACATGGCAGATTCATACTGGATTCAAATCACTCCACACACTGCAGATTCATACTGGATTATAATCACTCCACAATTATTACTGTTAGACTGTAAACACTACACACACTGCAGATTCATACTGGATTAAAATCACTCAATAATAATTACTGTCAGACTGTAAACACTACACACACTGCAGATTCATACTGGATTAAAATCACTCCACAGTTATTACTGTCAGACTATAAACACTACACACACTGCAGATTCATACTGGATTAAAATCACTCCACAATTATTACTGTCAGACTGTAAACACTATACACGCTGCAGATTCATACTGGATTAAAATCACTCCACAATTATTTCTGTCAGACTGTAAACACTCCACACACTACAGATTCATACTGGATTAAAATGACTACACAAGTATTACTGTCTGATTGTAAACACTCCACACACTGCAGATTCATACTGGATTAAAATCACTCCACAGTTATTATTGTCAGACTGTAAACACTACACACACTGCAGATTCATACTGGATTAAAATCACTCCACAGTTATTACTGTCAGACTATAAACACTACACACACTGCAGATTCATACTGGATTAAAATCACTCCACAATTATTACTGTCAGACTGTAAACACTATACACGCTGCAGATTCATACTGGATTAAAATCACTCCACAATTATTTCTGTCAGACTGTAAACACTACACACACTGCAGATTCATACTGGATTAAAATGACTACACAAGTATTACTGTCTGATTGTAAACACTCCACACACTGCAGATTCATACTGGATTAAAATCACTCCACAATTATTTCTGTCAGACTGTAAACACTACACACACTGCAGATTCATACTGGATTAAAATGACTACACAAGTATTACTGTCTGATTGTAAACACTCCACACACTGCAGATTCATACTGGATTAAAATCACTCCACAGTTATTACTGTCAGACTGTAAACACTACACACACTGCAGATTCATACTGGATTAAAATCACTCCGCAATTATTACTCTCAGACTGTAAACAATACACACACGGCAGATTCATACTGGATTTAAATCACTCCACAGTTATTACTGTCAGACTATAAACACTACACACACTGCAGATTCATACTGGATTCAAATCACTCCACACACTGCAGATTCATACTGGATTAAAATCACTCCACAGTTATTATTGTCAGACTGTAAACACTACACACACTGCAGATTCATACTGGATTAAAATCACTCCACAGTTATTACTGTCAGACTATAAACACTACACACACTGCAGATTCATACTGGATTAAAATCACTCCACAATTATTACTGTCAGACTGTAAACACTATACACGCTGCAGATTCATACTGGATTAAAATCACTCCACAATTATTTCTGTCAGACTGTAAACACTACACACACTGCAGATTCATACTGGATTAAAATGACTACACAAGTATTACTGTCTGATTGTAAACACTCCACACACTGCAGATTCATACTGGATTAAAATCACTCCACAGTTATCACTGTCAGACTGTAAACACTAAACACACTGCAGATCCATACTGGATTAAAATCACTCCACTATTATTACTGTCAGACTATAAACACTACACACACTGCAGATTCATACTGGATTAAAATCACTCCACAGTTATCACTGTCAGACTGTAAACACTACACACACTGCAGATTCATACTGAATTCAAATCACTCCACAATTATTACTGTTAGACTGTAAACACTACACACACTGCAGATTCATACTGGATTAAAATCACTCCATAATTATTACTGTTAGACTGTAAACACTACACACACTGCAGATTCATACTGGATTAAAATCACTCCATAATTATTACTGTCAGACTGTAAACACTACACACACTGCAGATTCATACTGGATTAAAATCACTCCACAGTTATTACTGTCAGACTGTAAACACTACACACACTGCAGATTCATACTGGATTAAAATCTCTCCACAGTTATTACTGTTAGACTGTAAACACTACACACACTGCAGGTTCATACTGAATTCAAATCACTCCACAATTATTACTGTTAGACTGTAAACACGACACACACTGCAGATTCATACTGGATTAAAATGACTACACAAGTATTACTGTCTGATTGTAAACACTCCACACACTGCAGATTCATACTGGATTAAAATCACTCCACACACTGCAGATTCATACTGGATTAAAATCACTCCACAGTTATCACTGTCAGACTGTAAACACTAAACACACTGCAGATTCATACTGGATTAAAATGACTCCACAAGTATTACTGTCTGATTGTAAACACTCCACACACTGCAGATTCATACTGGATTAAAATCACTCCACAGTTATTACTGTCAGACTGTAAACACTAAACACACTGCAGATCCATACTGGACTATAATCACTCCACAGTTATTACTGTCAGACTATAAACACTACACACACTGCAGATTCATACTGGATTAAAATCACTCTGCAATTATTACTCTCAGACTGTAAACACTACACACACTGCAGATTCATACTGGATTTAAATCACTCCACAGTTATTACTGTCAGACTATAAACACTACACACACTGCAGATTCATACAGGATTAAAATCACTCCACAATTATTGCTGTCAGACTGTAAACACTACACACACTGCAAATTCATACTGGATTAAAATCTCTCCACAGTTATTACTCTCAGACTGTAAACACTACACACACTGCAGATTCATACTGAATTCAAATCACTCCACAATTATTACTGTTAGACTGTAAACACTACACACACTGCAGATTCATACTGGATTAAAATCACTCCATAATTATTACTGTCAGACTGTAAACACTACACACACTGCAGATTCATACTGGATTAAAATCACTCCACAGTTATTACTGTCAGACTGTAAACACTACACACACTGCAGATTCATACTGGATTAAAATCACTCCACAGTTATTACTGTAAGACTGTAAACACTACACACACTGCAGATTCATACTGGATTAAAATCACTCCACAGTTATTACTGTCAGACTGTAAACACTACACACACTGCAGATTCATACTGGATTAAAATCACTCCACAGTTATTACTGTAAGACTGTAAACACTACACACACTGCAGATTCATACTGGATTAAAATCACTCCACAGTTATTACTGTCAGACTATAAACACTACACACACTGCAGATTCATACTGGATTAAAATCACTCCACAGTTATTACTGTCAGACTGTAAACACTACACACACTGCAGATTCATACTGGATCAAAATCACTCCATAATTATTACAGTCAGCCTGTTAAACTACACAGTGCAGATTCATACTGGATCAAAATCACTCCATAATTATTACAGTCAGCCTGTTAAACTACACAGTGCAGATTCATACTGGATCAAAATCACTCCACGATTCTTACTGTAAGACTATAAAACTACAAACCGTGTAGATTCATACTGGATTGTAACCATTTAGAATGCAGACAGGGTTTTTTTATAGAGCTCTGGTTCACTCGGAGAGTTTCATTGTCACCTGAGCGTCTCACAGGTGGAAAGAAATACTGTTGTGTCTGTGCACCTTTAGGAGCAAACGCCCCCCTCGCTGATCCCCAATGCTGGTGAAGGTAACGCGGTCTCCAAGGTTACAGCACACACACTTGGAGCATACTGATTCGGCTCTTATCTGCGTGGTAGGAGTCGCGGGCTAGCAGCTCCGGTATTCCGGATTCCAGGAGAGAAAGGAAAAGCAGCAGAATCTCAACTACCCCACTGCAGCAATGCACACGACACTGACGGGCTCTGAGCGTCGACAGACAGAGCTACACTACGCCGGTTCCGTGCACGCGCTCATGTGGGATTATTGCACTAGTGCACGTCACTTGTACACTACTTACTGTTTATTTGGACCATGCCAATCGGTTGACCTCCACTGTTTTACTAACGAATGCTGCTAAATGGCTCTCGACTTGGACATGAATGTTCTAGGGAGAACCTGAAAACGGCTCGGAACGTTATCCGTCATGTGGTGCTGCTTAAAGGATCAATATGTAAGAGTTTTAGTTGAAAACATTTAAAAGATAAACAAAATATTATCAAAAGAATGTGAAGAAACATCAGTTTTGACAGTGTGTAAAAGATGATTATGTATGAGTAAGTCACTGTAGTACCACTACAGACAGACCCCAACATGTCCATGTGGGCACCACATGGGTTAAAGATGGGCTGCCACTTGGGTCCCCTTAAGGCAACCCAGTTGGGCCCCTTAAATATTCATTGTTTTCATGTGGGCTTCATATGTGGGCAAATCTGGGCTGCAAGAGGGGCACATGCGGGTACTATGGGCACCACAGAGACCCAAATGGTCCCACACCTATAGCTTTACTGGGGCCCACAATTATTTGTTTCATTGATTTCACAAGGGCTTCATATGTGGGCAAATCTGGGCTGCACTATGGGCACCACAGTCAAAACAGAAATAACTGTGACCCTCCTGGGACCAAAAATGTAGCTTAAATGGGGCCCAAAATGATTTCCCACCTGACACCCACACCTGTAGCCTAACTGGGGCCCATAACTGTAGCTCAGCGGCAGCCTAACTGGGGCTCACAACTGTAACCCAAATAGGGCCCACAAACTGACCCAACTGGGAACTACGACTGTAGCCCAAGGGTCCAAAGTTATAACCCAAATAGAGTCCAAATGTATAACCCAACTCAGGCCCAAAGTTATAATCCAATTAGGGTCCAAAGTTATAACCGGACTGGGGTCCAAAGTTATAACCCGACCGGGGCCCAAATGTATAACCCAACTCAGGCCCAAAGTTATAACCCGACTGGAGCCCAAATGTATAACCCAACTCAGGCCCAAAGTTATAATCCAATTAGAGTCCAAAGTTATAACCCGACTGGGGTCCAAAGTTATAACTCGACTGGAGCTCAAATGTATAACCCAACTCAGGCCCAAAGTTATAACCCGACTGGAGCCCAAATGTATAACCCAACTCAGGCCCAAAGTTATAATCCAATTAGGGTCCAAAGTTATAACCCAACTGGGGTCCAAAGTTATAACCCGACTGGGGCCCAAATGTATAACCCAACTCAGGCCCAAAGTTATAACCTGACTGAAGCCCAAATGTATAACGCAACTCAGGCCCAAAGTTATAATCCAATTAGGGTCCAAAGTTATAACCGGAATGGGGTCCAAAGTTATAACCCGACTGGAGCCCAAATGTATAACCCAACTCAGGCCCAAAGTTATAATCCAATTAGGGTCCAAAGTTATAACCCGACCGGGGCCCAAATGTATAACCCAACTCAGGCCCAAAGTTATAACCGACTGGAGCCCAAATGTATAACCCAACTCAGGCCCAAAGTTATAATCCAATTAGGGTCCAAAGTTATAACCCAATTGGGGTCCAAAGTTATAACCCGACTGGAGCCCAAATGTATAACCCAACTCAGGCCCAAAGTTATAATCCAATTAGGGTCCAAAGATATAACCCGACTGGGGTCCAAAGTTATAACCCGACCGGGGCCCAAATGTATAACCCAACTCAGGCCCAAAGTTATAACCGACTGGAGCCCAAATGTATAACCCAACTCAGGCCCAAAGTTATAATCCAATTAGGGTCCAAAGTTATAACCCGACTGGGGTCAAAAGTTATAACCCGACCGGGGCCCAAATGTATAACCCAACTCAGGCCCAAAGTTATAACCGACTGGAGCCCAAATGTATAACCCAACTCAGGCCCAAAGTTATAATCCAATTAGGGTCCAAAGTTACAACCCGACTGGGGTCCAAAGTTATAACCCGACCGGGGCCCAAATGTATAACCCAACTCAGGCCCAAAGTTATAACCCGACTGGAGCCCAAATGTATAACCCAACTCAGGCCCAAAGTTATAATCCAATTAGGGTCCAAAGTTATAACCCGACTGGGGTCAAAAGTTATAACCCAACTGGAGCCCAAATGTATAACCCAACTCAGGCCCAAAGTTATAATCCAATTAGGGTCCAAAGTTATAACCCGACCGGGGCCCAAATGTATAACCCAACTCAGGCCCAAAGTTATAACCCGACTGGAGCCCAAATGTAGAACCCAACTCAGGCCCAAAGTTATAACCCAATTGGGGTCCAAAGTTATAACCCGACTGGGGCCCAAACTGGGGTACAAGCCAATCTAAAAGCCATACAGCCCAGATAAAACCCATATGGGGCCCACATGAACATGTCGGCTGGGACAGTACTATCTGGACAACCTTTTTAATGTAATGACTTAATTCTAGCCTGTTCAGGGTGTTTTCTGCCTTCCACCCAATGAGTGTTGGGATAGGCTCCAGCGCCCACCCCCTACCTTGTCTTCATCCACAAGGTGAAAATACCCAACCTCTTTATTTTACTATTCAAATAAATTTGCCCCCTCAATCTTGTGCTGGACTTGAGTCATCCAGAAAAAAACTAAGAACTAAGACCCGGAATGACAGCAGCAGAACAAAACATCAAGAGTGATAAAACACTTACACTAATGCTGCACTTTCTATATGACACTAATGCAACAGAACAATAAGAAACACTGAAATAATGAGCGGATTCTACGCGCCTGAATGGATCTGGAGCGCAGCGCAGATTAGAAAGGGGCTTATTTAGACTCTGCCTAATTAACTCTTAATTAAGCGCTTAATCAAAACTCTAATTTCCCTTGAATTGAATAAATACTGTAAGCCCGGCTTAAGGATATTGGGACAGCATCATTTAGAGCACAGCTACTCATTCATAAGCAGACTCAAGTCATCAGGAGCTGAGTGCTGTTGGGGGGTGGAGATGGTGGGGGGGTCTTTTCGTTCTCTACCCAGTCTAGTGTTGGCTGGTGGGTGTTTAAAGCCTGTTTCTACTCCATGCGCTCTCTCTTCTTTCTAACTCGCCTTCTGCTGCCCACACAGCGAAGCCTGGCAACATGTGAGTCACCCAGCAACCTAAATTACAGACTGAGAGCCATAGATAGATGGATAGAGAATTATGGGTATGCACATATATATATCAAATTCCAAAACCAGTGGGATTAACATGGAGGTGGCCCCTTTTAAGGTAGTAGCAGCCTTCTGGGAAGAATTTCCACAGCATGTTTAAGTGAGATACTGATGTGGGAGAAAAAAGTTGTGACCCACAATCTACGTTCCAGTTCATAGTAGTGGAGTTTTACACCACTGTAGAGTCCAGTGGTGGAGTTTTACACCACTGTAGAGTCCAGTGGTGGAGTTTTACACCACTCTAGAGTCCAGTGGTGGAGCTTTACACTACTCTAAAGTCCAGTGGTGGAGTTTTACACCAGTCCAGAATCCAGTGGTGGAGTTTACACCACTCTAGAGTCCAGTGGTGGAGTTTTACACAAATCCAGAGTCCAGTGGTGGAGCTTTACACCACTCTAGAGTCCAGTGGTGAAGCTTTACACCAATCCAGAGTCCAGTGGTGTAATTTTACACCACTCCAATGTACATTCTTCTAAGACGAGTAAAGGCTATGACTGCTGCCAAACTCCTTTTTAATACTTATATTTTGCAAAAGCATGTGTCCACAAACTTTTGGCCATATAGTGAACATGCAACCCTTCTGAAAATCCAGTTCAGCTGTTAATCCTGGAAGACAAGGTGAAAAGACAGGCCTACCAGTTGCTTGATCTACCAGTTGAACCAGTTTGAGCTGGCCATGCTGGTTCTACCCAGCAGTGTAGCTGCTACCCACCCCGCCACCAAGATCAGACTCACCGGAAAACACCGCGGGTTCCCCCCGACGGTAAACCCAGGCTAGAACGACTTGGGGATTCCCAACTTCAGCCACACTGTCTGGCTGTTCCGACTATATCTGTCCATTAGCTATTTTAAACCCGCGCATGGCCGCCCGTCACTCGGCCCACGGAGGCACAGGAACCGCGCCTGCGCCTCGCGGTGCCAAATTTCCACTGACGCTGCGCCGGCCCCGTCAATTTCCAGCTGATTTCACACCCAAAGTGGCTCCAAACAAACTTGGGCGCGATCCCGTCTTCAATAATTGGTCAGTCTAGACCGAGGAAATTGGCACCTGTCCCCAAAACCCATTTTTGGCCCTTTTTTTTCCTATTCCGTGCGTCTCCTTCACTTCACAACCTTCAGCGCCATCCAATGCCAACAACTGTTGCCTAGCAACTCTATATTTGTCCAGGGAAAAAAAAAATCCGCTCCATTATTTATTTTTCAGATGCACGAAACAACAAGAGACGTCCTCAGGACCCACACACAGGAGAACACGGCCACTCGGGCGCCGATTCCGATTCAGGGGACGCGTCATGGAAATAAAAGACGGGGAAGCGAAAAAGGGGATGAAATGCTGATGAAGGGATGAATGAATGAATGAATGAAAAGCAACAGGTGCAAAAGCCCCTCAGCTGCAACTGAGATCACAGATTTCTGCAATATTCCGAAAGTGATTTTCCACATAGGGGGCGCTATCACACTCTCTCAGAATGCCTGAGGTTCACATCGTTTACAGTCACACAAAATCAGTTTAATGAGGGAGACAAATACAAGAAACTGACCAAAAACCAGCAGTAGAACTTTCCGAGACTGACCTTCCTCTCACCAGTGACCACTCAAATCACCCACAGACCAACTGTTCACTCTACAATACTCACTCCTACCGAGCACACGAGGGTGAAACAGCTCATTCACCAGTTTTCCTGTTCCACCTTAAACAGTGCAGCAGGAGCCAGAACGTACCTGCACCTCCATTTAAGGTGGAAACAGGAGAACTGGTGAAGGAGAAGCTGAGCTGATGGTGCTGGTGGTCAGTAGGAGTGAGTATTGTAGTGTGTAAGGGTGATCTGGGGGTGAACACTGGTGATAGATTTAAAAGCGTACGTTACGGTAAGTAAACAGAGTAACGTTAATGACGAGAGGGGCGGAGTCGAGTGTGTGTTAATGATTAATCCACAGGACAGCTCTTGAAACCGAGGTCGACCATAAGGTCAAAAGTATGTGGACACCTCGCCATCAATATGGACATTAATCTGGAGCTGCCCTTATAACAGCCTCCACTCTTCCAGAACGAAGGCCTTCCACAGGGTTTTGGGAATAAGTGTCCATTAAGTCGTATGAGCATTTATGAGGTCAGACAGTGATGCTGGATGAGAAGACCTGGATCACAATCAGCGTCCAGCTCATCCTAAAGGCGTCAAGTGGGGTTGAGGTCAGACGTCAAACGTCTTTGTGTGCTGTGGCATTAACATCACCCTTCACTGGAACTGGAGTCTAATAGTACGACCTATTCTACTGCCAGAGTCTCCCTATAGAGACTGCATGGCTGTGTGCTTGACTGTGTACACCTGTTACCAATGGCTGCAGCTGAATCACCTGAACTCTACAGTTAGGAGAGACATATAGGGTCTGTCTCAAAACCTACTGAGGGTCTACATAGGCAGCATTTTACGTCATAGTATATGCGCTCCTGACACGTAGGACATGTCCCAATTCTTAGATACCTTCAACATGGTGTCTACTGAGGCGCCTTATTTTGGCAGAATTGTAAAGAAGCATTGAACGGTTCCTCTGCTGTTAAGGCATTCCCAATGCAAGCAAAGCATAATTGTCTTTTTTTTTGGATGGCCGGCTGGTAGCTTAGCCAGGTCGCCAGCAGCTACGCTGAAATGCTGGTCCGTGCAATGGACGCGGTTGCTCTCTAACTAGAGCGCCTCAACACTGCCTACTTAAACAGCTGCCTACGTAGTCAGTGCCTACTTAGGCAGCTCAGTAGGTTTTGAGACAGACCCACAGAGTATATTATATTTTGTCTTTGGCTATCTCAGAAAATAATTAAAATCAATTATCTGAACTGTAAACACTTTTTTTTGCAGCAGAAACAACAAAAACAACAACAACCCATACAAATAAACAGTCAACTTAAATGGTTGTGTATGGAAGGCTTCCGGTTTACCTAATCAATCCTTCTTTACTAGTTTAACGTCCACATGAAATTCTTAGACTTATTAAATCTAGTATGTCTGTCACTACATCATTTAAACAAACCACAAAATCCAAGATTTATTGTGATTAAAGTATAATGATGAAACAGTTGATGAAACTAAATGCAGTTGTTGGATATTATCGGTTTAAATAAATCAGGTGCTGCTGATGGTATTGATGGTGTATTGATCCAACCAGCACAATAACAACTTTACTGAGAGCGAAACATTATTGCTATATTGTACTGTATTTATTAGGTATATCATTTTTGCATGCCTGGATAACAATACAGGATATTGGCATAAGCCCAGAATTCCTATAATGGTGCATCCCTAGTACTTATGGATATTAGTATTATATCACTGTTGCATGGCCAGGATATATCATATCAGCTATCAATGCTGACATAAGCAGATATGCACAAGTAAAATATCAGATATTGGCATCGGCCCAGAATATTGTATGCATTGTAATACAATTTATGTTTACATTTAGTGCTGACATCTAAAAGTTATGAGTTCTAAAGCATCTGCATTTCCAATGTTTTGGGACGCTGGAATAATGAACTGGTTAGCATCCTCAGCCTCCAGACTTTACTTCAGATCCAAGAGCATTCCCAGACTCTGAATCGGATTATGAACTGAACACTTTATTGCTACATTGCTACAAAATACTGGATATTGGCATTTGGCCCAGAATTCCCATTTTTGTGCATCCCTAGTGCTTATGTTCATTTGTAAGTATTATAATACAATGTATGCACGTACTGCTCACATCTAAACGTTATACTATACTTATTCTTAAGCACCTGCATCGTTAGCTTGCTCAACCTCCAAGAATCCATTAGATCCTCCAGATCAAAGAGCATTCCCACACGACTGTTATCAGAGCATTATCAGACTCTGGATCTGAGCATGTCTTTGCATGTCCAGGATATATAATATCGGAAAAGTTCTTTTTTTCGGGATGAAAAACTGTACACACTGAGAACCGGGGCTGGAATAATGAACTCGTTAGAATGCTCAGCCTCCAGGAATTTATGCAGAGCGTTATCAGACACTGAATCGGATAATGAATCGAACGCTCTATTGCTACCTTGATATGATATTGGAATCATATCATTGTAATATCAGAATAATATCGGATATTGGCATTCGGCCCAGAATTCCCATATTGGCGCATCACTGATACTCACGTCTATTCGTCTGAATTGTTTATGCATTTAGTGCTGACATCAAAGAGTTCTAAAGCGTCTGCGTCTCCAACCTTTCAGGACGCAAGAAAGGAGCTTATTTTACAATACACATACTCTCTTCCACCTCTTCCACTGTGTAACCAATCTGTGGAAAGGGTGAGGTGTTTCAGGTATTTGGGAATACAACTGGATCATCAGCTGAGCTCTGCAGAGCATGTTGACAGTGTATGCAAGAAAGCCAGTCAGAGATGATATCTGATCAGGAAATTGAAGGAGTTGGGGTTGACAGTAAAATCCTGGAAAAGCTTGTGAGCTTGATAGAGAGTGCTCTGGTGTTTAATATCTCGGCCTGGTATGGACATTGGACTAGATTGACTAGAATTATTAAGATAGCAGGGAAAATAATTGGCCGGCAGCAAAAGTCATTAGACGTCCTTTATAAAAGAGCTTAGTTTAGGAAAGCTACATTAATAATTAGTGATCCGACACAGTGTCCTCTTCATACTACGTAGGAGGCGCTCCCTTCAGGCCGGTGCTGTAGAGCGCCTCTGGTGGAAAAGAAGGTCCACAAAGGCGCTTTTGTTCCTAACGCTATCAAATATAATGACAAATCACACTAATCTGTTTCAAGGTCTGTGTATGGTTTATGTATTTATTATTATTATTGTTATTATTATTCTTTATTTATTTATTTTTTATTTTCCTTAGAATTCTGTTTGTGTTTCTGCTTTGGCAGGACAATAAAGCTTAATTCTATTCTATTCTATTCTATTCTATTCTATTCTATTCTAAATGGTACATACTGAGAACCAGGGCTGGAATAATGAACTGATTAGAATGCTAGCCTCCAGGAATCCATTAGGCCCTCCAGACTTCATTTCAAATCAAAGAGCATTCCCACATGACCACAGAGCGTTATCAGACTCGGAATCGGATTACTAACTGAACACTTTATTGCTACATTGTACTGTATTGATTAGGCATGTACCGCGATATCGGAATCATATGATTTTTGCATGCCCAGGATATATAATATCAGATATCAACAGTGGCATCAGCAGATATCAGATATCGGAAAAATATTGGATATTGGCATTTGGCCCAGAATTCCCGTATTTGTGCATCCCTAGTGCTTATGTTAATTTGTAGGTATTATAATACAATGTATGCACGTACTGCTCACATCTGAAAGTTATAAAGCGCCTGCATGGTTAGCTTTCTCAGCCTCCAGGAGTTCATTAGACCCTCCTGACTTTATTCCAGATCAAAGAGCATTCCCACAAGACTGTTATCGGATCGTTATCAGACTCTGGATCTGAGCGTGTCTTTGCATCTCCAGGATATATAATATCAGAAAAGTTCTAAAGCGCCTGCCTCTGAAACGATTTGGGATGAAAAATGGTACATACTAAGAACCGGGGCTGGAATAATGGACTCGTTAGAATGCTCGGCCTCCAGGAATTCAAGCAGAGCGTTATCAGACACTGAATCAGACTATGAACCGAACGCTCTATTGCTACCTTGATATGATATTGGAATTATATCATTGTTGCATGTCCAAGATATTTAATTTCAGATATCAGGATTGGCATCAGCATTGCACAAGTAAAATATCGGATATTGGCATCAGCCTAGAATTCCCATATCGGTGCATCCCTAGTCCTTGTGTTTATCTGTATGTGTTGTAATTCTATTTATGGCCAGAAGAAGTTTAGAATTTTTAGAATTTTAGAAACACATTTAGTGCTGACATCTAATGCTCTGAGCTCTAAACCATCTTCTTGGTACATAGTATTAGTATTAATATCTGAAGATCTCCACTATCTTAAAATAGTCTCCAAATCTACCCAGGAGTCTCTTATCCTACATCAGTGTAATGAGCTAAATCGTGTTGGAGCATTTCTATTGGAGTAGCCGATGTACTCAAAGAGTCATGCAGCTTTTATTTATTTATTTATTTATTTATTTATTTATTTATTTTTGTTTACACGAATAAACAGAATGCGCTATATTTACAAGGCAGCGCTGAGATTCCTTCAGGAGCTGCAGCAGTCAGACCCCGGTTACACCCCGCTGAATACAAACAGACACACCGTCAGGGTGGAAAACCCAATCTCCCTGGCTGCTGGAGCGAGGTGACGTCAGGTCGCCCCTTAACCCACCTCCCAACCCCCCCTCCTAACCTCCCCGCTTAGGCAAATGTTTATCCGAATCCACGCTCTGCTTAATTTGACACGAGCGCCTGCGCCTCCAACGTTTCGGGATGCAAAACGGTAATTACTGAGAACCGGGGCTGGAATAATGAACTCGTTAGCATGCTCAGCCTCCTGGAATTCATTAGGCCCTCCAGACTTTGCTTCGGATCAAAGAGCATTCCCACACGACCGCAGAGCGTTATCGGACACGGAATCGGATTACGGACTGAACGCCTCATGGCTGATGAGGTTTAGAGCGATAGAATGGACAGATTTACTCACTTTCCCTCCTCGACCTGAATGTAGTCGACCAGCCGGGGCGTGTTTGGTGTCTGAAGGAGCTACGAGGTTAATGTAGCTAACGGATAATTACAGTTTATACCCCACTAATTAGCACAGTGCTAAACCTGAATTGTTGTTCATTAATCTCGAAAACACTAGATTACATGGTGTCATATATATAATGTGTAAAATATATATATATATATATATATATATATATATATATATATATATATATATATACTACTGAGTCTGAGGCACCCAAGCTCATACATACAATACAAAGTAACATGAATATGTTATTGTGAGAGAAGTAGATCAGATCTTGATCCAGTTTGAAGAACAAAGTTAGGTTCCAGATTTCTCCTGGACGCCCCAGACATTGTATGAATGTATTCAGTTCCTTCAGCAGCAAATCTTGATTTAGCTTAACAAAGTACTGAGCAGTCAAAGCAGGTATTAGATGAGAACTGATAATAATACTGGGTTGATTCACAAGGAGAAGCTTGGAAAGGGTTAAATAAACACACTGAGGTATGGAAAAGCTTTACTTACTCTATTAATACTGTTTAATATTTAATAATAAAGTTTTCTACTGAGCAAACCAGTAGTAGGGCTTCTAACAAACACCTGGGAGACCCAAAAAACCTGTCCCCATCAGATAAACAGCACTTTCAGCTTTGACAGAGAGGAGAACACCAAGCTCCACTCCTGCTTCAGATCTGAGAACATCCACAGGTGTTTCTGTCCATCCCTCCACTGTGAGAAGACACCTCAACACTATGTGGAGGCTGTAAAAGGATGTGTAGCTGTTTAAGAAGCTCATCACTGAGAAAAGCAGATGCAGACACATCAAACAAAGAAGCTGCTGTCGTTCTCAGAACAATGGACTGACCTCCCCAGAGTCCAGAACCTCAACATCATTGTGTTTGGGGTCATTTGGATGGTTGAGAAGCAGAACCAGTTTCTACAGTGCATCTGGAAAGTACACAAAACACCCCATAATGACAAAGTTCCAAACTTCTTCCAGTTACGGATGATGGAGGCCGCTATCTTCACTGGGACCTTCAATGCTGTAGTAATGATTGTCCTTCTGGAAGGTTCTCCTCTCTCCACAGAGCAATGCTGAAGCTATGTCAGAGTGACCCTTAGGTTCTTGGTCACCTCCCTGACTAAGGCCCTTCTATCCCAATCACTCAGCTCTAGGAAGAGTCCTGGTGGTTCCAAACTTCTTACATTCCACTGTGCTCATTGGGACCTTCAATGCTGTAGCAATAGTTGTCATGCTGGAAGGTTCTCCTCTCTCCACAGAGCAATACTGAAGCTCTGTCAGACTGACCCTTGGGTTCTTGGTCACCTCCCTGACTAAGGCCCTTCTATCCCAATCACTCAGCTCTAGGAAGAGTCCTGGTGGTTCCAAACTTCTTACATTCCACTGTGCTCATTGGGACCTTCAATGCTGTAGCAATAGTTGTCCTGCTGGAAGGTTCTCCTCTCTCCACTGAGCAATGCTGAAGCTCTGTCAGAGTGACCCTTGGGTTCTTGGTCACCTCACTGACTAAGGCCATTCTACTCCGATCACTCAGCTCTAGGAAGAGTCCTGGTGGTTCCAAACTTCCTCCATTCCACTGAACTCATTAGAACCTTCAGTGCTGCAGATGTTTCAGTACCCTTCCCCAGATCTGTGCCTCCATACAATCCTTCATAGCTTGGCTTGTGCTCTGACATGTACTGTCAACTACAGGACCTCATATAGACAGTGTGTGTCTTTCCAAATCATGTCCAATCAACTGGATTTAGCACAGGTGGTCTCCAATCAAGTTGTGGAACCAGGAGCACCAGGATTTTTAATGCTGTATATATGTATACCAAAAACATACTTTACCTTCAGTGTAAGTCAATGGAACCAGAATTTTTTCCAAGCTATTTTGGAGCACTTCTATTGGTCCATTCATCATGAAATTTTCACACAATGTAAACAACCATCCTGGTGGACCAGGAGGAAACAGGAGCACCTGAGCTCAGTTTTGAGTGTCATGGCAACGGCTGTAAATACTTATATATCTCTAGTTTTCAGCGTTTGACTAAATTTATCTCTTGATGTTCTTTTTGTTCACCAAAACAAAAAGACCCAGAATTACTCAAAAGGATGTCTGGTTCCATTGACTTCTATTAAAAGTAGAGTGTGTTTTTTTCTTCTGGAAAGTTATCGTTCCTGGCTATATAAGGTTTTGCTTCTGACAGCAGTGATAACACTAATAACACTCTGTCTGTGGCGCAAGTATCTTGGCTGATTGACCACATTTGGGATGATGGGGACATTAATTAAACTGTTAACTGTACTAAACGAGGGTCAGCATACAGTGTTAAGTAAACAGCATCCATCTCCAGTGAGACACACACACACACACACACACACACACACACGTGAAACTGTGCAATGTGTGTTGTTCCCCACACATGACCGCACACTGCGCAGACACACATGATGATGAGTCACAAACTTCTGGCTGCTGCTGTCTGATCCCATTACTGGTGATGTATTTTAGATTGGCTCTGTATTTGGAATAGAGGGGTAAAAAAAGAGATGCATGGCAACTAATACGCCCCAGTTACCACAATGAATGACCGGAGTAATGAACACACACACACACACACATACCCCCTACACACATGTACACACGGAAACACAGAAACACATACACTTGTGAGGACTTCCATCGGTTTCTATTCATTGCTGTTGTAGCTAAATGATACTACACCTTCACCTGAAATGACATGAGGTCCTCACAAGTATAGCAAAACAATAGACCACACTGGCCACCTCCTTATATCTACACTCACTGTCCAGTCTATCAGCTCCACTGACCATATAGGAGCTACACTTACAGACTGTAGTTCATCTCATTCTCTGTATACTTTATTACTCAGGACCCCTACAGAGCAGGTACTATTAGGGAGGTGGTGTGTCAGTGTGTGTTGTGCTGGTGTGAGTGGATCAGACACAGCAGTGCTGCTGCTGGAGTGTTTAAACACTGTGTCCACTCACCGTCCACTCTATTAGACACTCCTACTACTTGCTGGTCCACCTTGTAGATGTAGAGTCAGAGACAGTAACTCATCTGCTGCTGCACAGTTTGTGTTCCTCTAGTTCTTCATCAGTGGACACAGGACGCCGCCCACAGGACACTGCTGTCTGGATAGTTTTGGTTGGTGGACGATTCTCAGTCCAGCAGTGACACTGAGGTCTTTAAACACTCCGGCAGCAGCACTGCTGTGTCTGATCCACTCACACCAGCACAACACATACACACTAACACACCACCATCAGGTCAGTGTCACTGCAGTGCTGAGAATGACCCACCTCACTAATAGTACCTGCTCTGATATGTGGCTACCTCCTATATGGTCAGTGGAGCTGATATACTGGACAGTGAATGTTTGAAATGTATATGGAGAAAAATAGAAAACAAACTTTAAGCATGAAGACGTGTTCAATTCAATAAACACTAATTGTGCTTCAGGACGTGCGGAAGCCTGTTTACTTATTTTCACACGGAAAACCGGCGGAGCATGTTCCTGTAGATAAGCACGAGGCCACTAGAAATGCTCCAGAAGCATGGAGAAGTGTTGAGAAGCATTGAGAAGCATGGAAGGGTAGAGAGGCATGGAAAAGTGTTGAGAAGCATTGAGAAGCGTGAAGAAGCATGGAGAAGCATTGAGAAGCATGGAAGGGTAGAGAAGCATGGAGAAGTGTTGAGAAGCATTGAGAAGCGTGGAGAAGCTTGAGAAGCATGGAAGGGTAGAGAAGCATAGAGAAGTGTTGAGAAGCATTGAGGAGCGTGGAGAAATGTTGAGAAGCATGGAGAAACATGGATAAGTGTTGAGAAGCATTGAGAAGCGTGGAGAAGCTTGAGAAGCATGGAAGGGTAGAGAAGCATAGAGAAGTGTTGAGAAGCATTGAGGAGCGTGGAGAAATGTTGAGAAGTGTTGAGAAGTGTAGAGAAGTGTTGAGAAGTGTTGAGAAGTGTAGAGAAGTGTTGAGAAGCATTGAGAAGCATGGAAGGGTAGAGAAACGTGGAGAAGTGTGGAGAGGTGTTGAGAAGCGTAGAGAAGTGTTGAGAAGCATGGAGAAGAGTGGAAATAGTGCAGAAACATGGAGAAGTGTTAAGAAGCGTAGAGAAGTGTTGAGAAGTGTTGAGAAGCATGGAGAAGAGTGGAAATAGTGCAGAAACATGGAGAAGTGTTGAGAAGCATTGAGAAGCATGGAAGGGTAGAGAAACGTGGAGAAGTGTGGAGAGGTGTTGAGAAGCGTGGAGAAGCGTAGAGAAGTGTTGAGAAGCATGGAGAAGAGTGGAAATAGTGCAGAAACATGGAGAAGTGTTGAGAAGCGTAGAGAAGTGTTGAGAAGCATGGAGAAGAGTGGAAATAGTGCAGAAACATGGAGAAGTGTTGAGAAGCGTGGAGAATTGTGAAAAACTGTTGCATTAGGACGTGCGGAAGCCTGTTCACTTATTTTCACACAGAAAACCGGTGGAGCATGTTCCTGTAGATAAGCACGAGTCATGAATATCACATGCACCTCCGAAACTCAGCGTTTCATCATATTTCTGTCTGAGCAGACACAGCAACTCACTCCAGCTCCAGCGCTTCACAGCTAATTATCACACGCCGTGGATCCAGGATTCCCCCGTTCAGCTCTAATTTTAGGTCAAGCGAAGCACTTCAGCGTTACGACCAACGTTCTCCACCGCAGGCTGGCTCGCTGAAGGGCGGCGAGCGCACAGAACCATGTCGGTGGCATAAAAATAGACCCCCAGCTCTAATCACCAGGCCAATATTGTTTATGTACAAGCCCAGCGGGGAACAAACCCATCTCCAGACGCCAGGAAAGGAGACGCACTGCCGCGACTTCACTCACCCCAAGATAATTCTGGAAAGCAACGATAAGCAGATGATCAAAAGCAGCAGAGGACTCTGTGCAGCAGTGGGTGATCAAACAGCCATTGAGGAATCAATAGACAGGAGGCGAGTGATGGGGGGCGCGCTCCTCAAGCTCAATTCTCCTTATTTGAACATCATTATGTGAAGCTGTTGTTCTACGTGCTGATTGTTAATAACAAGCTGGGACCAGAACAGCAGCCACTCTGAGCTTTTATAGCCATACTGGTTTGGTCAAAGGGCTTGAGTGGATGGAGAACCTAATTGGATCTTCTAGTAATTTCTAGTAACCGGTATCTTCGTTTTTATCGATTTCCATGTTTCCGCATAACATCTATTGTTTACATTGCATGAAAGTTTCATGACGTATGATCCACTAGAAATGCTCCAGAAGCATGGAGAAGCATGGAGAAGCATGGAGAAGCATGGAGAAGCGTGGAGAGGTGGGAAAAAATGTGTTAAGAAGTGTGGAGAGGCATGGAGCAGCGCTGAGAAGCATGGAGAAGTGTGAAGAAGTGTTGAGAAGTGTTGAGAAGTGTGGAGAAGCATGGAGAGACATGGCTAATCATGCTGAAGTGTTCAGAAGTGTGGAGAAGCACTTGGAGAAGTGTTGAGAGGCATTGTGAAGCATGGAAGGGTAGAGAAGCATGGAGAAGTGTTGATAAGTGTTGAGAGACATTGTGAAGCATGGAAGGGTAGAGAAGCATTGAGAAGTGTTGAGAAGCATTGAGAAGCGAGGAGAAGTGTTGAGAAGCATGGAGAAGTGTGGAAAAGTGTTGAGAAGGTTTGAGAAGCATGGAGAAGAGTGGAAAAGCGTGGAGAATCATGGAGATGTGTTGAGAAGCATTAAGAAGCATGGAGAAGTGTTGAGAAGCATGGAGAAGTGTGGAGAAATGTTGGGAAGCATGGAGAAGTGTTGAGAAGCACTGAGAAGCATGGAAGGGTAGAGAAGCATGGAGAAGCTTGGAGAAGTGTTGAGAAGCATTGAGAAGCATGGAGAGGCGTTGAGAAGTGTGGAGAAGCATGGAGAGGCATGGTTAATCATGCTGAAGCGTTGAGAAGTGTGGAGAAGCATAGAAAAGCATGGGGAAACAAAGAAACATGGAGAAAATTGAGAAGTGTGGAGAAATAAGGAGAAGTGTGAAGAACTGTTGAGAAGCTTGGAGAAGTTTTGAGAAGAATTGAGAAGCATGGCGAGGTATTGAGTAGTGTTGAGCAGCATGGAAAAGCGTTGAGTAGCATGGAGAGGCATGGAGAATCATGCTGAAGCCTGGAGAAGCGCTGAGAAGCGTGGAGGAGCATCTAGAATTGTACACGAGCGTGGAAAAGTGCAGAGAATCATGGACAAGCGTTGAGAAGCAAGGAAGGGTGGAGAAGCATGGAGAAGTGCAGAGAAGCACCTCTCTTGCACCAACTGACCAGCACTTTCTGTTCTCACACATGTAAACACAGAACACAGTGAGCTAAAGCCGGCTTCGAGAGTCTCTCTCACAAACGAGTCTTTGGATAATAGCTGCAGGAGAACAATAACCTAGAATAAATATGCACAGCACTTCCTGAACGTGCTACATTCCACATTAGTCACGCTTAGTAAGCACTCACAGATCTAAACCACGAAGCCTAGCGCATCTCCACATCTAGAAAAAACAGTACGTTACGTTTCACTGGACAGCATGAAGGTGCTGTAACTCCTCCAGCATCATGTTTATACGGGTCATCGCCAAATTCTCCGAATTCACAGCAACACATGCTTCAATACATCATTTTATTAATGTTGTGAATTATTACGTAAACAGGATCTCAGCTCTCAGAGACAAACAGAGTCTCTAACTCCACGCCAGCAAGGTGGAGCTGTAAGAGAGTGTAAAAGAGTCCTCTAAGTGAATATATATATATATATATATACAGGGTGGCATGGTGGTATAGTGATTAGTATAGTGGTGTAGTGGTCAGTATGGTGGTATAGTGATTAGTATAGTGGTGTAGTGGTTAGTATGGTGGTGTAGTGGTTAGTATGGTGGTATAGTGATTAGTATAGTGGTGTAGTGGTTAGTATGGTGGTGTAGTGGTTAGTATGGTGGTGTAGTGGTTAGTAAGGTGGTGTAGTGGTTAGTATGGTGGTGTAGTGGTTAGTATGGTGGTGTAGTGGTTAGTATAGTGGTGTAGTGGTTAGTATGGTGGTGTAGTGGTTAGTACGGTGGTGTAGTGGTCAGTATGGTGGTGTAGTGGTCAGTATGGTGGTGTAGTGGTTAGTATGGTGGTGTAGTGGTCAATACGGTGGTGTAGTGGTTAGTACGGTGGTGTAGTGGTTAGTATGGTGGTGTAGTGGTTAGTACGGTGGTGTAGTGGTTAGTACGGTGGTGTAGTGGTCAGTATGGTGGTGTAGTGGTCAGTATGGTGGTGTAGTGGTTAGTATGGTGGTGTAGTGGTCAGTATGGTGGTGTAGTGGTTAGTATGGTGGTGTAGTGGTTAGTATGGTGGTGTAGTGGTCAGTATGGTGGTGTAGTGGTTAGTATGGTGGTGTAGTGGTTAGTTTGGTGGTGTAGTGGTCAGTATGGTGGTGTAGTGGTTAGTATGGTGGTGTAGTGGTCAGTATGGTGGTGTGGTGGTCAGTACGGTGGTGTAGTGGTCAGTATGGTGGTGTAGTAGTTAGTATGGTGGTGTAGTGGTTAGTATGGTGGTGTAGTGGTTAGTACGGTGGTATAGTGATTAGTATAGTGGTGTAGTGGTTAGTATGGTGGTGTAGTGGTTAGTATGGTGGTGTAGTGGTTAGTACGGTGGTGTAGTGGTCAGTATGGTGGTGTAGTGGTCAGTATGGTGGTGTAGTGGTTAGTATGGTGGTGTAGTGGTCAATACGGTGGTGTAGTGGTTAGTACGGTGGTGTAGTGGTTAGTATGGTGGTGTAGTGGTTAGTATGGTGGTGTAGTGGTTAGTACGGTGGTGTAGTGGTTAGTACGGTGGTGTAGTGGTTAGTATGGTGGTGTAGTGGTCAGTATGGTGGTGTAGTGGTTAGTATGGTGGTGTAGTGGTTAGTATGGTGGTGTAGTGGTCAGTATGGTGGTGTAGTGGTCAGTATGGTGGTGTAGTGGTTAGTATGGTGGTGTAGTGGTTAGTATGGTGGTGTAGTGGTTAGAATGGTGGTGTAGTGGTTAGTACGGTGGTGTAGTGGTTAGTACGGTGGGTTAGTGGTCAGTATGGTGGTGTAGTGGTCAGTATGGTGGTGTAGTGGTCAGTATGGTGGTGTAGTGGTTAGTATGGTGGTGTAGTGGTTAGTATGGTGGTGTAGTGGTCAGTATGGTGGTGTAGTGGTTAGTATGGTGGTGTAGTGGTTAGTATGGTGGTGTAGTGGTTAGTATGGTGGTGTAGTGGTCAATACGGTGGTGTAGTGGTCAGTATGGTGGTATAGTGATTAGTATAGTGGTATAGTGATAAGTATGGTGGTGTAGTGGTTAGTATGGTGGTGTAGTGGTTAGTACGGTGGTGTAGTGGTTAGTATGGTGGTGTAGTGGTCAGTATGGTGGTGTAGTGGTTAGTATGGTGGTGTAGTGGTTAGTATGGTGGTGTAGTGGTCAGTATGGTAGTGTAGTGGTTAGTATGGTGGTGTAGTGGTTAGTATGGTGGTGTAGTGGTCAGTATGGTGGTGTAGTGGTCAGTATGGTGGTGTAGTGGTTAGTATGGTGGTGTAGTGGTTAGTATGGTGGTGTAGTGGTTAGAATGGTGGTGTAGTGGTTAGTACGGTGGTGTAGTGGTTAGTACGGTGGTGTAGTGGTCAGTATGGTGGTGTAGTGGTTAGTATGGTGGTGTAGTGGTCAGTATGGTGGTGTAGTGGTCAGTATGGTGGTGTAGTGGTTAGTATGGTGGTGTAGTGGTTAGTATGGTGGTGTAGTGGTCAATACGGTGGTGTAGTGGTCAGTATGGTGGTATAGTGATTAGTATAGTGGTATAGTTATAAGTATGGTGGTGTAGTGGTTAGTACGGTGGTGTAGTGGTTAGTACGGTGGTGTAGTGGTTAGTATGGTGGTGTAGTGGTCAGTATGGTGGTGTAGTGGTTAGTATGGTGGTGTAGTGGTTAGTATGGTGGTGTAGTGGTTAGTATGGTGGTGTAGTGGTCAGTATGGTGGTGTAGTGGTTAGTATGGTGGTGTAGTGGTTAGTATGGTGGTGTAGTGGTTAGTACGGTGGTGTAGTGGTCAGTATGGTGGTGTAGTGGTTAGTATGGTGGTGTAGTGGTTAGTAAGGTGGTGTAGTGGTTAGTACGGTGGTGTAGTGGTTAGTATGGTGGTGTAGTTGTCAGTATGGTGGTGTAGTGGTCAGTATGGTGGTGTAGTGGTTAGTATGGTGGTGTAGTGGTTAGTATGGTGGTGTAGTGGTCAGTATGGTGGTGTAGTGGTTAGTATGGTGGTGTAGTGATTAGTATGGTGGTGTAGTGGTTAGTACTGTGGTGTAGTGGTCAGTACGGTGGTGTAGTGGTCAATACGGTGGTGTAGTGGTTAGTATGGTGGTGTAGTGGTTAGTATGGTGGTGTAGTGGTTAGTACGGTGGTGTAGTGGTTAGTATGGTGGTGTAGTGGTCAGTATGGTGGTGTAGTGGTCAGTATGGTGGTGTAGTGGTTAGTATGGTGGTGTAGTGGTCAGTATGGTGGTGTAGTGGTTAGTATGGTGGTGTAGTGGTTAGTATAGTGGTGTAGTGGTCAGTATGGTGGTGTATTGGTTAGTATGGTGGTGTAGTGGTTAGTATGGTGGTGTAGTGGTCAGTATGGTGGTGTAGTGGTCAGTATGGTGGTGTAGTGGTTAGTATGGTGGTGTAGTGGTCAGTATGGTGGTGTAGTGGTCAGTATGGTGGTGTAGTGGTTAGTATAGTGGTGTAGTGGTTAGTATGGTGGTGTAGTGGTCAGTATGGTGGTGTAGTGGTCAGTATGGTGGTGTAGTGGTTAGTATGGTGGTGTAGTGGTCAGTATGGTGGTGTAGTGGTTAGTATGGTGGTGTAGTGGTTAGTATGGTGGTGTAGTGGTTAGTACGGTGGTGTAGTGGTTAGTACGGTGGTGTAGTGGTTAGTACGGTGGTGTAGTGGTTAGTACGGTGGTGTAGTGGTTAGTATGGTGGTGTAGTGGTTAGTATGGTGGTGTAGTGGTTAGTATGGTGGTGTAGTGGTCAGTATGGTGGTGTAGTGGTCAGTATGGTGGTGTAGTGGTTAGTATGGTGGTGTAGTGGTTAGTACGGTGGTGTAGTGGTTAGTATGGTGGTGTAGTGGTTAGTATGGTGGTGTAGTGGTTAGTATGGTGGTGTAGTGGTTAGTATGGTGGTGTAGTGGTTAGTATGGTGGTGTAGTGGTCAGTACGGTGGTGTAGTGGTTAGTATGGTGGTGTAGTGGTTAGTATGGTGGTGTAGTGGTTAGTATGGTGGTGTAGTGGTTAGTATGGTGGTGTAGTGGTCAGTATGGTGGTGTAGTGGTTAGTATGGTGGTGTAGTGGTCAGTATGGTGGTGTAGTGGTTAGTATGGTGGTGTAGTGGTTAGTATGGTGGTGTAGTGGTTAGTATGGTGGTGTAGTGGTTAGTATGGTGGTGTAGTGGTCAGCACTGTCTCCTCACAGTAAGATGATCTGGGTTAGATTCCCGGTCTGGGTGGTTCTGTGTGGAGTGTGTATGGTCTCTCTGTGTTTGAGTGAGTTTCCTCCGGGTACTCCGGTTTCCTCCCACAATCCAAACACATGCATGTTAGGTTGATTGGTCACTCTAAACTGCCCGTAGGTGTGAGTGTGTGAGTGAGTGTTGGCCATGCAATGGACTGGCGAACTGTCCACGGTGTACCCCGCCCTTTGTCACATTGTCACCCAATGTAAACAGCATCCAAATGATGTAGAAAAATAAAAATCAACAAAAATGGACAAAGATACATGTTTTTCTTTGGACAGCAACAAATATAATATATATATACACACAAGTACACGCTGATATAGGTATATATATATATATATATCTGCGTGAGTGTTTGTGTCTCAAAGGCGTTTTGAGCTGCAGAGCGTTCCGTTCACCGCGTCACATTGTGCTGACTGTGAGTTTCTGTAGGAGAGCATGATAAAGAAATGGAGAATAAACTCTGCGATGAAGGAGACGTTTTTCAGAGACACTTCACACACATTCTCACACCTGTGAAAGTGCAGCGAGCAGCAGAAAGATGGAGAGAAGAGTGAGAATAGTGAAGTGACGAATTCCACTGACGGGGGACTCAGCCGCTACCTCTGGCTTCATACGAAAGAAAGATAAATAAATGGTAGTTTTGAGCAGAGTCGTATGCAGCGTCAGGTAACGTGACCTTGTGACCTGCTAGTAAACTCTCAGCTTGCTCAGGTTGACAGGAAGTGGATTCCCGGTCCGGGTGGTTCTGTGAGGAGTGTGTATGGTCTCTCTGTGTTTGAGTGGGTTCCTCCGGGTACTCCGGTTTCCTCCCACAGTCCAAACACATGCATGCTACGTTGATCCTCACTCTAAACTGCCTCTAGGTGTGAGTGAGTGTGTGCGTGTGGGAGTGTGTGTTAGCCATGCAATGGACTGTCAACCTGTCCATGGTGTACCCGGCCTTCACCTGATGACGCTGGGATTGGCTCCAGCCCCCCCGTGACCCCAACTAGCAGGATAAAGCGGAAGATAATGGATGGATAAAAAACAATGTGAAGAACAGAATGTGATGTGTAGTGCAACTTTGTACCTGAAGAGGTGATAGTGAGTCACTGTAGTACCACTTTGTACCTGAAGAGGTGATAGTGAGTCACTGTAGTACCACTTTGTACCTGAAGAGGCGATAGTCAGTCACTGTAGTACCACTTTGTCCCTGAAGAGGTGATAGTGAGTCACTGTAGTACCACTTCATACCTAAAGAGGTGGTAGTGAGTCGCTATACTACCATTTTGTAACTAAAGAGGTGATAGTGAGTCACTGTAGTACCACTTTGTACATAAAGAGGTGATAGTGAGTCACTGTAGTACCACTTTCTACCTGAAGAGGTGATAGTGAGTCACTGTAGTACCACTTTGTACCTGAAGAGGTGATAGTGAGTCACTGTAGTACCACTTTGTACCTGAAGAGGTGATAGTGAGTCACTGTAGTACCACTTTGTACATAAAGAGGTGATAGTGAGTCACTGTAGTACCACTTTGTACCTGAAGAGGTGATAGTGAGTCACTGTAGTACCACTTTGTACCTGAAGAGGTGATAGTGAGTCACTGTAGTACCACTTTGAACATAAAGAGGTGATAGTGAGTCACTGTAGTATCAATTTTTACCTGAAGAGGTGATAATGAGTCACTGTAGTACCACTTTGTACCTGAAGAGGTGATAATGAGTCACTGTAGTACCACTTTGTACCTGAAGAGGTTATAGTGAGTCACTGTAATACCACATTGTACCTGAAGAGGTGATAGTGAGTCACTGTAGTACCACTTTGTACCTGAAGAGGTGATAGTGAGTCACTGTAGTACCAATTTGCACCTGAAGAGGTGATAGTGAGTCACTGAAGTACCACTTTGTACCTGAAGAGGTGATAGTGAGTCACTGTAGTACCAATTTCTACCTGAAGAGGTGATAGTGAGTCACTGTAGTACCAATTTCTACCTGAAGAGGTGATAGTGAGTCACTGTATTGTGGAGTAGAATCAGTCCAACATGTGAGGATGAGGAAGTAGTGCTGTGGTATTCTAACCTCTTGTCACGGTGAAGGTGCTGCTCCTGGTTGGATAATTTAAGAACAGGCAGCCAATGAACGAACAGTAAACACAAGGATGGCTGAAGCTGTTGGTGAAAAACCACATTCAGCAGTAAATAAAAGAAGTGATAGAAGCAGAAGCAGAACGAGAGTGAACACTGGAGCTGCTCTCCACCACTGGAGACACTCTCGGAGAGGAAGAGGATGAAGTTTGAACTGTCTTCTAGACTGGTAAGGAGTGAGGAGGGAGGAGGAGGGACTGTATTATTTTATGAATGGTGATATGCTGCCCCCTGTTGTCTCGTTGTATTATCTTTCAAACTGCTGCTTTAATAGCTCCACATGGTTTGAGGTAATTGTGTACGTTTGTGTAGAGAGAGAGCGAGAGAGAGAGAGAGAGAGAGAGAGAGAGCGAGAGAGAGAGAGATAGTCAGAGAGAGAGAGAGATAGTCAGAGAGAGAGAGATAGAGAGAGAGAGAGCGAGAGAGAGAGAGAGAGAGAGAGAGAGAGATAGTCAGAGAGAGAGCGAGAGAGAGAGAGAGAGAGAGAGAGAGAGAGATAGAGAGAGAGAGAGAGAGAGAGAGAGAGAGATAGTCAGAGAGAGAGAAAGAGAGAGATAGTCAGAGAGAGAGAGAAAGAGAGAGAGTCAGAGAGAGAGAGAAAGAGAGAGAGAGTCAGAGAGAGAGAGAGAGAGAGAAAGAGTCAGAGAGAGAGAGAGAGAGACAGTCAGAGAGAGAGAGAGATAGTCAGAGAGAGAGAGAGAGAGAGAGAGAGAGAGAGAGAGAGACAGTCAGAGAGAGAGAGAAAGAGAGAGAGTCAGAGAGAGAGAGAAAGAGAGAGAGTCAGAGAGAGAGAGAAAGAGAGAGAGTCAGAGAGAGAGAGAGAGAGAGAGAGAGAGAGACAGAGAGAAAGAGTGAGAGTTAGAGTCAGAGAGAGAGAGCCCCCAAACCCACTGCAGCCCTCAAACCCACAGCAGTCCCCAAACCCACTGCACCTCCCAAACCCCCAAACCCACTGCACCTCCCAAACCCCCAAACCTACTGCACCTCCCAAACCCCCAAACCTACTGCAGCTCCCAAACCCCCAAACCTACTGCAGCTCCCAAACCCACTGCAGCTCCCAAACCCACTGCAGCTCCCAAACCGCCAAACCCACTGCAGCTCCCAAACCCCCAAACCCACTGCAGCTCCCAAACCCACTGCACCTCCCAAACCCCCAAACCCACTGCAGCTCCCAAACCGCCAAACCCACTGCAGCTCCCAAACCCCCAAACCCACTGCAGCTCCCAAACCCACTGCAGCTCCCAAACCTACTACAGCTCCCAAACCCCCAAACCCACTGCAGCTCCCAAACCCCCAAACCCACTGCAGCTCCCAAACCCACTGCACCTCCCAAACCTACTACAGCTCCCAAACCCCCAAACCCACTGCAGCTCCCAAACCTACTACAGCTCCCAAACCCCCAAACCCACTGCAGCTCCCAAACCCACTGCAGCTCCCAAACCCACTGCAGCTCCCAAACCCCCAAACCCACTGCAGCTCCCAAACCCACTGCAGCTCCCAAACCCACTGCAGCTCCCAAACCCCCAAACCCACTGCAGCTCCCAAACCTACTACAGCTCCCAAACCCCCAAACCCACTGCAGCTCCCAAACCCACTGCAGCTCCCAAACCCCCAAACCCACTTCAGCTCCCAAACCCCCAAACCCACTGCAGCTCCCAAACCCACTGCACCTCCCAAACCCCCAAACCCACTGCAGCTCCCAAACCTACTGCAGCTCCCAAACCCACTGCAGCTCCCAAACCCCCAAACCCACTGCAGCTCCCAAACCTACTGCAGCTCCCAAACCCACTGCACCTCCCAAACCCCCAAACCCACTGCAGCTCCCAAACCCCCAAACCCACTGCAGCTCCCAAACCTACTGCAGCTCCCAAACCCACTGCACCTCCCAAACCCCCAAACCCACTGCAGCTCCCAAACCCACTGCAGCTCCCAAACCCACTGCACCTCCCAAACCCCCAAACCTACAGCACCTCCCAAACCCCCAAACCCACTGCAGCTCCCAAACCTACTGCAGCTCCCAAACCCACTGCACCTCCCAAACCCCCAAACCCACTGCAGCTCCCAAACCCACTGCAGCTCCCAAACCCACTGCAGCTCCCAAACCCACTGCACCTCCCATACCCCCAAACCTACTGCAGCTCCCAAACCCCCAAACCCACTGCAGCTCCCAAACCCACTGCAGCTCCCAAACCCACTGCAGCTCCCAAACCCCCAAACCCACTGCAGCTCCCAAACCCACTGCAGCTCCCAAACCCCCAAACCCACTGCAGCTCCCAAACCCACTGCAGCTCCCAAACCCCCAAACCCACTGCAGCTCCCAAACCCACTGCAGCTCCCAAACCCCCAAACCCGCTGCGGCTCCCAAACCCGCTGCGGCTCCCAAACCCACTGCACCTCCCAAACCCACTATGGCTCCCAAACCCACTGCAGTCCCCAAACCCACTGCACCTCCCAAACCCCCAAACCCACTGCACCTCCCAAACCCCCAAACCCACTGCAGCCCTCAAACCCACTGCAGCCTTCAAACCCACTGCACCTCCCAAACCCCCAAACCCACTGCAGCCCTCAAACCCACTTCAGCCCTCAAACCCACTGCAGCCCTCAAACCCACTGCAGCCCTCAAACCCACTGCGGCTCCCAAACCCACTGCGGCTCCCAAACCGAGCGCGCTCAAGCTCCTGCGCTCAGTGTAGAGCTTTATTAATGATGTTGAACAAGTAAAGTGCTGACCTGCTTTTTGGCAGCTGCCTTCCATACGAGACGACTGGCCTTGGCACGAGCGAGCAGCAAGCTCAGCGTGAGCTCTAAGAGGGAGCCGAGCGGGAGCAGAGAGTGGGGGCAGAGGTGGGGCAAAGAGGGAGCAGAGCAGGAGGAGAGCAGAAGCAGGGTGGGCATAAAGGTGGGTTAGAATGAGGACAGGGTGGGCAGCGACAAAGACAGACAGCGTAGGCATGCAGGAGGCAGAGTGTAGGCACAGAGCGGGTGGTAGAACTGGGGAGAGAGCCGGGACAGAGAAGACACACACACAGTGGGCACAGAGAGCCGTCGGTGCTGTAAGCTGGTGTGAAAGCTCTGCGGCGCCTGAACAAAACTCTAATGCTGTGTTAGCGTGCTGGCAGCAGGCAGTCAGACCCGACCCTTCAGAGTTTTCACCGGAGCAGAGACGGAAACCTCTGCCACTGCCAGCAGCGACGGCAAAGCGTTCCGGCTCATCAGGTCTCTGAAACTTTGCCATCAAAATGTTGATTTTTTTATTGGAACCATGGATGCAGAACAAGGGCAGCAAGGCAGGAAGGGACTGGGTTCGATTCCCAGGCCAGGCGACCAGAGAATGAGAAACTCCAGAGTGTGCGTGTGGAGTTTGCATGGTCATGGTCCTGCTTGGAGCTCACACTGAGCTTGCTGCTCACTCCTGCTGTATCCAGTCGTCTTGTATGGAAGGCTGTGGCCAAAAAGAATTGGAATAGAATTGGAGATGCTAAATTGCCCCGTAGCTCTGTGCAATGGACTGGAGGCCCATCCAGGGTGTTTCCAGCCCTCCGCCCAATGAGTTCGGGGATGGGCTCCAGCACCCACCACCTTCCTCCAGAAGGATAACCAGCTTAGAAGATGAATGAATGAATGGATGGATGCAGAACAACAGCAAATGAAGTCCACCTTAAATAAACAATCAACACTGCTCTGCTCTGATAAGCTCACATCTTCCCAGTGATACTGCCACCATGGCAACGTCTGCCAGTCAGGTATCGATACCCTCACGCCTTCATCTCATATTAATGTTTCTGTTTATCTACAATTAGCCTTCATCTGATCCAACCGGACGCAGCTCTCTCTCTTTTTATCTGTCTCTCCTTCTCTGGCCTTGTCCCAATTCTTGCCCGAAGCCCTGAGGGTCTCCTGAAGTGTGCACTGTTATGTCGTTGTTGAAGCGTAAGCAAATGGGGTGTAAGTGTTCTAGGCACTGGTGGGTTAAGATCAGAATTGGGACACACTTCATCCCATACTCCTTCACCTGTACACACCAATACTGGTTAAACGGGATGGGTGCTTTCTTTTGCACAGCTGTGGAGTTGCCTCTCCCTCCAGCTCAGTGAGTTTGATACCTTCAGAAGATCCTTCATTTCATTGGAATGTGAACAGATGTGTAGAACGTGGTTGAGACATAATGTGATGTTTCTGTATAGGCCCCCCAGGGCTGTGTGCTCAGTCCTCTGCTCCTCACACCTCTGACACACGACTGCACAACCACATACAGCACAAATCACATAGTGAAGTTTGCAGACGACACAACTCTGGTGGGTCTCATTACCAAGGGGGACGAAACCCACTACTGTGAACGTTATGTTAGTCATTTTATATGTTTGTTGTAATTAGTATCAATGTATCCGCGGTTGCACCGGAAGTTCTAACACAAAGTAAACAAAGATGCTCCCCCCCAGTTTTGTAATGGAAAATAGCATGAATACAGTCTTAAATATACAGCTAGTATTGTATAGTCTTATAAATACAGTCTTATATACACAGCAGATACAGTACAGTCTTATAAATACAGTCTTATATACACAGCAGATACAGTACAGTCTTATATATACAGTCTTATATACACAGCAGATACAGTACAGTCTTATATATACAGTCTTATATACACAGTCTTATACACAGCTAATACAATACAGTCATATATACAGTCTTATATATACAGCTAATACAGTACAGTATTATATATACAGTCTTATATATACAGCTAATACAGTCCAGTCTTATATATACAGTCTTATATATACAGCTAATACAGTCCAGTCTTATATATACAGTCTTATATATACAGCTAATACAGTCCAGTCTTATATATACAGTCTTATATACACAGCTAATACAGTACAGTCTTATATATACAGTCTTATATACACAGCAGATACAGTACAGTCTTATATACAGTCTTATATATACAGCTAATACAGTACAGTATTATATATACAGTCTTATATATACAGCTAATACAGTCCAGTCTTATATATACAGTCTTATATATACAGCTAATACAGTCCAGTCTTATATATACAGTCTTATATATACAGCAAATACAGTCCAGTCTTATATATAGTCTTATATACACAGCTAATACAGTACAGTCTTATATATACAGTCTTATATACACAGCTAATACAGTACAGTCTTATATATAGTCTTATATACACAGTTAATACAATACAGTCTTATATATACAGTCTTATATATACAGCTAATACAGTCCAGTCTTATATATACAGTCTTATATATACAGCTAATACAGTCCAGTCTTATATATACAGTCTTATATATACAGCTAATACAGTCCAGTCTTATATATACAGTCTTATATACACAGCTAATACAGTACAGTCTTATATATACAGTCTTATATACACAGCAGATACAGTACAGTCTTATATACAGTCATATATATACAGCTAATACAGTACAGTATTATATATACAGTCTTATATATACAGCTAATACAGTCCAGTCTTATATATACAGTCTTATATATACAGCTAATACAGTCCAGTCTTATATATACAGTCTTATATATACAGCAAATACAGTCCAGTCTTATATATAGTCTTATATACACAGCTAATACAGTCCAGTCTTATATATAGTCTTATATACACAGTTAATACAATACAGTCTTATATATACAGTCTTATATACACAGCAGATACAGTACAGTCTTATATATACAGTCTTATATATACAGCTAATACAGTACAGTCTTATATATACAGTCTTATATACACAGCAGATACAGTACAGTCTTATATATACAGTCTTATATATACAGCTAATACAGTACAGTCTTATATATACAGTCTTATATATACAGTCTTATATACACAGCTAATACAGTACAGTCTTATATATAGTCTTATATACACAGTTAATACAATACAGTCTTATATATACAGTCTTATATACACAGCAGATACAGTACAGTCTTATATATACAGTCTTATATATACAGCTAATACAGTACAGTCTTATATATACAGTCTTATATACACAGCAGATACAGTACAGTCTTATATATACAGTCTTATATATACAGCTAATACAGTACAGTCTTATATATACAGTCTTATATATACAGTCTTATATACACAGCTAATACAGTACAGTCTTATATATACAGTCTTATATACACAGCTAATACAGTACAGTCTTATATATACAGTCTTATATATACAGTCTTATATATACAGCTAATACAGTACAGTCTTATATATACAGTCTTATATACACAGCAGATACAGTACAGTCTTATATATACAGTCTTATATATACAGTCTTATATATACAGCTAATACAGTACAGTCTTATATATACAGTCTTATATACACAGCTAATACAGTACAGTCTTATATATACAGTCTTATATATACAGCTAATACAGTACAGTCTTATATATACAGTCTTATATATACAGTCTTATATATACAGTCTTATATACACAGCTAATACAGTACAGTCTTATATATACAGTCTTATATACACAGCTAATACAGTACAGTCTTATATATACAGTCTTATATATACAGTTTTATATACACAGCAGATACGGTAGTCATATTTATACAGAGTATACGTCTTGATTCTCAGCTCACAGAGTCACCTGGATGTGAAGCAGTTCTTCTGAGAAAAAAGAGCACGTCCTGAAAACAAGCCGGTCGTTTTTCTTCTAGTGATTTAAATAAGTTGAGAGTCATGAGGAGACGTGCGGCAGTGAGAATGTCTCGCTGTGCCGCTGCGATTGAAGTCTTCCTCTGTGGCGGACGGCACCAGAGCCAGATGTTAGTGTGGAACAGACAGCTGTGGCATTTCTCCGCTCCACAGGCTTTCCCTGCTGGAGCCGCACACTCACACGGCACTTCCTTCCGAACCAACTTGGAAAATCAGGACAAACTCAACTAGAGCTAACAAAAACGCATCAGTCTGAAAGCTCTCACGTTCAAAGTGCTTAATCGATGCACCATTCAGTCATAAACGTGAACAGAGTGATTCAGAGTGTTCTGGTGTGAAGTGGTTCAGATGGTGTTTATAGTGGTGGTGATGGAAATCAGGGGTCTCCACTTCCACAACACAAATATACACATTTTATTTATAATCAAACCCACCAGTACCTACACATGAGGATTTATATAGAATGTTGATGATAGTAAAATAGGGAAGAAAATGTAATTTTTTCTTTGGGGACTATTTTGTTGACCTGGCGTATCCCTCCACCGTGAATTAATTAAATTATACTGTAGGTTAAAATCTCATCTATGCTTCAGATATTATACAATATATTTCATGAAATAAGTAGTTGAAAGTACAAGGTGGGTGTTTCTAATAAAGTGGCCAGTGAGTGGAAGTATAAGGTAGGTGTTTCTAATAAAGTGGCAAGTTAGTGGAAGTACAAGGTAGGTGTTTCTAATAAAGTGGACAGTTAGAGGAAGTACAAGGTGGGTGTTTCTAATAAAGTGGCCATTGAGTGGAAGTACAAGGTAGGTGTTTCTAATAAAGTGGCAAGTTAGTGGAAATACAAGGTAGGTGTTTCTAATAAAGTGGACAGTTAGAGGAAGTACAAGGTGGGTGTTTCTAATAAAGTGGCCACTGAGTGGAAGTACAAGCTGGGTGTTTCTAATAAAGTGGCAAGTTAGTGGAATACAAGGAAGGTGTTTCTAATAAAGTGGACAGTTAGAGGAAGTACAAGGTGGGTGTTTCTAATAAAGTGGCCACTGAGTGGAAGTACAAGCTGGGTGTTTCTAATAAAGTGGCAAGTTAGTGGAAATACAAGGTAGGTGTTTCTAATAAAGTGGACAGTTAGAGGAAGTACAAGGTGGGTGTTTCTAATAAAGTGGCCACTGAGTGGAAGTACAAGCTGGGTGTTTCTAATAAAGTGGCAAGTTAGTGGAATACAAGGAAGGTGTTTCTAATAAAGTGGACAGTTAGAGGAAGTACAAGGTGGGTGTTTCTAATAAAGTGGCCATTGAGTGGAAGTACAAGGTAGGTGTTTCTAATAAAGTGGCAAGTTAGTGGAAATACAAGGTAGGTGTTTCTAATAAAGTGGACAGTTAGAGGAAGTACAAGGTGGGTGTTTCTAATAAAGTGGCCACTGAGTGGAAGTACAAGCTGGGTGTTTCTAATAAAGTGGCAAGTTAGTGGAATACAAGGAAGGTGTTTCTAATAAAGTGGACAGTTAGAGGAAGTACAAGGTGGGTGTTTCTAATAAAGTGGCCAGTAAGTGGAAATACAAGGTAGGTGTTTCTAATAAAGTGGCCACTTAATGAAAGTACAAGGTGTGTGTTTCTAATAAAGTGGCCAGTAAGTGGAAATACAAGGTAGGTGTTTCTAATAAAGTGGACAGTTAGAGGAAGTACAAGGTGGGTGTTTCTAACAAAGGGGCCAGTGAGTGGAAGTACAAGCTAGGAGTTTCTAATGAAGTGGCCAGTTAATGAAAGTACAAGATGTGTGTTTCTAATAAAGTGGCCAGTACGTGGAAGTACAAGGTAGGTGTTTCTAATAAAGTGGCCAGTGAGTGGAAGTACAAGGTAGGTGTTTCTAATAAAGTGGCAAGTTAGTGGATATACAAGGTAGGTGTTTCTAATAAAGTGGACAGTTAGAGGAAGTACAAGGTGGGTGTTTCTAATAAAGTGGACAGTTAGAGGAAGTACAAGGTGGGTGTTTCTAATAAAGTGGAAAGTTAGAGGAAGTACAAGGTGTGTGTTTCTAATAAAGTGGCCAGTAAGTGGAAATACAAGGTAGGTGTTTCTAATAAAGTGGACAGTTAGAGGAAGTACAAGGTAGGTGTTTCTAATAAAGTGGCCAGTAAGTGGAAGTACAAGGTAGGTGTTTCTAATAAAGTGGCCAGTGAGTGGAAGTACAAGGTAGGTGTTTCTAATAAAGTGGCAAGTTAGTGGATATACAAGGTGGGTGTTTCTAATGAAGTGGCCACTTAATGAAAGTACAAGGTGTGTGTTTCTAATAAAGTAGCCAGTTAGTAGAAGCACACGGTGGGTGTTTCTAATAAAGTGGCCAGTGAGTGGAAGTACAAGCTGGGCGTTTCTAATAAAGTGGACAGTTAGTGTTATACTCCAAAATTAGCTGTGTGCTGCTTATGAACCCACACCTGCAGTGAGCAGTGAGTCAGACCCCCCCCCCCACACACACACACACACACATACACACACACACACACACACACTCTCTCTCTTCTATATTCAAACACTCTCAGCCTGAACTGAATAAGATGTCAACTGTATACAGGAAACAGAGCAGCAGCTTAGGCTGAGTAGCCACGGCAACCAGATACCAGTACGGGAGAAAGTGGGTAGAAAAGCTGTTCTGAAGTGCAGAGAGAGAATAACACAGCTGTTATATATTATCAATTAGTTGGTGATATAAGAATATATAAGAAACATAAATATAACAAATCAATTCCTTCTACTGTCCAGAGGATCATTTATGAGCAGAAAAGATTTAAAACCACGATCAACTTGTCCAGGCCAGTCCGCCCCAGCAAATTATACCAGGGTCCTGACTGTAGAATGTTAAACGAAGTCAATGGGAACCTCAAATATCTCATCACAGCTCTGTCACTGTCAGGGGCTCCAACTTAGCCACAATACAGGCCATGAAATTGCTGCCTCCATCAACTCTGGATGCTATTACTGTAAAACAGGCTTCACTGCTTGGAGATGAACACAACTGTGGAAACTCTCCATCTGATTTAAGGCAACAGTTCATTTGAACTCTGAGTGCTTTCCAAACAATCTGTACTGATAGCAGGTTAAACAATAAACAAGAGTCTGCAGGCTGTTTGGAGATAAGCTGCATTATCCAGTGCAGAGGTTCCCAACCTTCTCTAACTCACAGCCCCCAAGACTGACCAGATCATTTAAACAGCAACTGATATGCTCATTATTAGTGTTGATCACTTCCTGTTTGGGTTCTAACAGAACAGATTTACATTCAGTTGTAATAAAACACAACATATATATATATATATATATATATATATATATATATATATATATATATATATATATATATATATATATATATATATATATGTGTGTGTATTTATCCTCTGTCTTTAAGGCCTGTACCTGGATTGGTCAACTGCCAGTAGTAGCTATATTCATGCTATTTTCCATGACAACACTGGGGGGCTATCTTTGTTTACTCTGCGTTAGAACTTCCGGTGCTACCGCAAATACACTGATACTGATTACAAGCAAAATGACAACAAACATATAAAATGACTAGAATAACATGTTGAGTTAGAGGGAGTCAGTAATTGGAAGAAGATGAAAACTTGTCTTAAACAACAGAGTTACAAACACACACATAAAGATCAGAGTGTTGGGGGGCCGCCTTTCAAAAAAGACCACCTGCATCTATGACTGAAGCTCTAAATTTAAAACATCCACCCAAACCTCCGTATGTCTGCTCTTACCATTCTGTGGAGGAGAACCAGCACCAGAGCTTCCTTATCCAGAGAAATGTCTCACTTATGAAGCTCCGAGGAAGCAGACGTGTCGGTGCTGGTGAGTCTATCAGTTCAGTAACTGTTTTCTGATCAGTGTCCACCGCGCTAGGCTATCTGGACTGTAACTAACACCCACGCAGAGGGGCTCGGGCAGCCGGCTGGACTTGAGTTTAACTGGCTTTCAGAAATATAAACTCACCGTCTGTGTGTAGGAGGACACGCCCACCTTCCCACGGTGCAGGTACTGATACACTTCAGTACTTTTATAGTTTTTCATTACTGAACCGTCTACACCTTCCGAGAGTACAGAGTAATTAAACATGTCTCCATAAGTAACCTCAGACCACCTTCTCATATCACCCACCCACTGTGTTATTAACCTCAGACCACCTTCTCATATCACCCACCCACTGTGTTATTAACCTCAGACCACCTTCTCATATCACCCACCCATTGTGTTATTAACCTCAGACCACCTTCTCATATCACCCACCCACTGTGTTATTAACCTCGGAGGAGACAGTGTTGTCCCATTAGAACTTCTTACTGTCTCTCTGGTCTCCTCCCATGTACCTGTGTTCATTTTGGTTAGCTGAGCTGAAGTTCTAACACAAAGGTGGAACAAACACATGCTTGAAAGTGGGTGTGGCCAAATACTGTGAATAAGAATAAGTTCCCTTTAAAGTGCAAGTACCATATAATACATTAATCAATGTAGGCTATCAATTTTTCTTGATTTCATAATATAGCTCAGCACAAACACTAATAAATAATGTTATCTGGTATTAATAATGAGTGCTGGACAAACATGATATAAAAGAAGGTCTGATTCACCTCAGGATTAGATTCATATTTGTCTGGCCTACAATTGACAGCATTATGTGTTTGGCTTTAAAGGGAACCCCGGCTGGTAACAGTTGTACGCCTTAATATGATGTAATGACTCTAAATTATTAAGACACGTAAAAAATATTTCACATATGGACTCATTGTTTCTGACGTGCAATGCCTGCTGGGTAGATGAGGTCAGATGGTTTCAGGTCTAAACTGGACTGTGGTGTGAAGGAGTGAGTGTTAGTTACTAACCTAGCTTAAAGAAAACCATGTACATTGTGTTGTTGATGTAGTTTCAGTGAAAGGCAGTGAAGAGACTGATATTAGTCTAAACAGCTTCACAAACATAAACAAGAAGAATAGTTAGTGAAGCAGCGTGTGGACCAACACAGCTACCCAAAGACCCCCGCTCTGCTCTCCTCACTTCAGTCTGGATGAGTTGGAGTGGTTCAGTAGACCACCACTGGTGAGAGACTTGACAGAGGCTGTTGGTTTTAAGCGGAGACTAAAACACAATGCAGTGCCACAGTTTCCCCACACAGGAAGTCCAGAAGCTCCAGATTATGGAGAACCGCGAGAAGAACCGTGAACGTGAACATGATCTGGATTCTCTCCTGAGAACGTTTAGCGTTAGCGTCAGCTGCTTCTCCTCGTTTGTGGATCCTGAAGGTGAAAGTCCAGTCTTAGTAGTGAACATACTACTTCACTAATAAAGGAGTGTGAAGCTCAGAGACACTCCCGTTCAGTGTATCTAGCTGTTTACTGAGTGTGAATGTTTCCTGCTAGAAAGCGGAGCTCCTTTAACAGACACTCTCCTTCTCCGTCAACACCAACACACAGCTTCACAACAACTCCAGCACTGTGTCACTCTCTCCTCCACCCTCTCTGTTCACCATTTACACTAACGTGGTGTGTGATGTCACCGCTGATGTCAGAAATGTTGTGTTCTAGCTCAAACTGTAAAGACTGAACAGTAGCATGTTTAGTAGCTAGCTGTGCTCAAGCGCAACGACCGGTTACTGCAACCATTTGACGTCACTACCCGCTGATCACGTCAGTAGATACAACAATGGAGACCAACGTGCAGCGGATTTTACACAAAATCTAATAAATCTGATACTTTTAGTGATATTTTTCAACGTGTCTTAATGATTTAGAGTCCATAAACCATATTAAGGCTCAGATGTGTTGCCAGACGGGGTTCCCTTCAAAGCTTAATCTTTGAATCCCAGTTCTTCCAAATCTCTGGATTGGTCTACCCTTACAAAAAATAAGTTTATTCAAGTGTACTATTAGTTTACTTCTTTTAAACTAAAAGGAAGTAAGTATGCTTTCAGTTTACCTTTGAAGTACTTCTTAGTGATATACTAAACAGTTATATTATATATAAGTATACTTGGGTTATACTGACAAGTCTAGAACAGTTTAAGTATATTTGGTCTTTACTTGTACTTAATCTTTTGATTGAGATAGTAGAAGTAAGAATTCTTGCTCTACACAAAAACACATCCAGTACAATATTTATTTAAAATTTAGCTAGTAAACACTTAAGTTTACTTTTACACTTGAAGAAAACTTACAAGCTAGTAAACTAACAGTAAACCCTTAAGTTTACTTTTACACTTGAAGAAAACTTACAAGCTAGTAAACTAACAGTAAACCCTTAAGTTTACTTTTACACTTAAAGAAAACGTACAAGCTAGCAAACTAACAGTAAACCCTTAAGTTTACTTTTACACTTAAAGAAAACGTACAAGCTAGTAAACTAACAGTAAACCCTTAAGTTTACTTTTACACTTGAAGAAAACTTACAAGCTAGTAAACTAACAGTAAACCCTTAAGTTTACTTTTACACTTGAAGAAAACTTACAAGCTAGTAAACTAACAGTAAACCCTTAAGTTTACTTTTACACTTAAAGAAAACGTACAAGCTAGCAAACTAACAGTAAACCCTTAAGTTTACTTTTACACTTAAAGAAAACGTACAAGCTAGTAAACTAACAGTAAACCCTTAAGTTTACTTTTACACTTGAAGAAAACGTACAAGCTAGCAAACTAACAGTAAACCCTTAAGTTTACTTTTACACTTGAAGAAAACGTACAAGCTAGCAAACTAACAGTAAACCCTTAAGTTTACTTTTACACTTGAAGAAAACGTACAAGCTAGTAAACTAACAGTAAACCCTTAAGTTTACTTTTACACTTGAAGAAAACGTACAAGCTAGTAAACTAACAGTAAACCCTTAAGTTTACTTTTACACTTAAAGAAAACGTACAAGCTAGCAAACTAACAGTAAACCCTTAAGTTTACTTTTACACTTGAAGAAAACGTACAAGCTAGCAAACTAACAGTAAACCCTTAAGTTTACTTTTACACTTGAAGAAAACGTACAAGCTAGCAAACTAACAGTAAACCCTTAAGTTTACTTTTACACTTAAAGAAAACGTACAAGCTAGTAAACTAACAGTAAACCCTTAAGTTTACTTTAACACTTAAAGAAAACGTACAAGCTAGTAAACTAACAGTAAACCCTTAAGTTTACTTTTACACTTGAAGAAAACGTACAAGCTAGTAAACTAACAGTAAACCCTTAAGTTTACTTTTACACTTGAAGAAAACGTACAAGCTAGCAAACTAACAGTAAACCCTTAAGTTTACTTTTACACTTGAAGAAAACGTACAAGCTAGCAAACTAACAGTAAACCCTTAAGTTTACTTTTACACTTGAAGAAAACGTACAAGCTAGTAAACTAACAGTAAACCCTTAAGTTTACTTTTACACTTGAAGAAAACGTACAAGCTAGTAAACTAACAGTAAACCCTTAAGTTTACTTTTACACTTAAAGAAAACGTACAAGCTAGCAAACTAACAGTAAACCCTTAAGTTTACTTTTACACTTGAAGAAAACGTACAAGCTAGCAAACTAACAGTAAACCCTTAAGTTTACTTTTACACTTAAAGAAAACGTACAAGCTAGTAAACTAACAGTAAACCCTTAAGTTTACTTTAACACTTAAAGAAAACGTACAAGCTAGTAAACTAACAGTAAACCCTTAAGTTTACTTTTACACTTGAAGAAAACGTACAAGCTAGCAAACTAACAGTAAACCCTTAAGTTTACTTTTACACTTAAAGAAAACGTACAAGCTAGTAAACTAACAGTAAACCCTTAAGTTTACTTTAACACTTAAAGAAAACGTACAAGCTAGTAAACTAACAGTAAACCCTTAAGTTTACTTTTACACTTGAAGAAAACGTACAAGCTAGTAAACTAACAGTAAACCCTTAAGTTTACTTTTACACTTAAAGAAAACGTACAAGCTAGTAAACTAACAGTAAACCCTTAAGTTTACTTTTACACTTAAAGAAAACGTACAAGCTAGTAAACTAACAGTAAACCCTTAAGTTTACTTTTACACTTAAAGAAAACGTACAAGCTAGTAAACTAACAGTAAACCCTTAAGTTTACTTTTACACTTAAAGAAAACGTACAAGCTAGTAAACTAACAGTAAACCCTTAAGTTTACTTTAACACTTAAAGAAAACGTACAAGCTAGTAAACTAACAGTAAACCCTTAAGTTTACTTTTACACTTAAAGAAAACGTACAAGCTAGTAAACTAACAGTAAACCCTTAAGTTTACTTTAACACTTAAAGAAAACGTACAAGCTAGTAAACTAACAGTAAACCCTTAAGTTTACTTTTACACTTGAAGAAAACGTACAAGCTAGTAAACTAACAGTAAACCCTTAAGTTTACTTTTACACTTAAAGAAAACGTACAAGCTAGTAAACTAACAGTAAACCCTTAAGTTTACTTTTAGTGTAGTTGCAATACAAAAGATGTAAACTAGTTGTATACCTGGTTTACTACTCTTACACTTAAAGTGTACTTAAAATATACTTTTAAAAACTAGAAAGTGGGCCAATTTAGACCCAAGAAGTATTAAAATAGTACATATACAAGTGTACTACTAGTACAATGACATTAGTATAGTAACTACAGAAAGTATACTTAATAAAATGAACTTTAAGTATACTTATTTTCTGTAAGGGTATGCTGTCGTATGCCTTGTTAGTGATGTAAAAGCCACTTTGACCTGATCTGACCTTTGATCTGACTTGAACGGCCAGAGCGTCCAGACTGATATGCATCTGAAGAAGTCTCATTGGTATCACATTTCAAACCCTCAGAACAGTTCATGTGGTTTTTCCTGTCTAAAGAATTTAAACTCAATCTGGCTACAATCTGGATATACCAAAAATCAGATTT